>CM076571.1:562426056-563022064 GCA_034641835.2 Pinus albicaulis | reverse complement strand
ATATGATATATATATAACACATGTTTAAAACATATGTATATATTAAAGCATACATAAAATTAAATTATCAAAACATTAAAGAACCCTTTCTGTCGGACTTCAAAAGTCTGAATAGATTGAATTTCAAACCAAATTCGCGTTCCAAAATGGGATGCTGACGTCTTCCTAATTTGTAACGCGAATTCTCAATCCAATGTGCCTTATAAAAATTTCGGTTCCGGTTTTCAGGTTTTCAGATTCCCTAGTTCAATTTCATGCAATCCAATATTAATGCTCCATGTGTCCTTCTTTTGAATTTACAAAACTGGATAGTAAATTTCTGTTTATTTAATTTCTGGTTGGTGAATTGCGTTAATGCTGGTTGTTGTGTTTAAATACAATCCTGTATAGAAATATGGTTGTGGCCGTCTACAAAAAAAAAATGCAGGAATTTTAAATGCTGAATTGAATTTCTGGATGGTGTGCAAGCAACCTCCAAAAAAAAATGTTGCTGCTGCATCCGTCCTTCTGCTGCAGCAGTTGAAGTTAAAATTCAACAACACAAGGTTTAATAAGTGAGGGTGTAAAGGTAACTTTTTGTCGATAGTACTGGATTAAGATCATCTATTCATTTTTGTAGGGTCTTCTGGTGTTTGGGTTTTTAATTTTGGGTTGGGCTTATTGAGTCTAAGATATTTTTTGAGTGAAATAATTTCTATCAGGTATTAAAAAATTTTGGTTCTTTTGTCAAAATTTATGAGCTTGTCAGGAAATACAAAACTGACAATGGTTGTATCTTAAATTTGTGGAAAATAATTTGAAATGAAACCTTTTTGCTTAGGTTGTTGTAGTAGGTGCAAACCCCGTTCAAATTACTAGGGGCATTGACAAGACAATAAAGGCCCTTGTTTCGGAACTCAAAATTTTGTCAAAGGAGGTAAACGCTTGCCTTTTGAGTAGGCTGGTTTTCCTTTTTGCTAATGGTTTTGTGTATCTAATTGAATTAGTTGCCTAAGGTATTTTTGGTTGCAAACTCCTTTTAATTTTCATACAGTATTGGCCTTGTGGAATACATTTGATTGTGTGGTCTTGTTAGATCTACAACATTTGTAGTTGTTTAGTCTTATGGCCGAGGTGCACTTTTATTATGGAAATAGTTGATGCAATATTGTCATTTAATCCTTACTGTAGGGTAGCATGTTGAGAAGTTTCTTGTGAAACATTTGGTATTCAAAATGACACTTGATCCTATACAACATCATGCAATTGACTTCAAAATTAATATTCAAAGTGTGCCAGACAATTCTTGCAAAATTTCAAATATTTATGTTGTTTTAAACCATTATCTTTTTCATGTAATGGATGCTGAAAATGAGAAAAAGACTTTGGTATGAAACCAACTGGTGAATAATTTCCAGCGAAACAACCACTTCCAAGACATTATTTAGAAGTATAACATATGTACTTATGAAGCATATGTACTTAAGATTGCTTTTCTAAATAGTAACATTGTAGATAACCTCAAAAACATTTGTTAACTATTTTTGTTTGACCATTTGATTGTGTTTGATATGTAGAACTCATGGCAGCTAGTGTTTCTCCACTCATATTAAATAATTATTTCCAAAAGTTTCTTGTTGCTATTACTTTAGGAAAACCATGAAGACTATGAATTTCTTTCATGGACACTTCTGCCTCTTGGCTTGTTGTTTATGTACTTTGAGCTCTACAAAAAAAATCTACAAAATTTGTCTATATAAATGACAAAAAAATGTAATACTTACCTTTATATTTTAGTAACCCTGTAATAAAGTCTATTGATATATCTTCTAGTCTTTGAATATGTATGTGGAATGGTTGAAGTAACCCTAGAAATTTTACTATCTCTCTTTTATTTATTATGCAAACCTGACCTTCTCTTACAAAATTTTGAATATCTTTCTTCATTCCTTCCAAAAATATATTTTTTGATCCTTTGAGATGTTTTAAGGAACCCCGCGTCCTACCATCAGAGAGACATGGGACTCCCTTAATATTTTTTTATTCAAATATGCTTGCGTGCATAAAAATATTCTACATTTGCACCAAAGTATATCTCTTTCACTCCCAATGCTCCATAGAGTTCATCCCATCCTTTATAAATTTTAGTTTTTGTTTAGTACTATTGTCATTTTTCCATTATGGCAAGCTTCTTTTAGCCACCTAGGAATAGAAAATGTAATTGGATATAAATTTGAGGCCTCTTCTATTTTAGAAAGAGCATCATGTACTAAATTTTCCTTACCCTTTTTGCAGATTATCTCAAAATTAAAAATTTGCATTTTTTCTCCTCATTTTTGTTAATCTTCCAATGAAATCCATAGCTTCAAAAAATACTTTATGCTATCATGGTATATCTTGACTTTAAAGTACCTCCCAGTGATATACTATCCCCATTTTTTATTGCATGTAATATTGCTTCCATTTATTTTTCATATGTAGACTTCACCAAATATTTTCTTTGAATTCCTTGCTTTTAAAAGCCAATGATATCCCTTATTGTGTTAATGTTACGTAAATTCCTCGTCCTAGTGCCTCACACTCTACTTTGAATGTTTTACCAAAAGTAGGTGCAACCGATGTTGGTGTAGAAGACATGGCATCCATTAAAAGAGAGAATGCAAAAGTAGCCTCATCATTCCATATAAATGATATTTTCTTCAAGAGATATGTGATTGGACTTGAAATGCATGCATAATTCTTAACAAATGATCAATAATATCATGTAAGTCTAAAAAATCTTCTAAGAACCTTGATTTTCTTAGGAATAGGTCATTTTGTAATAGCTTGCATCTTTTGAGGCTCCAACTTCACTCCTTCCTTTAAAAAAATATGAACCAAATACTCGAATTCTTATTTCCCAAAAGCACATTTGGATATTTTCACATAAAAATGATTGTTCTCAATAATTTATATAACTTTTCCACATGTTTACTAGTGTGGCATTCCCATGATTTATTATAAATATGTGTATTATCAAAGAAAACCAACACAAATTTTATAAGATGGGATCAAACAAAATTGTTCTTAAGTCGAGCCTGTCGGACTTCAAATGGCGATAAACCATAATTCATACCAAATTCGCGTTCCAAAATAGCCTGCTGACGTTGGCCAATTTTGTGACGCGAAAACAAAATGAATTCCGCCCTAATCTTTTTCGGGTCCGAAGTTGGGCTGGCGTACGGAGGGAGAGTTGTGACGTGAATTTCTTATCAAATTCGCCCTAATATTTTTTGGGTCTAGATTTCCACTGCGCGAGCGGCCCAAAAAAAGATCCGCTCCAATCAATTTCTACCACGTGTCGTCAATCAAAACTTGCCCTGCTCCCGGCTGCAGGTGCATTCGATGGCGTTTAAGGCGATGGGACATGGATGTGGCGATTTCATATCAATCGCATTAAGTTTTAACGCTGTTCAATTAAGTTCCAAAGTTTTCACATCTAATCGCATTAAGTTTTAACACTGTTCAAGATCGGACCTCCACTCCTGTTAGCGATTCCGGATGCTCCAATATGATCCAGCCTTCAGCTCTCATTAATGATTAGAGATTAATTATGATGGGTGTCCTTCGATTGCATTGCAGTCGGGTCGATAAAATGACATTTCGCTATGGTTTTTCAGACGAGATGGTTGCTGGGTTACACTGCCTGCTCACTGTGACGAGAAGGAGAAGTGGCCAGCTGAACTACTGCGTAGAACTTGCTACATATCTACATTTCTCTCGGTCTGGTTCTTGTCTGTCTTCCTCTGTTTCTTGGAATTCTGCTTCTCCATCTCCTCTTGTGCCCACTGCTAGTGAGACTGCACCCATGCCTCGCGTGTGTCAAAGGATGCGTTGCCGCAGGGGGATCACTAGAGGTCAACCCCTGCGCGCTCCCTCCAGCCCCTCAACCGAGTTGTCTTCTGGCCAATCCAGTGATTATTACGCAGGTCGCTATCCAAATACTAGGAGTGGGCAGGGTCGGGTTGTAGGATCTGGCCACCATATGGATTCCCCTACTCCTTGTTTCCCCACCGCTAGTTCACCTTTTCCCACGACGCGCACTGCGCAATTTTCCTTTAATTTGTCTCTCAACCGCCCACGAATCACAACTTCAGTCACTGTGGTTTTCCGCGAGGAGGCCCAAACGGAGGAAGAATGCACCCGTCCGGCGGGTCTGAGCTCGGAAAAAGTCGGCCAGCATTCGAGCCTTCAGGAGGGGAGCCGTGGCATGAATGTGGAGGTAGCACCTAGCGATCCTGGACCTTCCGAAGGATGGTGCCGAATCGTCGAGGAGCCAGAGGAGTAGTTTGGTTAATTTGTTTTTCTTGCTTCGCGACCCACTTAATTGGGCTGCTTTTAGATGATTTTACTGTGCTGGACCTTTGTAATATTTTTGAATTTTGTAAATTAAACGTTTAAGACTGGTTTCCCCGTATGAGGGCAGTCTTCTTAATTTTTTGATGACAAATTTGCCATGAGTCTGGGCAATGATTTTGACTTCGGTGTAATTTTATTCCCACTGTTAATAGATTAACTTTACTTAGAAAAAAATATGTTTCCCTGTTTCTATTTTAAACTTGTTTTTTGAAATATAGAGCCATGTTTATATGGTATACGTATTATACTTTCTCTGTATATCTACAGGAACCTTTTTGATATGAACAGGGTGGATGCTGTAGCGGGCTACTAATGGAAACAAGCGAGCCTGAACCTTACATCTCGGATGCAGTAGATGGTTACCAATTTTGGAATCAAGCGAGCCTGATCTTACAAGCGAGCCTGGGTTTCTGCAGATGGTTATCACACTCCTCACATGATTAGAGTTTTTCTCTGTTCAAGGATTTTGGGTACTTTAATTTGTATTTGGAACAATGGACGTCGGTACTCTATCTATTGCTTTACTATTCTACATACTGCTATTTCACTTTCTTATAGATGCCTCGGGCATATTTGGATGCTTTCTCAGATTGTCGATAATCTCCATGTGGACCGTTACTGGGTTTTATATCATGTCCCCGTATGTGACATGGGGTATTTTTCTATCATTGTCTGGGGTGGGACTTCCACTTTTCTGGATGGATATTTGGGTTCCAATCTTCAGATGTGAAAATGTAATGACTTCATGGACTGTTTTACTTCATATAATATATTCAAAACAACGTTTTTTCTCTTGAGAAAAAAAAATGATTAATGTTTATCACTCTGCCTTCAAAACTAGCGATGCCGGTCTATGTTGCTGGTTTATTGATATGGTCTGATGGTCTTTTTATATTTTGGACATATCACACTCCTCACATGATTAGCGTTTTTCTCTGTTGCAGGATTTTGGGTACTTTAATTTGTATTTGGAACAATGGACATCGGTACTCTATCTGTTGCTTTACTATTCTACATACCGCTATTTCACTTTCTTATAGATGCCTCGGGCATATTTGGATGCTTTCTCAGATTGTCGATAATCTCCATGTGGACCGTTACTGGGTTTTATATCAAGTCCCCGTATGTGACATGGGGTATTTTTCTATCACTGTCTGGGGTGGGACTTCCACTTTTCTGGATGGATATTTGGGTTCCAATATTCAGATGTGAAAATGTAATGACTTCATGGACTGTTTTACTTCATATAATATATTCAAAACAACGTTTTTTCTCTTGTGAAAAAAATGATTAATGTTTATCACTCTGCCTTCAAAACTAGCGATGCTGGTCTATGTTGCTGGTTTATTGATATGGTCTGATGGTCTTTTTATATTTTGGACATATCACACTCCTCACATTATTAGCGTTTTTCTCTGTTCAAGGATTTTGGGTACTTTAATTTGTATTTGGAACAATGGACGTCGGTACTCTATCTGTTGCTTTACTATTCTACATACTGCTATTTCACTTTCTTATAGATGCCTCGGGCATATTTGGATGCTTTCTCAGATTGTCGATAATCTCCATGTGGACCGTTACTGGGTTTTATATCATGTCTTTGTATGTGACATGGGGTATTTTTCTATCATTGTCTGGGGTGGGACTTCCAATTTTCTGTATGGATATTTGGGTTCCAATCTTCAGATGTGAAAATGTAATGACTTCATGGATTGTTTTACTTCATATAATATATTCAAAACAATATTTTTCCTCTTTTAAAGTTTCATTTTTTTTTAAAAAATTGAACCCTCCGTCGCTATACCGACGCCTTGTAAGCGTCGGAATTGCGACAACTTAAAAACGTCGGAAGAGTGACAGTATAAAAACGTCGGACGAGTGACGTTCAAAACGTCGGACCACATTTCGTCAGAATTGCGACAGTTTACAAACGTCGGAAGAGCAACGTTCAAAATGTCGGACCACATTTCGTCGGAATTGTGACAGTTTACAAACGTCGGAAGAGCGACGTCCAAAACGTTGGACCACATTGCGTCGGAATTGCGACAGTTTACAAACATCGGAAGAGCGACATTCAAAACGTCAGACCACATTTCGTCATAATTGTGACAGTTTACAAAGGTCGGAAGAGCGACGTTCAAAACGTCAGACCACATTTCGTCGGAAGTGCGACAGTTCACAAAGGTCGAAAGTGCGACGGATTGGGAAACGTCGGAAGAGTGACGCTTGTTTGGAAGCGACGGAAAAAGTGTCGATAGTGCGAAACTTTTTAAGTGCGTCGGAACTGCGACGGTATGGTAAACCAAATTTTTCCCGCCCTCGAACTGTCACTCTTGCGACGACTATGTGTCGGAATAGCGACGAATTGGCCGTCGGAAATTCTACCAAATTTTTTAGTGGAAGCTCCTGTCACATCACAACTCTCCTCTCTGACATACTTAATGCCAAAGCCACATGTTGGAGGATTGTTACCCCACTTTTTCTACCTCCCTTGCAGCTAATCTTGCCTAGGACAAGATTGAAGTACATGGAGGTCAACCTCCTCTTGGAAGGCATTTCCCATCCAAAACTTCCATAGTTTTTCCAATGCATGCAAGAGTGTTAATAACCTCTTGTCATATCCAGAAATCTTCCTCATGTCTAGAATTATAATTTGCTGCTCCAAGGATATGGAGTGGTCATTTGACACCATGCTTATGTCATCGTATATTTTTGAATCATCTTTCAGCGCAAATAGTTGAGTGGGAGTTAGTAATGTCCATATCAGAAAATTTCTCACTCCTCCTTTTAACCCATCAAATTTTCTCTGCGCTGTGCTAACTCCTCCCAAGGCTCCTTCCCTAGCCAAATATATCAATGCTGCACCATGTTGAGAGAACTCTTTATTAATCTTCCAATCATGGGGTCTCCTTGGTGGAATGCCTCCATGTAAAGAGACATCAAAATCTGAAGTAGACTGTATAGGTGAGTGGACTGATTTGTCCCTCCCTTCACTACATAAACCAGTCTACTTCTTCTGTATATAAACCCCTTGATATAAAAAAGGGTGCATGCTCCCCATCCTTTGATGCTGATCCACCTTTTCTTCTCCTCATTTGATCAAGGTGTTTCTGCCCATCACTACTATCACATGATGCTCCTTGGGAACCTTTTGCAAAGTTGAAAAATCTCCTCCACTTGAAGCAATAGCTTCATGCCCATCTCCATGTGGTGATGGTTCTCCTCCTAAAGTGACAATGATGTTACTTTATTTCTGCTCTCCCTTCTCATCACTATTTGAGAATATCTCATCAACAATGAGAGACCCTAGATCCTGGTCTTCCCTTGAAGGAGGAATCTCCATGTCTTCTTTTTGAGAAGAGAGCTCTTCCTGCAAGGTATCATACAAGTTTTTATGGGGATCTTTCCCTTGGCAAGGTATCATAAAAGTTTTTATCCCCCTCAATAGAAATATGAAGTGGAGTTGATATAATGGATCTTTCCAACTCATGCAAAGGTTTTGAATAATTAGGTTTTTCTAGCTCAATCAAAGATGTTTCAGATTGTTTTACATTCAAATCTCTTCACTAATCTCTTAGTGAATCTTGCATAAGTAGTTATATTTGCATGTTTAAATGAAGAAGATTCATAAAACCACCAAGTATGAGACTTACCTTCAAGATTCAGTGCTGCTATCCTAAGGGCTTCCTTTTCTGAAACTTGATGTAGATGCAAATAGGAGTCTAGCTGATCTATCCAATCATTAGCTGTGAATTTGGATGACCCATCAAAATTTGGTAGAAAGAACCTACCTCTTCTGCTTCTGTTGCTGGGCCTTCTATTCTCCTTGAGTTGGAAAAACCCTTGGAAGTTCAAGTGCTCCTTGAATCTCCAAGATTGAGATTCATACTCCTGAAGATAGCCACTCAAAGTCTCATCCTTTGGTGCATCTTCTTCCTCCATCTCTCTTGCAGTGAATATGGGCATAATACTGCGCTGTGGATCTGATTGTGTGGCTGAATTCTCACACCCATTATGTAAAAATCTAGGGTTTTCTTCAGTTTCAAACCCCCTTGGATATTCCCTACACATCTCCCTTCTCATATTCTTGATATCTTCATGGATGCTCTGCATAGTTTGAAAAAGAAGCTTCGAGAGCTTCTCTTCCTCCCTTACTCCAAATACTGGAGTATTGTCTTTCTCTCTTTTGTAAATCTCCTCTTCTTGTGAGAAGCATCTCCTTATGGTGACATATTGGCTGAATGCACAGGATGAGCCAGGATTATGCTCTGATACCACTATAATATACCCAAATGGGAAAAGCAGGAATATAGTGCATAAAATAAAAGCAGCAACAAATATTTAACACATGAGACCATGAGACCATAATGGAGTCATAAAATTATGTGTTAGAGCAACAAATCCATACAAAATAGTGAGGCATAAATCATATACAATGAGGAAACAAGCCTCTCATAAGCAATCACTCCCAAATATGAGCTGTTGTTACAATACAAAATGCCGGAGAGAAACTACAGCACAATTATATTAAGCATAACTACAACTACATATGAAAAAATGATATGAAAATAATGATATAGGCCCCAATAGAGTCTAGACGTATAGATCTAGGCACTAGATAATCTTTCCAAGACAACCCAAGAGGGTTTCCGGAAAATGCACACAGTGTGCCAATGTAAGCTGCAACCCTTGGGATGAAGGTATGCTGAAACAATAGAAATGAGAAGATATGGCTGAAGCTGATGTAGAAACCTACAGATCTTCTCCAATATATCCTCCAGATGAAAGAATGGCTCCTCCACTGAATAAATCACCTCCCAAAACAACCACTGGAACCACCCTTGCAACTCCTCCCTAAAATAACACAGATATGGGCTGAAACTGCGTTGTATAGGATAAATACACCTTAGTTTGCTGCTAAATGTGTCAATAAAGCTCAAGGAGATTCTTTACAGGCCTTCCAATGGATGGAAACCTTCCTCCACTGCAAAACTAGCTCTGAAGACACCCAATCTAATTCTCCACTGCTGCACCCTGCAACACAGCATAATATTCTGCAGAAACTACGCTGATGAAGAAATATGTAGCTTGAACTTGAGCCTGAGTGTGAATATGTAGTGCAATACTCCTCTAAGAGGCCTCTCAAGGAAAGAGATGGGATTCCCGCTCGGGAACACCCTGTGCTAAACATCACTGCAAACTCAACTAAACAGCTAAGGATTGCCAAAAGTATAAACAAACCATATATAAAATAATAAGCCAAAACATAGCCAATATGGCTGCCATCCTCTTCCTTATATAAGTTAAGAGATTCCTTACCCTTGGCCCCACTCAATTAGGTCACTACCTCCATGCAATCAATCTCCCTCGAAAACTACATTATTCCTTATTAAATGTCCACTCCTCCATAACATCGCTGTTGATTTGGTCAAGGTTGACCTATTCAACATGATCCAACCCTTGTTCACTCTCACAGGTGCTTTATTTAGCTGCTTAGAGGGTCTCATTTCACACTTGAAGTGTTTTTATTGCTGCTAAGGAGATTTATGGGCCTCCCTGCCCACTTATTCACCTACCTAGTGACAAAATAATCCATAATATTCCATTTAGATGAAAGCTAAATTTTAGGAATATTACAGCATGGTACCACTGTGCCAACTGAGTAGATTGTGTGGGAATCAACACTTCTCTTCGTCCCAGATGTGGACGCTATGAAGGGATCTGTGGTAGAAGGCGAGGTCTTCTGCTTCCATTTTCGTGTTGTTGGCTTGGGTGTGTCTAGCTCTTTTGGGGAGTGTTGACTTAGCGCTGCTCTTTCCACTCTTAGCTTGGGGATATGCTCCCGTTTAATTGTATGATGGAAGTGTGAACAAATACAGCAATAATTATGCATTATTTTCTCTTGGTTAGAGAGAAGTCTATGTGGAAGAGACTAGACTACGCGAAAATTGTTTGCAAGGTGCTTCAGTTCTTTGGACTGATTGACCTGGTGGCCAATCAGGTCGCATAGTCTACATGTTATACTAGGTTGGACTTGGGTCCTACTTGGTTGGTGCACCTTCCCAGTTTTCCCATCATGCCTATTTGGGTGTGGGGTTGTTGGCCTAGGGGTGATATACTTTCTATATCGTTTGAGTAGATTGTCCTCTTTCTTCTCTAATGTATGAATAATATCAATTAGAGGATGAATTGTCGGGATATATGTATATCGCTGTTCATGGTGGTTGCCCTGACATACCAGAAAAAATAACCTAGATATGGGGCGTCCATCGTGCTCAGTTGGTGGTGTGACGAGGTACAAGCGATGTAGCGCTTCTAAGTCAGGGCAGGTGGCGACCAAATGATTGGGCATTTTACATAACACACATGTTGGTCTTCGTTGAAGAGAGCAGTTGGGGGTAAATAAGGGTTCCCTGATTGGTTGCTTTTCAACTGACATGAAGAGGATGGACCTGCTTGACACATCTTCTTGGGTTGTCGAGCTGTTCATAGATTTCGAGTCTAAGCCATATTCTTTGGAGAGGCAGACTATGGCTGAGTGAAAACTAACCAACTCTAAGTGGAATCAGGTGAAATAGTGGCAATTGTGTACTGGGTGATTTCAACCGCATATCTGATATGAATATTGGATGTTCATGTCAGTTAGATATAATACGTGAACATGATACCATCGCTGGAACATTTCCAAAGTGAGGCAATCGTTGATGAAATGATCGCGCTCATCACAGAACATGCAACACTGGATGGGAGGAGGAGGTATGGCTGGGAGTATTTTCGGTGACTGTCATTCCTCTTGTAGGTACAGGATGGTGCGAGGTTCATCTCCAGATGACTGGGTGGAGGGATCCTCTTGGTAGGATCTCTCGATGACATGTAAGGCATCCCTATATCGCGGGATTTATGGGAAATGATGGGTATAGAGTATCCATAATTGTTGCAGATAATGCATGCATGATTCGTATGCAATTCTTTTCCTTTAATTTTGGTGGCAGGTTACTTTTTACGAGAATGTGGTGTCGCGATATCTGCCGTAGAGCTAAGGAGTGGTTTTAATTCATCCAGCTCTGGGCAGATTTGGGTAGGGTGGCCTACTACGTCACATATGGTGCAACTTGGTGATTCTTGTTGCGTGGTGGGAGTCTCCACCTTATTTCCTCTTCTTTTGGTTTTATTAGTCGCAATCATTGATTTTTCAATGGGAATTTCCTTTGCAGGGATGTTTTCGATAGTTTCCTGAACGGGTGGGGCCTCTTCGAGATTGAGAGGCACTAACCCTGTAGCGGTGATGTGTGTGGCTCTTGTCCCAGTAGGGGGGACGAGGTACCAAACTGGTATTAAAAAAGATATGTTTGGTAACACCACGGTGGCCAAGACCTGCTAGGATACGAAACCAGCTGGGGGTAGAGGAAAGGGGTTTGGGAGGCAGCGTAGGCTAGAGAGGCTACCTTGGTCGAGGAATCTGTGTGATTACTACTCATGTCCATGTCCTGACCAGCTTCGGGACTTGATGTGGACATCATGCACACCGAAGCCCTTGTGAGATCAGGTGATGACTCATGTATGACACGGGGATCTCCTAGGAATGACCCTAGGCTGGACGATTGTTTGAACTGGCCGGGGCCATATTATTGGTACCGTGAAAGCACGTTCACAGATGTGTCTATGTATGGTAGAGTGACATCGGTATTTTTTAGGGGAAAATTTTTTCTATGCATCAATTGGTCGACAGTAACGATGCGGTCCTCATGAAGGAACATCATAGTTTGGAAGACGGAGGAGGTGATGGCTGACATGGCGTACATATAACTCTGGCCAAGGAGTATATTGTAGTCCGATTGGGCATCCAAGACTTCAATGTCTATAAGGACTGTCTTTCTGACTAAGCAGACAAGGACGTTTTGGTAGAGACTGATGGGGGCTAAAAGGCGAACATCGTATGCTCTAAGCATAATGTCTAATGGATTTAGTTCGAGAGACCCTAAATTTTGCCAAACTTTCTTTGACATGATGCATGTGAATGCACCTTCGTCAATGATACATCGGTGAATGGTAATGTTTTGGACCGACACTGGTATCTAGAAGGCGACCATTGAAGGAAGCCTCAGGGTGGATTTATCTAATCAAAAGCCATTAGGTGTGATTTGGCAGGGTCGATAGCACCTAATGTGGAAATTAATGCTTTCCGTTGCTTTGGGCATGACTGTAATACCTCCAAAGCTAACATAGTGGTGGGAGATTGAGCTAGATCATCCACAATGCTATAGTTATGGGCTTCTTTGGAATAGTTTCCTGCTCGCCTAGTTGGTCCCTTAGCCATCTTTGGCAAAGGTTCAATAGGCATCTTTGATATTATCAAAGGTGTTGTTTGTGCACTGGTACTAGTCCCTGACGCTTTTTTGTTTGGTGGGGTTTTGTAATTTTGATTCTGTGTTTGAAAAAATTTTATTCATCAGTCATGTAGATTTTGTGGTTGTTTTTTCCAGAATTATCGGGAGTTTGTTACTATGTGCTAATTATCCCTTGATAAGGGAAGGGTTCCTGCATCACTGCTGTTTGCTGGGAGGATCCCCCCTGTCCACGGTTACTCTATAGCTTCTTTAGCTTAGGGAGGTTGGGAAAGTGGTGAGTGTAATGGCCGTACTCACCACAAATCAAACAAGAGTTGTTTTTACAAATGATTCGCCTTTTTTCCTGCCTCTGGGAGTTGTTTGGATCCTAGTTTTGATTTCAGTTGGAGTTGCCTCCAGCCTGAGATTGCAGAGGGCATTGTTTATTTTTGTCCCCCTATCTAGGATTTCCTTTAGGCTTGTTTTTTCCTTTTTCATTAACCGTGTTAGGAGGATAATTTGGATTCTCCCGATTATATGGCTGGCGTGGTTGGTTTTGGGAAGGTTTCACGAAGTTCACCTATGCATTATTTTGCATGAGCGGGTCTTGTGCTAGGGACTAAGCATAATGCGGTCCCTAGTTTGTGAATGAATATTGGGGGGGAGCTCTTCCATTAGCATGTATATCTACGTACTGGGTCCCCTAAGCCGGAGAATAGGGTCCTCCATGCTGATGGTGATACGACGACGCCCTACTGGTCAAATTTTGCAGAGGCATGTGATGACTTTGGTAGCTGAGTTGTGGTATGTTCTGGGCAGAATCATATGCGTAACTAATGTATTGAATGCTGCTGCTTGGGTGAATTTAGGTCAATGAGCCAATTAAACCGTTTGTAGAGTTTGACAAGCCTGGAAGTTTTTTGTAAGTTTGGAGGCGCGGGGCGTTTGGTAGGGTATTGTAAATATACCCTAACTCCGTATAGATCAGCTCGAGATGTTGGGCCTTACTGATGGTGTCCTCTTCGTATATGGGCTTTTGTTGCGCCACATCCTTCGAAATCTCTGCGATGAGTGTTTTCAGGAACAGGTCTAACAAAACTCAATCTTCGAGTTTGGCTTTGCATAAACTACGACGCCGCTGCCACTCGTAGAGATGGTCCAAGATATGGATGACGAGGGTTTTCCTAAAGTGGGTTAGTAATTCCATTCTGGAATCATGGTGGATGGATAACTGAAAATAGGTCAGGAACGCAGTGGCAAGGGAGCTAAAGGTTCCATGTGTAGCGGAGGGTTGCTACACATACCATTTAGCTGCCACTCCGGTTAGAGTGCATTGAAATAGTCTTAGTCGAATAATATCATAAATGATGCTGTTCGAGAAACACCACATGTGGAAAGTAATAACATGATTTCTTGGGTCTTCTGCTTGCTTTCCTTTGAATTTTGGAATGTTAAAATGGAGCTTCGTGGGCATGGGAGGCCATATGGGGTTGTGTGCAATGGGGTCGTTTTTCAACCTAGTTAAATCTGGTAGATTTAACGAAGCTAGAAAATGTGACTGTGAGGTTGTAGCCATTGCGACTTGTGAAAAAACAATGTTCTAGTTAGGAATAGGGTTTTTCTGCGACATACCCTGCTGTGCGTTCAACTAGCTTCCCGAATGGGTAGCACTCCTCTGCTCACTAAGGGTTGTGGGAGGAGTGTTGTGTGGTGACCCCGTGGGGGTTTTCACCGGTGTAGCATTGGGTGACCGACTAGGGTTCCCAACTAAAGATGCCCCAATAAAGGATGAACCAATAATGGTGGCCACGTTCTATCTTTGACGCCTAAATGGTGAAAGGCCTGGAACTCGTCCCGATAATGGGGGGAGGTCCAAAATATGTCTAAATCGACGAGGTTCCGTTGGGTCTGTTCTGGCGTCGATTAGGTATGGATTTGGAGATATTTGAGAGGATAGAGATTATAATCAAAGAAAAATTCCGATCACATACATAAAACAAAGAGAAAAAAATAAATTCCCTTTAGATTAATCCTATGTGATCAGTCAATAAAAAAATATGGTTTTTTTTTGTTTGCGTATGATACTCAAATCCTAGAATATCTAATCGTCCTCACAGGATCAAATGTAACTGGGCCTTGAGAAGATATCTTGTGAGTGCTAAAACAATTTCCAGAAGGAACTGGCGACATCCCCAGTCAACCGAAGAAAATCCACCAAGGTAAGGGTAGAGGATCTAGTGCTTTCCTGCACCATCACCTATAGGGAAAGGATGCCCTAATTTTGGCCACTAAGCACCACCATCCCATGTGAGCATTCGAGTCTTGGGCTTCTTGGTAGTTCAACTAACAATACCGAGTATCAGCCGGGTCAGGTAGCCCAACTGATAGCACACGCACTGCGCCTAAGCCTAACCCCCTCTAAATCAGGTCTCTGCTGCGCTCGAGTTTTCTTTTCTGTGGGCTGATAGGTGGATTTGAAATTTTCATAAACAATCAACTTTTATGTTTTAAGATGAAGAATGACCAAGGCAGCTTATTGGATGCCTACCCCCTTGATCCTAACTTCGACTATAGATTCTATTGTGGTCCTTGTGGGGAGAATTTAGTGAGTTTTGTTAAGTTAGTTTTAGGTGTCTTTACTTTTCTTAGGGTGTGGATGTGTGTGAGAAAAAGGTGAACAAGCACATAGTTTGAACCTGTGGATATGCGATGATCCTTTTCAAAATCCCCTATTTAAACTATGTTTCGTTGTTCCTTGCTCAAAAGAAAAACATGCGCGGATATGGGCCACTTTCAATTTTTCCTAGTTAATCTATGTGATCAACTATAGGGAGATGGTGATTTGTGAATAGAGAGTGTTCATATGCTTTCCTAGGATCACCGAAGGGTGCAAAGGCAACATAGATTACTTTCTCTTCTATCGACAATTCGATCCTTGTCCCGAAATCCTAGTGCAAAAATTGAACTAAACTAATAAGTTTTACACTAGAAAAAAGAGCTAGCTAAGCATGCATGGACTTGCGCCACTTAATTTCGCTAATTACCTAGGTGTTTAGGTACCTAAACTTGCAAAACATAAATTATTTCAGAATGCAAGTTAATTTTCTTCCTACTTAAACTATGTGTTAACTTTGAAAAAATCAACTTGAAATAAAACCAACACCTAAACTACTAAAAGAAACTGAGAGTGAGATTTAGCAAGTTGCGGGGCATCTCAACTAGTGCTGGAAGATGTATTATGGGATGCCAGTCACTTTTACAAGTAGGAAAATATGGAATTAGTGGAGAAAATTCCACTTCTGCTTTTTGCGTGCAAAAGGCTGAAACATGCGTGATTTTTGCGCATAGGTCACCTCTGAACGTGCGCACTGGGGCACGCCTGTCTGTGAGAAATGCATGCAATTTTCCTGCAGAGTAATTTTTGGGAGCTCTTCTGCTTCAGTCTGTCACTAGGGATGAACCAGGAAATGAAGGAGAGAAAGGGGGCAATTCCAGCCCAAATCCACAGCAAAGACGAAGGTCTCTTCAAAAATGCACAACCACATAAACTTGGAAATAAAAGTTAGTGGAGTCGCCAATCTTGTGTTGGTGTGTTTGGTGCACGAATGTACAAAATCACACTTGCTTAAGGGAGGTGGTTTTTCCCTCTTAAGTTATTGGTCATAGGAAGAAAATAGATGGAGTCAAGCAAGTTAGTGGAACATGCTCAAACATAAACATACTATATGGAGAAATAGCATGCATATTCAAACATAAAAATTAACCTAAAACTAAAGCAAATAACAAAAAAGCTCTAAATAGAGTCAAACAACTTCAATAATCCAAATGGCGACGCTTACGTCCCTTCTTATTGAGTGCTGGTAGGAAATGAGGATGAAAATTTAACCCACTTTCCAAGGGGCCCTTAGAACCAAGGGCTCTAAGTCTTGATGCAAGGATGTCTTTACTTCCGAGCTGCCTTGGCGCAAAGTCTCCCTCTCTATACTATGATGGACTAGAGTTGTTCGATGGCCAAAAACTGAGTTCCCTCTATCTCTGCTCTGGATCACACACTGTTGGTATTTCTTGGGGAAATTCTGGCCAGCATAAAAATATGCTCTCTTGTTGTTCATCTCTTGGTGGCCTTTTATGGGAGAATTCAAATCCTCCTTCCCTCTCTTGGAACATTGTGGATAGTGACCCAAGAGAGGAGGGTGATTCCATTGTGTGCCACATTTATTCCATTGTGTGCTCCCTTGAGGTCCTAAGGAGGCTTGGGTAGTTGTCCTTAGGTGGCCTCAAGTGTGGAATCAATGTCTTAGAGTGTGCCTTGTGGTCCCGGAAAGTGACTTCCGCCACTCCTAGGATTGCGTGCCTTTTTGAGTAAAAAATGCGCAAAGGCGCATTTGACTGGTTCTTCCTGTGCACAATTTGATTTTTCCTTTTATATCTTAGAGGTTTTTAGATACTTTTAGATTCTCTAATGTCTTTCAGCCATATAAATCCTTCTTCATGACATTAAATAATGTCACCTTTTCTTGTCTGATTTTCCAGTGGTAATAATATATATTCTTCTTTTTATGTTTCATGCTCTTTTTCTTCCTCCTCTTCACAATGTATGCAAAATAATTTCTTCTCAACACACTTATGACCTTTAGTGTATTTTCTATCACAATTGTAAGGCAACCCTTTTTCTCTTTTTTCCTCTAGTTTTTGCGGTGTCAACCTTGTAGGATGTGGGAAGGTAGTAGTGGAAATACCCATTTTTATAGTTGTGAGTGGTAGACCTCCTTGTTTCCATTATTTTTCTTTCAAATTTTCTTACCACTCTAAATGCATTCTCCAATGAATTAGGTTCCTAAAGATGAGCCTCATGTTGGATGTTATCCTTTAAAGTTTCTAAGGAGACATCAATCAAATTCTCCTCTAGAATATCAGTACCTTGATATTCAATATTTGGAATTCCTCAATGTGCTCCCAAACTGAGCCCTTTTGTTTGAGATATATCATTTGGAAGAAGAAGGCGTTTCTCTTTGTATCCTCATAATATGATATCAATTCCTCCGTAAATTTTTTCCAAGTGACTAGTGCTTTAAAAGAAAAAATCCATTGATACAATAATTTTTTTGGGTTCTAAATATAAAGATGCAATGTGTACCTTTTGCGCGTGTTTCACATCATGTAGATCAAATAATTGCTCCATATGTAGTATCCATATTACTAGATACTTTCCATCAAAATTCCAGATATCGATCTTTGGAATATGATTGGTATTCATCCCAAAGTTTGAGACTCTAAAATCATGATTCACATTCCATTTTTTCTCTTCATGAGTTTCATGAAATGGCTTATCACCATTAAGAATCCTTTCTTCTAGAAACTTTTCCAAACCTTACTTTAACCCTTCCATCTTGATATTCATCATTGCTTCCACGCCTGCTTTTTAACCATCATTCAAAACTGCCATGTAAATTTTTATACCATCTATATTAACATTTTTCATGGACTCCAATTTATTTTTTGTTACTTTTTGCAAGAGAAAATTTTGTAGCACTTGGTCTCGAAATTTTGATATATCATGTTGCATTTCTTCCTCTTATTTATGTGTCATAGTAGAGATTTCTGGTTGCTTACTGGGAGTATCTATTTTTTTGTTCTGAGGCATATTGGAACCAAAAAATGATATCTATGCTTTACTATGCACTTTGGATCACTTCATACTGATCTTCCAAACAAAAGTTATGAAAAATTAAAAAATACACACAGTTTTTCTTGCTTTTTGGATTTTTATCTTGAAACTGTTGTATCTATATAATTACGACTTTCAAATGTTTAAAAATTCATTCTGAGGTAACTTTCTGTGTGCTCTTTCCAACCACATAAGTTATACCAAAATTATATTCTTCAAGGCAAAGTTACACCAAACATCCCATGATGACTTGGTTATGGAATAGTTCAGTATAAAAAACTTGTATACACTACCATGTGTTACCGTTTCGACGTTCAGCCTAGAAATTTCTATTCAAGAAAATATAGTGTGTGAAATTTCAATATTTTTGTACAGAATTCAAATCCGATGCATGAAGAGAAAGTTATGACAATTTTCCCTAGATTACCTATTTGAGACTTAATTTTGGAGCAGGAAAAAACCCTAACTTCTTCAGACCATATATTAGAAAATATAGTGAACCAAGATATGAAATTTTTACACCTTCACGAATATTTAAGCTCCACATGGTTGAAATTTCAGCTTCTGAAGCTTCATAGAAAAAAATTATAGCGAAATTACAAGATGATCTATTTGAAGAAGAAAAACCCTAGGATCTAGAGCTCTGACACTAAGATGTTATGTAACCAAATAACAAAATAAAAGAAAATATAGATAAATGACTTGAAAATGAGCCTCTTCAAGTTGGAAACCTCCTTTACATCAAATAAATAAACAATTCTTGGATGATACAAATGACAATACCTCCTTCATATATATAGGAGTCTAAAGGGTCACAATATAATCAAGGCCTACATAACAATAATAATTTAAGGGCTCAAAAATAAAAATAAGGGGCTTATATGAGGCACACCAACAACTATATGGGGGCTACACGGGGCACAAAAATAAAAATATGGGAGATACACTAGTATTATAGGGATGCAAAATGTGTGTAGAGGCGAGGGAAAAAAATAATAGGAAGCTTTCAAGATGAAAAATAAGCTATTATAGGAAATTCAAGAGCTCAACCACTTATCTTTGGATAAAAAATGGAAGGTTTAAGACCATTATTGAAAATGAGTGCAAACTCTTCATTATTGCATGCATATTCAGGTTGGAAATGCCTAGGTGCATGATAGGAGTAGGTTCAATTTAACAATGTGTGAATTTATTCGTTTCAAAACCTGGAGAGGTTGAAAAGGTACTGCTTCTAGACCTAGATCAAAACATCTAAGGCTAGTCTGCATAAAAAAAACACAACCCTTTCTATTGCACATAATTTCACCATGATTATAAGCAATAGGACTAGGTTGGTGTGTGAAATAGAGCCATTAAGCCATATGATAAGAAGTGCCCCACATTTAATTTTCTTGACATTCTCCAAGGATGGCATCATGGCAAGTCCTCACCTGTGTGGTCTTGGTGGGATGACTACCACACACCCTACCACCTAGCACCCTCGCACCTAATACTTCCCATCTCACCCCATGCAAAGAATTACTCCCACACCTTAATAATGGAGTAAATTTTCAAAATAATTTTACCAAAATATATTACTCTTTGGGTTTAGAATTTTTACAATAGAGTTGTAAAAAAATATTTATATCAATAAATTTGACCAAGTGAAAGTTAAATTTTGATTTAACTACTTTAACTTCTTCTCCAGTTTAACATAAAATTAGTGATATTAGTAAATATGTATTTCAAATTCATGCACATGCTAAATTAATAAATTGAAATTAATTAATGTAAATTAGTTGAAAACTTGTTGTGATATTTATTTTTAATTAGTTATATGTAAAGTTATAAATTTAATTTTCAAATATACAGAATAATGTGATGATTGTGGTGGTGGTTAATATTTGTTGAGGCTAAATTTGGTTTATTAAAATTTTAAAAAGTACAGGAATCTCTTGATTCTCCTTAGAATTTTATTTTTGAGAAGACAACCATTCATAAATCATCAAAATTTTGATAAGTTAAAAGGTAAAGGAGTTTGGCATTGTAAGAAGTATAATGAAATCATGATTTGATATGGGTATAGGTAGTAGATTATAAGAGAGTGATTTTCATATTCAACTCTTATAATGTCATAAAGATTAAAAATCATTTCAACACATGATGTTTTAGGAATTGTATATTGCCATGTTTCAAAACGGTGGAGCTTATAAAAGTTCACAACTTATTTTAGAAATGTTGATATTGATATTCTAGATTAGGGTTGATAATGTCTGTATAATATATTGATTTTTTTTTTATCCTCTATTTCCTTATCACACTAGAGTAAAAATCCTTAAGAAATTTTAATTGATTTAATGAGATTGCAGGGAATTATTGCCGTAAGAATGATACAATCAATGATGACTACACCAACAATATTTGGGTTGACAAAAATTGCTTCTTCTAAAAAACCCTCTACCTTGTCAATATATATGCCAAAACGAGTAAGGGATAAGGAAAATTTTGCTGAACTCTTTTATTACAATTAATTTCTTATGACTTGCCCTTAATGTTCCTAGAAGTTTAGCTCTTCTAACCTCTTCCAAAGGTTAGTCCTAGGAAATGTGTCAAAATATTTCCTAAGTTCAACAAAATAATACATGAGAATGGTTTTATTATTGTGACACTCCTACACAATGATCCTGTTATCACCAAAATCGTACTTGATTGGATGCTGTAATATTCCTAATTTAGCTTCAGCTAATTGGAATATTAATTTTTCTTTTGAAATCTAGATGCATGAATAATTGAGCAAGGAGGCTCTTAATTTGCTCAATGTATGAATAAAAATCCTCTCTAATGTGAAAGGGGATCATGAAATAACCAATTCAAGCATCCACATGTGTGAAAAAGGTCTAAACTATGTGGACAGGGTCAATTTTGACCAAGTTAACATGATTTATTCACAAAGAAGTGGATTCTAAATAAAGGAAGCTCAATGTGAATAGAGATCAATCCAGCTAGATAAAATGAAGGCACACTGAGTGTGAAAAGGGACAGGGCATGAAGAATTAGTCAAGGTTGACCAATTCAACAAGATGTCTAGATACATTACACCATCTTGATGACAACACAGTTTTTGTGGAGGAGCCTTTGCATGGAAGCAACCTCATAGTGGGTGGGACCCTTGGTGAGGAAGCTCATCAATTATATAATGAAGGAGATGGAAATCATAGGGGAATATTGGAGATTATATTTTCATGAGGTATGCTTAGAATTCCTACATACTTGGCTATTTAGCTAAGTTGCTGCACTGCTTAGTGCAAGGGTTTGCTCGGGTGGGGATTCCCTACTCTTTCTTGGAGATCTTGTTCAAGAA
Organism: Pinus albicaulis; assembly: GCA_034641835.2. Classification (NCBI taxonomy): domain Eukaryota; kingdom Viridiplantae; phylum Streptophyta; class Pinopsida; order Pinales; family Pinaceae; genus Pinus; species Pinus albicaulis. Next base: position 563,000,352 of record CM076571.1, on the reverse strand, counting down.
ATCTAAGAGGAGGTTTCAGATTTGAATTTTCCACTACTTGGTGTTGGGCCAAGCATCTAAATTTAGCAAAAATGCAGTCCCTTCAGAAAACTGCATTATTTCTTAAGGTGTGCAGTGGAAGGGGTTAAAACCCCATTTGAGGAGCTAGTTTCCCAAGAGGAGGATCAACATTTCTTTGGAGAAGCTAGGGGTAGAATATAGAACCATTTACTTGATTTTTTAGCCATATATTGTAGAGCTTCAGCCATGCAATGTTATTCAGCCACATATTTGCAACAAATTTCTCTTGTATATCTTTTTCTGTCAAGCAACCCTTGCTGGGTTTTCTTGGATCTGTGTAAAAGAGATTAGATCTTTGATTTTGTACTTCATTGAGTATTATAATAAGATTATCATACATATTTCTCTATTTTCTGAGTTAAACTCTATTTAGACTGCGTAGTCACTTGTGCAACTGCTTCGAAATTTTGCAGTCTTGGGGTTTTGCCCATTTTTAGCTGTTGTGAGCATGGGAGGCCTGTTTAACTAGGCTAATTGCATTTGTTTATGAAAATATTTTTCATGAATGTCCTAAATTTTCTATTATAAGGGACACAACCATTATTTTCCACTGTTATAACTCCATCTTCAGAAAATAGCATTTTTGAGGCCAAATTAGTTGTTTTTCCCCACTTGGTGACTTGTATAAAAGCATATTTTGTTGCTGTGATTGTTCTATGAAAGCCATGTGTTTAAGTACATTACATGAGATGATCATTTTCTTTTCTCCAACTTTATAATACCTTAAGGTATTCTTATTTTTGTAGAAAATTCCAGTTTTGGAATATTACAGTGGTATCAGAGCAACAATCTTGGCTCAGCCTATGAGCTCAAGCATTATGGAGTATTCTCATGGGGAGGAGGATATTTGTAGAAGAAATTAGAGCAAACCATTTTTTTCTATAGAAAGGAGGTTCTCAAAATTTCTTTTTCCAAATCTGCAGGGTGGAAGCAAGGGCAACAAAGAAATGAGGAGGGAGAAATATGGAAATCCCTCAGTAAGATCTATACAAGAGGAAGATTATAAATCCTCATCTTACAGATATGAGCACTCAGCCATATCATCAGATCTACCAAGTTCTATCAGCAATTTATTCATGAAGAGGAAGAAAGGAGATGTGCCCAAGAAAGATACTCTTGGTGATTATTTGCAGGAATATGAAGCTCAATCGGAGGAGTTCAAAGATCACTTGAATTTCCAAGGGTTTTTCCAAATGAAGGAGGAAAATAGCACAAGGATCAAGGAGGAAGGTGAGGGTAGATTATTTCTATCCACTTTTGATGGATCACCTCTATGTCCAGCTAGGGCTTGGGTGAAGGAGCTAGACACCTTTGTGCAACAACATCAAGTTTCAGAATTTGACGCCATCAAAGTAGCAGCACTGCATTTTGAGGGTAAGGCCTATGCTTGGTGGTTGTTTGAATCATTTTCCTTAAAGAATGAAAATACATCTACTTATGAAAAGTTCAATGAAATATTAGTAGAGAGGTTTGATGATATTTCATGTGAAACATATTCTATTGCAACTATCAAACCACATCAAACAAAAATTTTGCATGAGTTGGGAGGGTCTATCTATCCAAATCCATTTCTAAAAACTAATGAAGGGGAGGTGAGCTTGTTTGATGCTTTGCCAAGGGAAAGATATCCTTTGGATGAAGGGCCTCCTTCTAAAAAGGAAGACATGAAGATTCTTTCTCCAAAAGAGGACCAAGATCTAAGGTCTCTTGTTGAAGGTAAGGCAAATTCAACTAGTGAAGAAGAGGAAGGAGAGGCAGGACAAGATAACGCAGTCATAACGAGGGAACCTCAAACACCACATGAATAAAAATATGGAGCACTTGCTCCAAGGAAAGAAACTCTTGCACTCTTGCAAGGAGTTCCAAAAGATCTCACACATAGTGCTCTTGGCAAAACACATGAGCAACATGTACCTTCATTTCCAAATGATGAGATCTTGAAGATAGGAGGAGGAAGAGAGGAGGAATGGCATCATGAGATGAAGAGCATGTACCCTTCTCTATCTCAAAGTTTTAAAGAGAAAATAATGCAAGAGGACCTATGCAACAAAGGTAGGGGCAAATTTGTCCACCTACATTCACATCATACTATATGCCTTGATGCCTCTTTGAAAGGAGGCATTTCAGAAAGAAGACCTCCTGATTGGAGGGAAACTAAAGTGTTCTCTCAAATGTATGCAGAAGAAACATATTTCTTTAAAGAGGAAACCTTGGAAGGAGCCACTACAGCATTGAAAATCATTGATGGGAGGCTAGGCAAATTTCTGAAATTGACCTTGCTTTCTTCCATTCATCTATTTGCGTTGGAGGGAATAGATTCAATAATTTGTGCTGATATGAGCATAGTATCAAAAGGATACTCCATAGATCTGGGGCAGCAAAGGATACTCCAGTATATAATGAATATTTCTGAACATAACAAAAAAATAATTTCATTTTTGTATGAAGGAGAAAAATTGTGGAAGTTTTTGAGAAAGAGAACCTTTCAAGGGGAGGGTGACTTTTCGAAACTTCAATATTGTCTTGAGCAAGATCAACTGCAAGAGGGGCAGCAAAATAAAGTTGGGAATACTCCAACATGTGACTTTGACATCAAGCATGTCAAGGAGGAGAGCCATCATATGACAAATGCATCATTTCATACTTATACAACGCTGTCAATGTTGGGAAGCCTAGACCCTTATTGGGAGTCCCAAATCTTGATGGAATATTCTAAGGACCTATTCACATGTGAGGTTCTTGATGGGAAATAAATGGATGGAAAGTACAAAGTAGTTAATGGAATCATTTATGTTCATGATCATATCTACTTAACTAAAGATTCCAAGCTCAAGAAAAAACTACTTAACACAACCTATGAGGTCTTGCTTTCAAATCCCACTAGTTTCATTAAAACATGTCATGCTATATTAGATGGATTCATGTGGGAAAATTTCAGAGAGGAGATGCACTCTCATATGAGTAAGTGCATGGATCATTTGCTGGTTGAGGAGGAACATAGCTCTTGGGAAGAGTTATCATTATCACCTCCTTATTTATTGAGTGTGAGAGGGAGCTCATGCATGAGCTACCTTGCTGATTTTAGAGAAGTGTATGACAAACATTGTATTGTTGAATCTCATGATGTATTCATTATATACTTGTATCTTCTTAACACTCATGTGCAGGTCTTGGCTCCAAGAGGGGGCACTTTTTCTTATGGGCTTCATGAGCCACTTTGGGCCATGAACAATGGTGATGTTGGCCATTCTTTGGGAGGTCTTGGAGAGATGATGTACTCTTCATGGTGTGGTTCCTTAACACCAACCATCATACACCTTCTCCAAGCATGCAAGAAGGATGGGGCAGCAAACAAGTGTTGGGGAGAATGCTTGTCATATCATATCCTATGGCAATTAGGAGGAAAACTACATTGGTTGCACATGAGGGACCATTGTCCTTCTCCCTTATTATATATGGCAGCTAGCATGATCTTACTTATGATCCCACATGATGAAGATGTTCTTAATTTTGTTGGGAACATGATTGGAGGAGAGACACATTTTTTGGGTGTGTCTTTGGAGGAAGAAAGTCCCCACTTTTTCTGCACTACATGTTCCAAGGGGAGCATGAGAAACTATATGGCCACCATTGCATATCACTTGTTTCTTTATGATGTGGACCATATGTTTTGTTGGAGCACTTGGGGCATGCCTCTCATGAGCAATTGGGAGGAGCTTTTTTATGAATTACCAAGCTGGAGGGTGATTCATTTTATTTGGATGATAGCATGGAGGAGGGAGACCTCCATTTATGATGAAATTCCCCATGATTGTCATCACTTATATCATGAGAAGGCCATGGATCAGCAAGAAGGTTTCCATAAAAACCTTACATTCTTTCATGATGAGATCCATTGGGTTTATTCACCAAAGGCCAACTTGCACACTTGGGGGGGAGCCATTGGGAGATGGAATTTTTGCAAAAATTATGAAGCAATGGAGGAGACTATGGGATGAGAGGGCCACAAGAGGAAGAGGGGAGATTTTGCAGCACCCTTGCAGTTGCTTGAGGACAAGCAAAATGTGGGAGGGGAATATTTTAATATTCCTAATTTAGCTTCAGCTAATAGGAATATTAATTTTGCTTTTGAAATCTAGATGCATGAATAATTGAGCAAGGAGGCTCTTAATTTTCTCAATGTATGAATAAAAATCCTCTCTAATGTGAAAGGGGATCATAAAATAACCAATTAAAGCATACACATGTGTGAACAAGGTCTAAAATATGTGGACAAGGTCAAGTTTGACCAAGTCAACATGATTTTTTCACAAAGAAGTGGATTCTAAATAAAGGAAGCTCAATGTGAATAGAGATCAATCCAGCTAGATAAAATGAAGGCCTCTTGAGTGTGAAAAGGGACAGGGCATGAAGAATCAGTCAAGGTTGACCAAGTCAACAAGCTATCTAGATACATTGCACCATCTTGATGGACAACGCATTTTTTGTGGAGGAGCCTTTGCATGGAAGCAACCTCATAGTGGGTGGGACCCTTGGTGAGGAAGCTCATCAATTATATAATGAAGGAGATGGAAAGCATAGGGGAATATTGGAGATTATATTTTCATGAGGTATGCATAGAATTCCTACATACTTGGCTGTTTAGCTAAGTTACTGCACTGCTTAGTGCAAGGGTTTGCCCGGGTGGGGATTCCCTACCTTCCTTGGAGATCTTGTTCAAGAAATCTAAGAGGAGGTTTCTGATCTGAATTTTCCACTACTTGGTGTTGGGCCAAGCATCTAACTTCAGCAAAAATGCAGTCTCTTCAGAAAACTGCGTTATTTCTTAAGGTGTGCAGTGGAAGGGGTTAAAACCCCATTTTGAGGAGCTAGTTTCCCAAGAGGAGGATCAGCCTTTCTTTGGGGAAGCTAGGGGCAGCATCTACAGCCATTTATTTTCCTGTTAAACCATATATTGTAGAGATTCAGCCATACAGTGTTATTCAGCCACAAATTTGCAGCATCTTTCTCTTGTATATCTTTTTCTGTCAAGAAACCCTTGCTGGGTCTTCTTGGATCCGTGTAAACGAGATTAGATCTCTGTTTTTGTACTTCATTGAGTATTCTAATAATATTATTAGACATATTTCTCTATTTTCTAAGTTAACCTCTATTTAGACTGCATAGTCACTTGTGCAGCTGCTCCAGCATTTTGTAGTCTTGGGGTTTTGTCCATTTTTAGCTGTTGTGAGCATGGGAGGCCTGTTTAACTAGGATAATTTCATTTGTTTCTGAAAATATTTTTCATGCATGTCCTAAATTTACTATTTTAAGGGAAACAACCATTATTTTCCACTGTTATAACTCCATCTTCAGAAAATAGCGTTTTTGAGGCCAAATTAGCTGTTTTTCCCCACTTGGTGACTTGTATAAAAGCATAGTTTGTTGCTGTGATTTTTCTATGAAAGCCATGTGTTTAAGTACATTACATGAGATGATAATTTTCTATTCTCCAACTTTATAATACCTTAAGGTATTCTTATCGTTGTAGAAAATTCCAGTTTTGGAATATTACAACTGCTGATCAGACAACTTCAGTGTAACTATTTCAAACCAATATTTTGACTGAGGCTTAGCCTCCTCAGCCTGATAGGGCTCTCTCAAGGGTTAATGATATGGAATAAAGATATAGATAGATGGCTAAATATATGAATTAAGTATTGATTTTTTATATTTGCAGGTTGAAAAGATGAAGGCTAATACTACCATTGGGCTCATGGAGTCAACAAATCAGTGGGTTTAGTGGCAATTTTTCTTGACATGGAAGCTGAGGCAAATAGGGGTCTTAAACAAAGAAAATTCACTCAAGAAAATAGGTCAACATAGTCGTTTCATTACTAAAGGAAGTCAGAGCATAGAGTTATGAATTCTGAGTAATAGTAATGAAATCCACTGCAAGCGGTTTAAAGGAAATTCACTCATAAAACACAGAAAAACACAATTACCTCATTACTAAAGGAAGTCAGAGCATAGGGTTATGAATTCTGAGTAATAGCAATGAGATTTACTACAAGTAGTTAAACATAATAGGTAGATCAATAAAGCATTAAAACACCATGAGAATCTCAGGTCTGTCAAGAAGAAAAACCTCTCTGCATTACTGATCACAGTCAATTACATAAAGCAGCAGCTTTTGCCAAAATGTCTCCAACCCCTTTGCTAATTTGACCCTTTGATATTTTATAGATCATTTACATCATGAGATAAGCTTTTCATCAGCTAGATACCTCGAATTCCTACCTATGACACCTATCTTAACCATTGGACATGGTATTTATTACATAATACAGCTGCAAACCTAAAACAAAGTCTTATTTCAAATAGGACTAAAAATCTTTAAATATGTTCCTAACAAACTTATCTAATAATTATTACATATTTTTCCAAGTGTATTCAACACATGGTCGAATTTTGACTATAGTATTTAACTCTTCATAACCATATTTCTGTCCTCCACCAAAACAGGAAACAATCTCCTATTTTCTAGGCATAGGGTCCTTTGAACTCTTGAGACATTCTGGCCATCATAAATGCATAATTTCGAGGTCCTTTTGCTGTTAGAAACTGAAGTAACACCTTCAAAAATCCTCCCTAAGCTCCAGATGTCCAAAAATATCTCAAACTCTCCAAAATTCATATGAAAAAGTGCAAAAAGACATCTTCAGCAGTTTCGTAGCGCGCTACGAAACTGCTGTGTAAGCTTATTTCAAAACAGTCTTCAAATTTTTTTTAAGTTGAGGATATTTATACTTCACAAGGACTGATATTATTTCAAAACATATAACTTATCCTAAAAAACATGATCTTCATCAACATTTGTCTTCAAATTAATGAAAAACTGACTTATAGATTTGACCATTTTTCTGCACTGTTTTTATTTGAAAATAGGTGTTGAGACAGAGCTTGTATCTCCTCATCCATAATTTATTTTGAGAAAATGAAGGAGGATTTTATAGTTCATTATTTCTTGAAAAAAAAACTCTCTTGGGTTTTTTAAATTCCTCTCCTACTGTCCATAAACTGTCTTTGAGAAACATGTGTAAAACAAGAAAACTCTGATTTCTGAAAATATGGCTTCAAAGAAAGACTTTTATCTCCCAACTGGTAACACTTGTAAGAAAAGTGAGAGAGGTTATTTTAGATAGATATTTTATGAAGATAAACCTCTTTCATAATTCCAATTTGTTTTTGCATGTGACCGGAAACTGACCTTAAAGTTGACTGCTAAAACCATAAAACAAAATTTTTCTCTTCATGACTTTCAGCAGTTTCGTAGCGCAAGTGGAGTCATCAATTTCTACCACTTCATAATTAATTGGAAGAAAATGAGAGAGGGTTTTGTATTTAGGTATGTTGGGAAGAAAAACCTCTTTCAAGTTTCAAAAATATGTTTTCAGCTGCTCACGAACCCCCTTGGAAGTTGACTACTAAAACCAGAAAAACAAGGTTTTTCTTCATGACTGAAAAACTGCTACAGCAGTTTCGTAGCGTGCTACGAAAGTAGCAGCGCTTTCGTAGTGCATTTCCTCATTTTCAAACTAGAGGCGCTACAAAAGTGTGGATTCTTGGCTAATTGCAGAATTTCAACCCGAAACCTAATGTAATGATTTCTAAATGAATGATGGGACTTTTTAACCATGGAATGAGACTTAAAGACCTTATTTGGAAATGGAAATTGACTTTTTTAAGACCTTTAAAACTATGACCTACCCTTTATGAAGACTAAAATGACCTTTAGACCTACATGAAACCATGACCAAAAGCAGAGTTGACACAATGATGTTTTGAAAATTTAGGGTGTGATAATAGATCCTAAGTGTAATAACGTGGTCCATAGTTGTATGACAACTTTTAAATTTTGATGGGCCTTCAACATTTTTTCCGTGAATTTTTTCCCATACACTAGCCTTATTTTCCAAAGTAATTCCAGATAACTTGCCTAAAAGTGGGCTCATCATAATGGTCCTATAATTAGAGAGATTATTTTTATCCTTTCTTTTGAAAATATGTACAGTGAGGCTTTAAGTCCAAGGTCTATAAAATCATTGCTTGACTACTAAATTGAAAGAACTTGTGGATGTGAGGAATTAGTAGATGCCCTCCACTTTTTAATATTTTGCTTGGTAGCCTTTTATGTCCTTAGATTTCCCTTTTGTGAGTTGTTTAACCCAAAAATATATGTCATACATGGTAAAAAATACTTCCTCTATTGAATCTACTTTAATGTTGTCCATGTCATTAGGGGATCCATAAATAATTTTAAGATAGGAATTCAAGTCCCTCACGAGAATCACATTATTTTATTTTTATTTAAAGGATCCATAATGATTTTTAAGCTGAGAATTAAAATCCCTCAATGGTATTGTAATATGGGATCCGTAAACATTTTTAATGTAGAAATTATAGTCCCTAAAGTAAATCATATTGTTCTCTCTGATTTTATGGGTGAAAATACTTCCAAAACGTTTTTGGATCTAGCTTAGATACATGCAAAAGATAAGGAATCATAGTTGTTTTCTTTATTCTTATAGGTCAAAATTTACCTCTAGAACTTCTTAGGGTGTACCTTAGATATATGCAAAATCTTATCTTGCTTTCTGTTTATGTAGCACATATTTTTTTTTCATTTGATTAGGGATTTGTATATGTTTGCTTAATGGACTTTTATTGCTCATTGAAAACATATTTGATTTATTATATAAAAATATTATATTCTTTCTAATTTGATCTTGTTATGTAATGTTTGGAACTTTCTTATCATTTGGTTATATTTGATTTCTATAATGATGACAGTTGTATAAAAATTGTTACTAGGTTGAATTTTTAATGTATTTTTTTTGAAATTTATTATTATTATTATTAAGGTGGAAAAACCTATTAGAAGTTAATTGAAAATTAGCAGTGAGTTATTCATCATTATTTTTTATGCACGAATGTAGTTTGACTCATCAATATTATTAAAGAAAAACCACACAACTTGAAATTACCCATTGGTAGTCCATAAGAGGGCAGACTTGTAGTCTTTCTAGATGCATTTGGGTCTTGGGCTGTTATCTTGTTTCTTTACATCCAAGGAAAATGAGTTATCAATTTAGATAGTATCAATAAGAAACTTACATTTCCCTTGTGAGCTTGATTAAGGCTAGTGGGATCATATGATTTCTAGTACCACCTAGCCTTAACCCACACATGAGACCATATACTACCCTTGGTTGTAGTCTAACTTTTTTTTCCATTAGGGAATCATTTTCTTTGTTATTTTTATAGTGATGATTATTCTTGATGATGACAATTAATTTTCTCTAATAAGATATATATATATATATATATATATATTAAAGATCAAATTATAATTATAAATATATATTTTCATTGATGGTGCTCCATTAGTAAAATGGAAAGTGATCTCCAAGTCAAATGAGGTAGGGTGAGGTTTAAAAAGAATTTCCCATTTTGGAACCTCCCTTGCAACTAAGATTTCACGACAAGATATTATGCATGAGTCTTTGGAGTAGTATCATTGAATAAAATTACTTCAAGCTAGACTCCTAGCAAGATTGGGTTAGAAATTCAAATACGTTTTAATAGGGATCTTCTTAGAAGAATAAGGAACTAATATTTAGGATAAATCTTGTGTGAAATTATTGGTAATATTGGTCATACAAACTTGTTGACTTAGGGTTGGTTTCTTGTAGTATATTTAGAACCGATGGTAGAGAATTTATTTATGTTGAATGCATATTTGAAAATTTTAAAGTCAGGGCACATTAGACAAAAATATGAAGAGAAATTCCTAGCCTGATCCTACAATAGATTGGGAATCACTTACTCTATTAATTTATAGCGTTGGGATATTAATCCATTTTTAATTTCGATCGTTAGGATTTGAATTGGTGGTTGAAGCAAGTGGAAGTTGAAAGTTCCAAATAATACTAAGATATTTATATAGTTAGCTTTGAAGAAAAATGCCTTCACGTGGAATGTAATTTAGAAAATAAAGATTCATTGTCAAAACATGTGCTATGTTGAATAAGGTGAATATTTTTTCATTCGAAAGCTTTCTTGAAAAAGGCCATGGGAATTATTTTAGAAAAGAAATAGGCATAATAAAAACATGTTCTACTTATGTAGTATTGAAGTGGAGATATTCTTCCATTTGCTTAGTGGAGGTCTAGAAGAAATGGAAATGTTAACATGTATTCAAAATGTTTGGAACCTAAAGATGGTGGAAAGATGCTTTAACAATTGGATGAATGTGTGCAATCCAAAATGGATATAATAAATATGAATTATTTTTAAAGCTTGGCACACAAAATAAGTTTGACAATTAAAGAGGGTTGAAATAATAAAAAAAAATGCAGGAAATAAAAAAATCAAATGAGAGATGGGTTATGTCTTTTCGTCTTCCCCTTACCCCCATATTTTGTCTATATCTTCTTGTAAGTTGCACCAAAAAAGGATTTTTGTTAGCCAAAAAGTGAGGATGAAAAAGAGCTTGGTTATGTAAATGGTTGAGTGGCTATAGAGCCATTCATTACTTTGTAATTTGAGATTGTTCAAATGAATATTGAGTAACAATTCAAAGATATTTTTTGTTGTTATGATTGCAATGTGGACCTACATTGGGTTAAATGTATATGGTATGACACACGGGGAGGAATATATGGGGTCAAATGTACATGTAATATGTAAATATATATGTGATAGGGTCATCATAATAATGAAGGGACCACATGTGAAATTCATGGATAGGGATATATAGAGGTCATGTATTAATTATAGAGGAAATGCAATTTGGGTATGTGAATGTATTTGGATATTTTGAGGAGCTTATAAAGATCATGTATTCATTATGGAGGACATGCGGCTTGGATATACGAATTTATTTGGATATTTGAGGATCTTATCCTACTATTATGCATTAGAGTTGTGCTCCATGGTCACATTGCTATTCATGGTGTGTGATTATTTTTATGTATTTGGATCATAATATCACCATTTTGGATTCCAATGTAAACACAACGTTGATAAAGGTTCAAAGAATCATCTCTTAATGAAATTACTAAAAATAAGATCACTCCCAACAATTCCATATAACTCCATCACTCCAATAATATATGGAGTTCCTAAAATTCATAAATATGGCATGCCTTTAAGGTCTATCATAAACACCATAGGTTCCCCCACCTATGTTCTTGCTCAATACCTTGCGAAGAAACTTCAACCCTTATTTGGAAACACCTCCTCATACATAAAATATTCCACATCATTTGTACAATGGATAAAAAAACCTAAATATGAATAATGAAGATCTCATGGTTAGTTTTGACATTGTATCTCTTTACAAAATGATTCCCATAGATGAAGCTATCAATGTCATCAAGAAAATTAATGATGAGGAAATTGTAGATTTATTAAAAATTTGTCTAAAATATTTATATTTCAGTTTTAAAGGTAAAATTCATGAACAAACTCATGGTGTCGCTATGACCTTTCCTTTATCTCCTAAAATAACCAATATCTATATGGAATACTTTGAACACAAAACCCTTAATTCTTTTCCTTACACTCCGGAAGAATGGAAAATATTTGTTGATGATGTATTATCTAGATGGATTCATGGGAAATATATGTTGGATAAATTCCTAGCTCACATTAACAACCTCTCTAAATACATAAAATTAACTATTGAAGTTGGAAACGATAATCATCTCCCCTTTCTTTACATCCTTTTAACCAAGAAAAATGGAAAGCTAGGCTTCCAAGTCTCCAGAAAGAAAACACACACCGAAAGATATTTGCACACTAACTCACATCACCATCCTAAACAAAACACTGGTATCATTAAAACCCTAACTACAAGAGAAACCATAATATCAGACTTTGAACACCTAAATCATGAACTTAAGCATCTTTGCCAGGTCTTTGAATGAAATGGATACCATAGAAACACCATAAAGAAAACCATCCTCCAAACTCTAAATAGAAAAAATAAGAAAATATCCATGGACATACCAAAAATATCCCTTCCATGTATAAAGGGTATTACTGATAAAAGTGATAAAATTGTTAGATCTAAGACTTTTGTGATTCATAATGTTGATGAAATGTCTTTCAGATTAATCACATCATTATGATTTGGTCTACGTTTCGAACCAATTAATGTGGTTCATCCACAGGACAAGGTGGAGAAACTAATCGATCTTGATGAATAAATAGAGGAGATGCATCATTGCACGGAAATAGTCATTAAGAACTAGTTGTTAAGAACTAGCTGTTAAGACTAGTTGTTAAGAACTAGCTGTTAGAAAATTGGTTAATATTTCAAATTAAATAATAAATTAATTAACTTTTTTAATTAAAAATGGGTTAAGAATTTTTTATTAAAAATGGATTGTTAAGAATTCAAATTAAATAATAAATTAATTAAATTAAAATTTGTATTAAAAATGGGTTAAGAAATTTTTATATAAATTATTATTAATTAAATTAAATATAATAGGGAATAGGGAGGGGTACATTTTTTTTAATTTAATAAATAAATAAATAAATAAATGAAAATAAAATGAAAATAAATATAAATTTTTATATAAATTTTTATTTAATTAAATTGAATATAATAGAGAATAGGGAGGGGCACATTTTTTAATTTAATAAATAAATAAATAAATGAAAATAAATATATAAATAAAAATCAAATAAATAAATAAATAAATAAAAAAATAAATCAATTAGTTAATTAATTAAATAAAAATAAATAAATTATATATATATATATATATATATATATATATATATATATAAAATTACCTAGCGAGAGCCGTGGTACAGTTCTTACTTAATTTCCAACCATTATCCCGATTGAGATTCTTAGCATGTCAATGTGGCCTTCACCCCCCCTAACAACATAAAAAAAATAATCAACTTTGTCAAGGACCTAATAAACTCTAACAAAAAAAAATGGGTATAGGGGAAAATGGTAGATCTTTCAACATTAGACTAAAGGAACATGCTGCTGACATATTAAGAAATATAGCCATAAAATTTGCCTTGCCAAAACATGCTTGTTCATACTAACTGTACATTTGTATGGAAGTGGACAATCTCATCAAAAAAGAAGACCATTACTTTAAAGAGAAAAATTAAAGAAGCCATAGAAATTGAAAAAAGAAAAAACACCATGAACCATGACGATGGATTAAAACTAAACAGTACTTGGAAACCATTATTAAATTCTATTCATAGTGTCAACTAAATAAATTCATTCTATTATATTATAAGATTAAATATAATGATAATAATAAGAATACACGCACACACACACACACACACACACACACACACACACACACACACACACACACACACACACACACACAAAAAACCTTAGCTCTATACAAAACACATTGATCTTCTCAAGATAATTGGTGTTCCTATGATGATGGACTCACTTAGATAGTCTGAAACATTAGGTTAAGAAAACTCTATAACAAATTATTCCACACTTATTTAACTAAATCCACCTACATGGACTCATTATTTAAAATATATCGAGATTTGCTTTTAATTTTCTCTATGGATATACTAAAATTTTATGAGTGACTTAAGAAACTCTTATCTATATTTAATACATTTCTCCTGGTTGTTTTAATGGTTAAAATCAAGTATTGCAAGTTTCATTACAATTTTGTTGGTTCTTACTTAGAAATCCATTACTTTATGTAGTATTTTATAAATGTCAACAACTCTAAGATAAGAGATTTGAGACCAAGGGCTAACATGAGATGGTTGTTGCAATTCATGAGTAGAATTTATAATTTCATTATTCATGAATAGTATAATTGAGATTGTGAGGCCATTTACATCTTAAACCTACCTACAATGAGTGACTAAGGGTTGAATTGAGACCCTACACTCTCCTTGAGGGTCATACACTTTGAATCCTACATCTAGAAGCTAGACACAATGCTTTATTTGTTGAAATGGCACCCCAAAGGGGGATTCTGATTTAATTTTCCCTTAATTAAATTAGAAGAGAAATTGTAATTTCATCTCATAACAACTTGTAAGTGTTAACTGAGTCAAGAAGACTTAGTTAACTTAGTTAATTTGAGTTGGAGGTTAAACTACAGGCATGTAGAGTTCTTCCTAAGTTTTATGGGGTCCAGTTACAATTATTTGTGAGTTGTAATTAGTTAACTCAATTATTTGAGTTAAAATCAATTTAAATAGTTCTAACTCAGAGATATGAGCTAGTGCTAGGTCCATCGAATTAAATATAATTTAATTCTCAAGTAGTGATTAATTAGTTAACTGATAATTCACTATAAATAGTTGTTGCATGTCAGTTCTAAGGAAGGCCCTATTGAGATTGTATAATTAGAAAATTGTATAGGTCATGCATAAGGTCATCAGGGTCCCTTTAAGGAATTGCAAAATCAATTATTAGTAATTTCCTTATTAATAGGGCCATAATTCCTCTAGGAATGCGTAAGAAAGGCTGGTCAGACAGAGGCTGAGAATTGGTTAAGTATTTGACTAATTTTTCCTAGATCAGAGTGAGATAGTCAGCATAGTGCAAGAGGTTCTCAGTGAGGGAAACAAAATTTTATTGTTTCATGATCTTGAATTTATGCAATATAAAGATAGCAGGGTTTTGATCAGTTTATTTCCCCAAATACATCTTGTGTTGTGTGATTGATAACTTATTTATCTTACTTGTTATGTGATTGTGCGATCGAAATTGGTTTTGTAATTTGTAGAAGGATTCAATATTTTGTTTTAGTACATTAAAAGATTAGTTGAATCCATTTGGATAATTTGTACATGGTATCAAAGCAGGAATCACAATAGAAGAGAAGAACCAAAGTTTGTTTTGAATAGGTACATTGAATTTGTAGATTTATTCTTCAGGACCAGTAACAGATCAAGATGTCTTTCAATGACTTGAGACTCGAATATTCTCATGAGGGAAATTTGAATTACATAGCATGGAAGGACATGATGGAGGTAGTGCTAGAGAACAATAGACTGAAGGCATCCATAAACAGTGATATTCCCCAGCCCGCAGCAGCTGATGCTCATCTTCTCGACACATGGAAGAAGAATGTGGAGAAGGCGAGAACAATATTATTAGAAGGAGTTCAAGATCATATTGTATCGAAAATCCATGCAAAGGTGACTCTATATGCTATGTGGAAGGCCTTGACATATTTGTTTCAGAATAGAAATGACCATAGGAAGATGGCACTAAAAGACAAGCTCAGAAAGATCAATATGGAGAAGGGAGACACGATCCAAAAATACTTGATGAAGTTCACTCAATGTCGAGATGAGATTGGAAGTGTTGGGGTAATATTTTTCCAGGATGATTTGGTGACCCTAGCACTTCTAGGCCTTCCTAAGAGCTAGCATAGCTACCAGGATTATGTGAATAGGAGGAATAAGCTACCAGAGTGGGAGTGATTATGGTCCGACTTGGTACAAGAATAGATTTAGTGGAGTACCAGAGATGGATCCACATCAAAGACTGATGATGAGGAGAATTGTGCCTTGGATGGAAAGGTGAAGAAAGGGAAAGGGAAGGTATTCCATTCCAAATCAGAGTCTGGAAAGACAGGAAATAAGAAATAATTTTCAAAGGTAAAATGTTTTCACTGTCATAAGCTTGGACACTATGCTAAAAATTTTCTACACAAGAATACCAACAAGAAGGCCTCAGGAGGATCAGCAGGTGAAGCACTTGCTTCAAAGTTCGAGTTGGATTTCACTCTCATTACATGCATGGTGTCATCAGTGATGGGTTATGTGTGGTACTTATATAGTGGAGTTTCGTTCTGTATGACGAAAACCAAATAATTCTTTAGTAGCTTCGAGGAGAAGGATCTCCAGATGCACATCGAGATGGGAGATGATGAGACGTATAGCACTACCGATGTAGGTACAGTTAAATTTCAGAGGGAGTCAAGTAATACACTCACATTAAAAGATGTCATGTATGTTCCTGGTTTAAAGAAGAATTTGGTTTTTTTTGCTATGTTTGAAGACCGTGGATATGATGTGATATTCAGTGAAGGAAAGGCGTTCCTTCGTCACAAATCCACGAGACAGGTGAAAATTATTTGGGTTCGAGTAAAGAACCTCTACAAATTGGATGTAGAAGATTGTGCTGCCTTAAGCACAAAAGCAGAGAATGTGGAGAAACAAGACATTGGTGAGTTATGGCACATGAGATTGGGCCATATACACCATGGCGATTTGAAGATCATGCAACAGATTTCTACAGGACTTATAAAGGGCACAATTTTGTAGAGAGATACATGCAAAGGGTGTACATTAGGGAAGTATACCAAAGCCTCCTTTCACGATAAGAAAATCTGAACAAGGGTGATCCTTGAGAGAGTTCACTCAGACGTGTGTGGACCATTCTTGGCAGCTTCCACAAAAAAACACAGGTATTATGTTATTTTTGTAGACGATTTTTCACGAAAGTGTTGGATTTTTTTCATGCAGAAGAAAGATCAGACGTTCTCCAAGTTTTGTGAGTTCAAGGCACTTTTCAAGAAAGATACAGAGAAGAAGGTGAAGGCTTTGAGTAGTGAAAATGGTGGAGAATATGTCCTTAACGAATTTAAGAACTTATGTGCTTCAAAATAAATTCAAAGAGAATTGATAGCACCTCATAACCCACAACATAATGGGGTTGTAGAAAGGAAGGAAAAAAATATTGTGGGAGAAACATGAACTATGTTGCATGTTCAGGGCCTACCATTGCATCAGTGGGTGGAAGTATGAAATGCAACAGTATTTGTGTAGAACAGAAGTCCTCATCGGATACTTGGGATGAGTACACCAAAGAAATATTTTTAAGGTAAGAGACCAGATGTGTCGAATTTTAAAATTTTTGGTTCATCAGTTTATTTCCATGTGACCATAGATGCTAGGAAGAAGATAGTGCCAACAAAAAAGTTTGGGATATTTTTGGGGTACACTGATACACATCATAACTATCAGGTGTACTTTCCAGCACATAGGATGACAATGGTCAGAAGAGATGTGAAATTTGATGAAGAAAAGGCCATGCAAATTTCCCTTGAGAGGGAGCTTTAGTTGCATGCAGTTGAGGAGATATTGGCTCTAAAAGAATAACCTCAAGATGTGGAGCAACCAGAAGTAGAGAAACAACGAGTGGGAGAACCCACTGATGCAGGGCCATCCACTATATATGGAAGGAAGCGCACCAGAGAGGTTGATAGATTGTTGCTAGATGCGAGAGAGAATTTGGGAGCACCCACATCAAAAAGAAAGAAGAGAAGGTCCCCAGAGAGGTACACTGGATATATGGCTCTTATGAGAGAAGGTATATAAATATGACCATCCTCTTTCAACGAATCAATGAAAAAACCAATTTGGGTTGATACCATGGTTGAGGAGTATGACTCCATTATCATAAAAAATACATGGGAGGTTGTCATAAGACCAGAGGGGAAGTCAGTTGTAGGATCCAAGTGGGTATACAAGCCGAAGCAAAAAGCATATGGGAGTGTAGATAAGCACAAGTCCAAGTTCATGGCCAGAAGGTTCTTTCAGGTGGAGGGGACTGATTATTATGATAATTTTGCACTAGTCTCAAGGTACTCATCAATCAGATCCATCATTTCACTCTCAAAGTAGATGGGATGGCAGATACTTTAGATGGATGTAAAGACAACCTTCCTCAATGGGGTGATTGAGGAAGAGGTGTACATTGAGCAACTATAAGGTTTTGAGACCTTCAATAGGGAGGCGCATGTGTGCAGACTTAAGAGAGCACTGTATGGGCTGAAGCAAGTTCCAAGTGCTTGGTACACCAAGATTGACAACTATTTCACTGGGTTGGGCTTCACCAAGAGTGAAGTAGATTCAAACCTTTATCATATTGTGGTAGATGGTAAGATTTTTATTATTTTACTTTATGTTGATGATCTGTTACTAACAGGTGATGAGAAACTCATCAAGTCTTGCAAAGAGGATCTTGCAAGCGAATTTGAGATGAAGGACATGGGGCTCTTGCACTATTTCTTGGGATTGGAAATATGGAAAAGAGATGGGGAGTTATTTGTATCTCAAGGAAAGTATGCCAATTATATCCTTAGGAAGTTCCACATGGAGGGAAGCAAGCCCATGGAGACTCCTCTAGCAGGAAACTGGAAGAAGGAGGATGCTACTTCAGGCAAAGTAGTGGATGCTACTGTTTACAAGAAGCTTGTGGGTTCACTCATGTATTTGGTGAACACGTGAACATAAATATGCTACACAGTTAAATAGCTTATTCAAGCTATGGTTAAGGCTACCAACCTCTTTTGGAAGGCAGACAAGCATGTGTTGAGATACCTCAGAAGCACTACAAAGTATGGGATATGGTATAGATGGACAAAGGGAGTGAAGCTTCAAGGCTTCACCAACGCATATTGGGCAAGGAGTCCATCTGATAGGAAGAGCACATCAGGGGGAATATTTAGCATAGGATCAACAACAATTGGTACAAAAGGAAACAAATATTAGTTGCACTCAGTTCAGCAGAGGTAGAGTACATGGAGATCAGTGAGGCAACATATGAGGCCATAAGGATAAGGAAGATACTTAGTTTATTTGGTTGACAGATGGATCCTACGATGATTTATTGCTATAATCAGAGTTGCATCAAACTATTGGTTAATCAGTTTTTTCATGGCAGGTCCAGGCATACTGATATCTGGTATCACCATCTCAGAGATTGTGTGTAGCTGCAAATTATGTCATTAGAGTACATTCCCATGAATCAGCTGGATGCAAACATATTGACAAAGGCACTGTCAAGAAGAAAATTAAAATTCCATAGAGATAGGATCAGGGTAGCAGATAATCCCTTTCTTTTTGAGAAGGAGTGTTTAAATGGCACCAAGAAATTGCACCCCAAAGTAGGCTTCTGATTTAATTTTCCCTTAAATTAAATTAGAAGAGAAAATGTAATTTCATCTCATAACAACTTGTAAGTGTTAACTGAGTCAGGAAGACTTAGTTAGCTTAGTTAATTCAAGTTGGAGGTCAAACTGGAGGCATGTAGAGTTCCTCCTAAGTTTTAGGGGGTCCATTTACAATATTTGTGAGTTGTAATTAGTTAACTCAGTTATTTGAGTTAAAATCAGTTTAACTAGTTCTAACTCAGAGATGAACTAGTTATAGGTCCAGTTAATGATTTAATTCACAAGTAGTGATAAACCAGTTAACTGGTAATTCACTATAAATAGTTGTTGCATGTCAGTTCTAAGGAAGGCCTAGTTGAGATTGAGGTTAAAGGGAAGATAACTATCAGTTGTATAATTAGAAAATTGTACAAGTCATGCATGAGGTCATCAGGTTTCCTTAAAGGAATTGCGCAATCAATTCTTGGGAATTTCCTTATTTATAGGGCCATAATTACTCTAGGAATGTGTAATCAAGGCTGGTCAAACAAAAGCTGGGAATTGGATGAGTATTTGACTATTTTTTCCTAGATCAGAGTGAGATAGATAGCAGAGTGTAGAGGTTTCTCAGTGAAGGAAATAACATTGTATTGTTTCATGATATCGAATTTATGGAATATACAAATTGTGGGGGTTTGAGCAGTTTATTTCCCCATATACATCTTGTGTTGTGCGATTGATAATTTATTCCTCTTACTTGTTATGTGATTGTGTGATTAAAATTGGTTTCACAATTTGTAGAAGGATTCCATATTTTATTTTAGTACATTACAAGATCAGTTGAATCCCTTTGGAGAATTTCTACATTCTTTTGTCATTCTCTTCCCCGAGGCCATACACACCTACAATAGAATAATATTTCATATAGTTGGGTGGATGGCAGTGATTGTTTTTGTGCATGTAGGGGTGACATAGGGTTTAGAAATTCAGCAACAAAAACCCCTCAGAAACTGGTATATTCAACACCTACAAGCATGTGAGGTCTCACCTAAGGAATCATGATGGGATTGATATAACCTTTTAAGGTTTTGCAATAAAAGGGGAGACAAAGATGATTTGACATAGACTATAGACGATTAGGGGAATTTTGAGGTCTAAAATGGGACTCCTAAGGAAATTGTAAAATAATAGTGGAAATAATAAAATAAAATTTGATTACATCATCAAATTTTAGAGGGAAAAAAGAAAAAACTAAATTTTCAACTCTTATTTTGAACTTATCTCGTTAAGGTTTTACTCAAATTTTGAGCGGGAATACTCGTTGAATGAAAAATTTAATTCCTCATCCAAGGAGTACCCATGTTGCATACTTTTGATGGAATTTTCTACATGAAAAATGAGAAATACATAAAAAACGTGATTGCAATCACGTATTTTTATGTATTTCTCATTTTTCGTGTAGCAAGGTCCATCAAAAGTACGCAACATGGGTACTCCTTGGATGAGGAATTAATTTTTGCATCCAACGAGTATTCCCACTTGAAATTTGAGTAAACCCTTAGGGAGATAAGTTGAAAATACGAGTTGAAAAAGTAGTTTTATTATTTTATTATTTTTTAATCTTTTTACTTTTTTACTCCAAAAATGGTGAATCATCCCCCATGGTTGACATCATCATCTTGAATCCTATTGGTGCTTATAAAGTTTATTTTAGTGGTACATTTTTCTTTGGAGGCCCATTTTAGACCTCAAAATTCCCCTAATGTTCCTTCGACCACCAAGATTTAAAGTATAACACACATATAACTAATTACACAATAAAAATACCCATATTTGTCGGAATGTAGAGATGCTATGTCAAAGAACTTAGGAGGCATACATAATACACACTAAATGAGACTAATAAATTTCAAAATTATTCATTATAATTCCATTACACAAACATAGAAGTAGATAAAAATACTCAAAGGAAACAAAACACTCTTAGATTTTATTCATCAAAGCAAGATCTTCATTTAAAAACAACATGTTGATCCGCCATCTCTGACTATACAACAATGCATTATTTATTATACATGCATCCTCTCTTTCTCATCAATTTCTCATCCTATCTGTTGGGCCATGGAATTGGAATGTTTATTCCCCTTGTTTCTTTGGTTAAATATCTATTTTGTAAGTCTTTTTATTTTAGTTTATAATAATTTGAGAGATAGAAGCTATAGAAAATTAATTAATAATGTCTTAGTATTTCATCTTGTTAATGAGATAATTTGAGTGTTTCAGATATCATAGTTATAATTTGGGTAAATATATGAACAAGAGAAATATGATGAACAACTGTTGTTCCCTCAAAATGCTGGAGAAAACTAAGTCTGGAAGATTGTTAGACTAGTCTTGGCATGCTGATTCACATCTAATAACACGGAATGGCTAAGGAGAAGATATGATCCGTTATTTTAAGATTTTGTAATTTAAATAAGTGATCCTAAGAATCTTATGATTCTCAAGATAGATTTATCATTCCAGCATTGGAAATACATTGTAATATATATACTAAACTTCAATAAGAAAGAAGATGATGATGATTTTTTATTATTCCCAGCGATTGTAAAAAGTAAACAACATAATTGCTTTGAAGTTTTACAGACCATTTTGCAACTCACTTTGATATCAATGAAAGTTCAATGGTTCAGCTTTAAACTATTGTGTTGAATTTTCCTTAAGGAAGTTACTTCCAGAGACTATGGGCCTAGTCACTGGAAAGATTTTTGTCTTTCTTGTATTACTGTCTTTTATTTCCTTTCATATGAATGATTGTTGTTTCTTGTGTGAATTCTTAGATTTACAATTATGTTGTGCAAATTCGTAGATTAGTAATCTCCGCTGTATGAATTATTGAATTTATTGATTGGTCGTGTGAATATCTACACTTGCATTTTAGTTCCATGAATGGTTAGATCTGCCATTCAGATGTAACTATCTAGCTGTGTGCATTTTTAGAATTACTTCATGACATGGTGAATTTCCATTTTTATGCTTTAATGTTATCATTTATAAGTGATTGTAGTTAGTAATTGAGATTAGATTCCTTTTGTTATGTATCCTGAAGTTTCACATCATAATAGGAATGATTAGTTTGGTATAATTTAATATTTGTTTATGAGATAGTAAAACAGTTCCATGATTCCTGCAGAGTGATTCATTTCTGTTTATATATTGAATTGAGTATCTTTTGGAAGTATTTCTTCATAGTCGTTTCTTCATGCTAGTCTTACATATTATCTTGTAATTTAAAGCACCATCCTTGCATATACTGTGTATACAACCTTGTAACCAAAAGACGAACCTCGGGTTGACATATTAATGAATAGAGGATTGAGATGAATCCTCAGTAACAACTTAGTACCCAAAATTTTGGCGTCATTTCCAGGGAGCTTGTCAAAAGAGTGATAGATTGTGTCCCTAAAGGGCCATATATTGAATACGGAAGGTAAAAACCTACGCACACACTGAGTAAAGAGCTTGTGCTAGTGCCCACCTTTGGTTGATACACTTAAATTATGTAGGTGTGTATGACTAAGAAGAAGAATAGAAACCAGGTAGTAATAGAAAAAAACCTTTATAAAAAACAACAAAAACCCAAGGCTCGGTGAACCTTGGGAGATTGACCTTCATATAAGAAATCATTTGAAAAATTGAATCTCAAGGGTCAGTAGGTCCCCGAAAAACATATGGGAAGGGCTCTACCATTGCCCCTCGAGCAACAGAGTCATCAAATACAGCCCACGCTGAGATTCACAAAAAAAATGAATGATTTGAACAAATATTTCAAGGTACACCCATAAAACACTCCAGTCCTTCTAATAGCTATGAGGGGAATTCTTGTAATTTTAAATAATAGGAGGGAGAAATGAGTTGAATAGAATTACGATCTGCTGAGACAGATCCACAAGTTTCTGGACTTGAACCCCTTATGATCCCTTTTGAAGTAAAAGCATATAAAATTCTTGATCTATGTAGTGCAGGGATGCTCCCTCGAGAGTTGAATACCATCCAAAATCCTCCTGCTCAAATAATACCTCATGACCACGAAATCCCTGAAAGTTATTGGAAAAATTTAGACCAAATGGAAAACGTGGTGACACAAGCCCATACCTCGACCTTAGAATATCCTATATTCGATCCATTGGCCAATTCTTTGATGAAAGCCATCCGATTGCAAAGTATCCCAAATTTTCATGGGATGACTTCAGAGCATCTTGATGCATTTTTATTCAAGTTCGATAATTTTTGTAGAGGGTATGATTACACCACTGATCCCTAGAAGCTGAAATTGTTTTCTTATATTTTGAAGGGAGAAGATTTACGGTGGTTCATGGGGTTAGGAGGAGGTACTATAGATTCCTGAGATGCGATGAAAAATTCTTTTCTTACCAAATATCAATATTGTTGTCGATCTATGGACTTAGAAGATGAAATTTTAAAATGTCTGCAAGGGAGAGTGAAACCTTAGAGGAATACATTGAGAGATTTCAATACAACCCACAGAGATCACCATATGCCACTTTACCAAAGGAAGTGCTGAAAGCTGATTTAATTAAAGGCATGAAAGATGAATGGATCAAAACACTCAATCTTATGGGGTAAGGTGATATTTACCAAGAATAATACGATAATATTGTTAAAATGTGTATCAGGTGCTCACGAGGAAGTACATGGACCAGATCTGGAATTCAGGATTCTCTCACTCAGACCAACAAAGACTTGGGTGGAGGTGTAACTAGAGAAAAAATTTGTAACCTTTTAGAAGATTTTAAGACTGACATTTTGGGCACATTAACTACACATTTAGAAAATTTTCAGGCGAAACGGAAACAAACCGAGGTAGAACTAACTTTAGCCATATTCTCTCCACATTGTCGAAAGAAACACAACCAAAGGGAACGTCCACTGGATACGGTTGAAACATGTGCTATTTGCACTAAATATCATTCGACAAACCATTGTCCACAACTCCCAGGGCTGAAGGTTGTGTTCAAAGAAGTTGAGGAAGATCCAGAACCAACATATATTATGGAAGATCGACGACAATGGTAGGTTTTTCCTTCAGGTATGATGCACGATCCATCCCTGCTTTATTCAGGACAATATTTTCAACAACAAATTCCTGGATTTGCATGGCAAGGACAACCCTCTTTTGATACCACTTGGAAATCCCAGCCTTATGCTGCACTGAATTGGCAAAATCAACCATTTGCTACGCCTTTATGGCCAAATTCACAATATTCTACTCCATCATGGAAGAACACAACCAATAACTCTATGGACTAATTCACCTGCACAAAACTCAATGTGGCCTCAAAACATGCAGCGCCTTGTAAGGCCAATAAATCCACCTGTCGGGATCATTTTCGAGTCTCAACCATCGTTACAAGCTCCATTTCATCTACCTTCGAATCCCCAACCCCTGATACGTTTGCAATTTCCAGCTCAGTCGAATCCTAATCCAAATAACAAACATGCCCAATATGTACAAATTGTTGAAAGTTCAGATTCTGAAGAAAATACTCTTGAATGTAATGAATTACAGATGAGATTTGGGTGAGTTGTCTTCCCAGAAGAGTACAAAGCAAATAAGGAACCAGAAGACAGTGAGACTCACATAGAGGAGCAACCTATAGCAAAATTTCCAACTGTAATTATTTTTGAACCAACCAATGCTGCAATCAATCAACAAGGTTTTGATAGAATTACACCCAATGCTCTTCCATTCCCCAAAAGACTGATGGTAACTAAACCAACTATTTATCCTTAATTTGATCTTATAGGGTAATTAAATAATTTGTGTATAAAAATTCCACTCCTTCAGGCTATATGAGACGTCCCAATCTATGCTAAACCAATCAAAGAATTATGCAGTAAAAAGCTTGGAAGGAAACCCAAAGACCCACTAATAGTTCACATTGTAGGAACATTATTGGATCTCATTTTAGGAAAATAGGTAATTGTCAAGTATGATGACCTAGGAAACCCAATATTAACTATTCAAATTCAGGGTTTCACCTCTCCAAATACTCGGGTAGATTTAGGAGCATCCATCAATATTTAACTCATGAGGTCTGCAATATTTTGGGTATCACATCCTTGAAGCCAACTTCAAATTTAATAGAGTTAGCTGATAGATCAGTAGTCAAGCCTGAAGGTACTATGGAAGACATTATTGTCTCTTTGGATTCCTGGGAATACCTGGTAGAATTTTTGGTTATCAATCCAAGGAATAGATTAGATGGGATCCCACTATGGTTGGCAACAGTAGATGCATATATAGGGTGTCAAACAGGTAACATGACAATTAATAAGGGAAACACCATAAAAAATATCATCCTATATCCACCTGCTAAACCCAACTTTCACATTGAAAATTATTGGACATGCCCACATGGATACTGAGAAGAAAACCTGCGCTCCCCTCTTACATTAGATGAAGCCCTCGAACTTAAAAATAAGAAAAAAGATGATGTAATTAATGGATTAATTAACATACCGTCTACCATAGGGAACCCAACGTGTCAAATCATAAAGACTATACTTGATAATGAAGCACGGGAAGGTCCATTAGAAATTCCAAATGACAATCATATACCCATGTGTTGTTCATAATAACATACCAATTGAAATTGGACCAGGTAAAATCCTTAACATAAATGCCAATATGGATAACCAACAACAACAAAAAATAATGTAGATTCTTCGCATATATAAACATGATTTTTCCTCGGAATATTCAGATATGAAGGGCATCGACCTGAAATTATGTACTCATCACATCTATGTAGAAAAATATGATCGTGCTATTCGAAAACCCTAGAGAAGATTAAATCCACATCTCAAGGACATAGTAAACATGAATTACAAAAAATGCTGGATGTTAATTTTATATACCCCATTTCAGATAGCTAGTGGGTTTCTCTGTTAGTTTTCGTCCCCAAGAAAAATGGGAAGTGGATAATTCGCGTAGACTATAAATAACTCAATAAGGCTACCCAGAAAGGCCATTTTCCCCTTCCATTTATAGACCAAGTCCTTGAGACTCTTGCTGGGAAGAAGTTTTTCTCCTTACTAGATGGTTTCAACGGTTACAACCAGATCCGGATTGCTCCTGAAGATCAAGATAAAACCACATTTACTTGCCCATGGGGAAAATTTTCATATAGAGTTTTACCTTTTGGATTGTGTAATGCTCCGACCACTTTCCAAAGAGCGATCTTGAGCAGTTTCTATGATTTGATTAACAAAGGACTTGAATTGTACATGGACGACTTTACTCCGCATGGTGATGAATTTGATCACGCTTTAAAGAATTTGGAAAATGTGCTTGAAAGATGCATTTCTACCAGATTATTCCTTAGCAATGAAAAATTCCATATGATGATGAACAAAGGCGTAGTTTTAGGACATTATATTTCTGTTGCAGGTATTCAAGTAGATCTGACAAAGGTTGAGGTAATTCTTAAGTTACCCACACCCCGTACACCAACAGAGGTACACATTTTCCTTGGATATGCTCGATATTATCGCAAATTTATAGAACATTTCTCAAAAATAGCCGCACCATTTTATTTTTTAACAGGTAATGTTGAGTTTGAGTGGATTGAAAAATGCGATGTCACTTTTGTAGATCTTAAAAAGTTGGTTTCAACAACCCCGGTGTTGAGAGGACTGAATTGGAATCTGCCCTTCCATATCTCATTAGACGCATCAGACACAACAGTGGTTGTTTTCCTTGGACAGGAAGAAGACAAGAAACCATAGACCATTTACTATATGAACAAAAATATTACATTGAACGAATTAAATTATATAGTGACAGAGAAGGAATTTTTAACTGTTATATATGCTATCAATAAATTATGACATTATATAACAAGATATCCAGTTTTTCTGTACAATGATCATTATGTTATTAGATATTTAGATAACAAACCTATTACTAATGGTTGGGTGACTTGATGGTTGTTGTTATTACAGGAGTTCGATATTACCATAAAATATCGCTGAGGAAAAGAAAATATTGTTGCATATCTTTTGTCCTGGGTACGTAAAATAATTGATCCATGAAATGTGGATGATTAATTCCTGGATGAAGATTTGTTTTCCATGACAGTAAAGACACCATGGTATGATGATGTGTTGAATTACCTAGTAGAAGGAAAACTTCCAACACATTTTTCACCACGGGAGAAGAAATTGATTGTTCAACGCAACTCTTGATTTTCTTGGATATGCGGATATCTTTTCCACATGGGCTATGATTTTTAAATTTGCAGGTGCATCAGAGAGGATGAAACCTATGATATTTTGAAAGCCTACCATGATGATCCCTACAGTGGGCATTTTGTTGATATTAGAACTAGACATAAGGTACTCCATATGGGCTATTATTGGCCCACGATATTTAAAGATGTTAAAAATTATGTCCAAATTTGTGACAACTACTAAAGAATGGGTCGTCATGGCCAAGCATACAAAATTACTCTGCAGCAGCAACTGGTAATAGAACCCTTTGAGAGATGGGAATTAGAATTCGTGTTTCCTTTTAATCCACCATCGAACCAAAAAGTGTACATTCTAGTCTGCACATACTATGTGACTAAGTGGGTGGAAGCAGTAGTCCTTCCAAAATTCATGAAAAAAGCAGTTATTATCTTCTTATTTGAATTTTTCGTGCGATACAGATTACCAAGAGAAGTAATAATAGATGGGGGTTTTCAATTTACCGCTCATAATATTTCAGTCACCCTCCAAAATTATCATATTAAGCACATAATTACTTCTCCAAACCACCCTCAAGCAGACAGACAAGTAGAAAGCACTAATAAAGTCCTTGAGGAAATTCTAACAAAAAAAATATCCGCGAATTGTCGAAATTGGGAAAATAAACTTTTAGAAGGATTATGGGCCTACCGGACGACATGGCGCAACACTAATGGCCACTCAACATATCATCTTGTTTTTGGAAAAGAACCTATTTTTCCAACCGAGTTTGAAATAAAGACTCTTAAAACTGCACAAGAAGTTGGACTGGACTTCACAGAAGCACATAAGTAATGCTTACAATAGCTTATTGAATTGGACAAAGCACACCTATCAACTTTTCAATGCACAAATGTTATCCAACAACATAGGGCCAAGTGGCATGATCATCTCATTAAAAAGAAGACATTTCAGAAAGGTGACTGGGCGTTGTTGTACGATTCCATATTTCAATATTTTCCAAGAAAACTTCAGACGAGATGGCTTGGACCTTATAAAATCATCGAAGTTCATGATAATGGTGCAATGACCATAACTACCATTAAAGGGTCCGACACCTCTTTTCTGGAAAACATACATCAGTTACGTCTTTATCTCCAACCACTCAAAAAGGAGTCTTTTTATCATGAGGTCAGTAATGATTCTAATTTTCATATTGTAGTTGACTGGGGAGGTAACCCGACAACTACATCTACTTGAAATTTCAAAAGAGAAATCTGTGCATATTGTATATAATGTATATATTTTTTTGTGGAATTTTCTTAGTTTTTTTTTCTTTTACTTTTGATCATAATAAACCAAGGGAAGAGGGATTGTCTATTCTAGTACAACTTGCTGATTCTGTCATAGTTGCTACTCCTTTGTATACAATTGTCATTCTCTTTTGCACAAATCGTTGTTCCATTAGGGAATAGCTGTTATTTCCCTTATCACAACTTTTTGGTTGCGACTCTATTTCGAACAACTTGATGTTCCCTTTATCACCGTTGTTGTTCCTATGGGTACAATTGTCCTTCCCTTCAACACAATTTGCTGCTTCTCCACTACTATCACTTTGGTCATGGTTGCTACTCTCTTTCACACAAATTGTTGTTCCCTTTATCACAAATATTGTTCCCTTAACCACGGTCAACATTTTATTTATTATGTCCGTTGTTTCTTTGATCACAGTTTTTGTTCCCTTTATCACAACCGTTATTCCTTTGAGAACAATTGTTGTTCCCTTCAACACTTTTTTCTATTTCGTCGCTGTCACTTCATGAAGTCACAACTATTGTTCATTTGGTAATGATTGTTGTTCCATTGCCGCCGTTTCTTATTTTTTTATCACAGTTGTCGTTTCCCTTCGTCACGACCACTATTACTTGTCATAGTGACTATCATTCCTTTTGGACACGACTGATGTTCCTTTGTTTACAATTATTATTCCATTACAACTATGCGATTTTATTTATGGTTTCGAAGAATTATTTTATTATCATGGTCATAAGTATTCTATTACTATAAACATTACCTTATGAAGAAAATCTTATTTGATTGGAAAACCCTATCAAAATAAATTTTCCAGCAATCCTGATATTATAAATAACATAAATTGTTCATGATATGTTACCTCAATTACCACCAAAGTAGTTTTTCTCTTCTACATTAGACTGGTGATTGCCTTCAAAATAAACTTGTGGAAAGAAAATACAACTCAAAATGGAAAATTTTCCACAATGCTTCTCACGCCATCCCTAACTCTTAAGGAGTTGATGAGCCACCCCGTTCACCAAGTTTTCATAAAAAATATATAGGCAGAAAAAATTATAAAAATTAAGAATATATTTTATCTCAAAAGAATAGGAGGTATCATCACGAGCCGACCTACCATGATCATAAGACTTGACACAGTGACATTCCCATTGTGGTCACCAAGCCAAGGTAATGGCCTTTGGTATTTTAGTCAAAGAACAAGAGGTCTCATCACATGATGACTTGTTCACTTTTCTAAGATCTGGTGAATGACATTGTTATCAATTGGTCACACAATGGTATTTGGGGAAAATTTCTAAAAAAGGTCATAAATTTTTAGTGAACGTGATACTGGCATATCAAGGGGCTAAAAGGAAACCCTGTGGGGGCTATGGATTCTTGGTATTGAAGTATAATTGGAATCACCATATCAATACTTTGTGATTTTGACTTCCTTATTTAGTAAATAAAGGAGGAATCACCCCTAATATGGAAGGTGGTAATTCAAACTCTATGCGAGAAAATATTTATCTTTAGATATCAGGAATGGATATTTCTTTTTATAAAGGGACCTTACTAAATCTTTTGTATTATCTCTTCAAAGGGTGATATTATAGCGCACATTTATTTTCCCATGATGTATATTTTTATGCTACGAACCACGCAAAATATATTTGTATGTCATCCTAATTGGTCTCATCATTAAACCACGTGAACTTACGTGATTTAACCACCTCACATTATGGTAAGTCAATACATTAATGCACTGTCGATTTTTCAAATCACTAACAGTCATGGACGACCTTTCTCATTATTGGGGGAAGTGAAAAATCGCATGCATAACATGATGTCGACACATTTAACAAGGATGAATAATCATTATAGTAGCTTTATTTGCATATGCTATATTGATATCATAGTTGCATATTTCTATTTTTTTGCAAAGTTGTTGGCTAAAACTCTATATGCGGCTTCCACATATTTTCTTGAGAAACAACAAGTGCAAATATGGGTAGAAAATCAATCCAGAGTGAACCCGTTCAACTTCGGGTCTCTGAACAGGCATGAATAATTTTGGAACAAGTAGGTTGGATTGAGTATTTCTCTAGGCTACAAGGACTTGATAATTCTGTCACCTTGGAATTTCTACAGAACCTGAAAAATGGAGTAACAACAGTTAAAGGTAGAAAAACACCGATGAATGGGACAATTATAGAAGAAATCACATGCCTCTACACGGAAGGAGAGAAGTGGGTAGATAGGCATACTGGGTTGCAAGGTGCTATGTTGACATTCATGGATCCTGGTGAATCACTGGTTCAAAAAGGAAAAGGTTATCAACCAGATTCCTTCCCAAATCCATGGAAAGAATTAGCAAAGATAATGCAAAGATACATTACCTGTGATGACCGGTATGATGTAGTAATACCACAACATTTTAAGCTGTTTGCAACATTTTAAAAAAGGTAACTATAAATCTACCTTTATTTTTAAATTCTCTTCTACATGAGATAACTGATAGAATTGGCAAAGAAAAGGACAAGAATTTAGTAGTCATTCATGATTGCCTCATAAATTTAATAGTCACCAGGGAATTAAACCAAGCACAAATTACCTAGGATAATTTTGTTGGAAATAATGAGCCATAATCCCAAATTGAAACACATATTACAGAACCCGAGCAACCATAAGATGAGAGGATCATGCAGGAACAAGCTCAAACCTCAAGTCCACTGAAACAGATTAGAGCTGAGAAAAGGATAACATCTATTCTAGTATCCTTACCTGTTAAACGTAGAAGATAAAATAGAATCGTTAAAGTGAGAAATTCCATAAACCCTAGAAAAAAACTGATAGAGGAAAATATATCTCAGAAGTATCCTGAAGTTCAGGAAGCACATAAGAACAATTCACCTCAAATTCTTGAGGAAGAGATAGCCTAAGTGCTGGAAAACATGGGGAACTTTTTCAATACTGATGAAGATGCAAGCTATTCAGAGTTTCCACCTGACTGAACTCCAACGCCTGATTTTCCAGCCTCTCCTCGCAATTTCGATGCTATTGTGGTGTTGGAGTCCCAGAGGACCTTGGGAACCTTTCTTCCCAGGAAAATTTAGGAGAATATGTTGAAATTGTAATGGAACTAGGCCCCCCCTCTAAAGAAGCTGTTCCGCCATCACCTGAACACAAAAAGACGAGTGAAGACCTTACTGATATGGTTCAGTATGATAAGAGCCCTACATGCCTTGAAAGTTTTCCTACAGTTGAAGAAACTACAACTGAGGAGCCTGAAAATACTGCTGCCATCCCTTCCACCTCGACTGTATAAATTAAAAAACTTGCTTAAAGGAAAAAAGGAAAGCCAATTGTGAAATAAATCTGCTAAAGAAAGAAAATCAAAGGTTACAAAGGAAAGTGAAGCAAATTAAAATGTGGTTAAGGAACAGTAGAAGACATTACAAGAGGAGGCAGGAAACACAAACATTTGGAGTCCAAACTGAAAACTTTTACCCCTCAAATTAGACTAAAACATAGGATATCCCTACTGTTTCTATAGAAACCCACACTGATTTAGGGTCTAATGTGATGAAAATCGAGGCAACTAGTAAAATAGAATTATTGGTTTCTATTTGAATAGGTCCACTCAGACAAAAAATGTACCTCCATACACCCCATTGACCATGGATGTTATTATCGAGGTGTTGAATCGAATACTAGAGAAACAACAGTAGGTTTTGAATTGGTATCGAGGAGAAGTGAAGCCCTGGAAGGAACACCATTATTTATTAAAAAAGTTTAGAGCATTTTCCACCACTGAGGATGAGACATATGCTAAGCTCGGGGCAATAAAGAAGAAGATAGAGATGGTGCAAGGTCAAATTCAGAAAGATTTAGAGAAAATCAAGGAGGTTTTCTCCATTTATTCTGATGCTTTATCCTACATGTGCCCAGCAGATAATTATGCTCTGTTCTTACTTGAACAATATATGTTTCTTAAAATTAAAGTTGTCCAGTTTGGACAAACCACTGAGTTTGGTATTGTCTCAAATTTTATTAAATATTTTCAACAACAAGATGATCATGTGAAATAATTTTTGTGCGAATTATATATGCATAAATGTTTCTTAGAGGACTAGAGGGATGATAATTCTAGCTGTTTTATGGGCGATGTGGAATTTCAGGCCTTTATCTCTTTTGCTAGAAATAAAATTATGTGGTCACAAGCTCATGAAATATATTGAAAAATGGAAAATGGCCTTGACCTCTAGGTTAGAGGGTACCTAAAAGCCCTTTGCGCACCCTCATCAAGCATAAAATTTTTACAGAACAATCAGGTGTTGTCTCTGATATTGCACTTGTGCATAATAGTGTTCTTCAGATTGGTTTGAAATTTTTTGAGGAAATCAAAATATAATCCCTCCATGCAGCCAAACAAAGGTGGAAGATGTCCTCCACCGATGTGAAAAATAGGGAACCATTCAATTATCATAATTTTCAGGCAGCAACCAACAGAATGAAAGAGTATGCTCATTTGGTCCTGTCTGAAGGACCTAAATAGATTGGTTGCGGGTATATATGCCCTATCATATGGTATCCTCTAGATGTTTATAAGCCTAAATATGAGTTCTCCAAAGAAGATAATACAAGGGCCTTCAAATAAATCCAAAAGAGAAATGGGTTTTGGTATTATGGTGAAAAATCCTATCCAACTTATTCTTTAAAACTTCTACATGTTAATCATCTCTTTGCATTAGGACATGCAACAAGGTAAGCTGGGGAGTGATGTTGGGCCATGGAATTGGTATGTTTCTTCCCCTTTTTTCTTTAGTTAAATATCTATTTTGTAAGTCTTTTTAGTATACTTTATAATAATTTGGGAGATAGAAGCTCTAGAAAAGTAATTAATAATGTCTTAGTATTTCATCTTGTTAATGAGCTAATTTGAGTGCTTTAGATATCATAAAGTTATAACTTTTGTAATTTTATGAACATGAGAAATATGATGAACAACTATTGTTCCCTCGGAATGTTGGAGAAAATCAAGTTGGAAGGTCGTTGGACTAATATTGGCGTGTTGATTCATACCTAATTGCACGTAACAACCAAGGAGAAGATATGATCCATTATTTTAAGATTTTGTAATTTAAATAAGCGATCCTGAGAATATTGTGATTCTCAAGATAAATTTATCATTCCAGCATTGGAAATAAGTTGTAATATATATACTAAGCTTCAGTAAGAAAGAAGAATATGATGATTTTTTATTATTCCCAACAACTGTAAAAATTGATCAACAAAACTGCTTTGAAGTTTTACAAACTGTTTTGTAACTCAATTTGATATTAATGAAGGTTTAATGGTTCAACTGTAACCTATTGTGTTTAATTTTCCTTAAGGAAGTTACTTTCGGAGACCGTGGGCTCAATCACTGGAAATATTGTTGTCTTTCTTGTATTACAATCTTTTATTTCCTTTCATATGAATGATTGTTGTTTCTTATGTGAATTCTTAGATTTACAATTCTACTGTGTGAATTCATAGATTTATAATCTCCATTGTGTGAATTAATGAATTTATTGATTGGCCGTGTGAATCTTTAGACTTACATTTCAATTCCATGAATGATTAGATTTTCCAATTGGATTGAATAAGTTTTCATATGTAACTATCTAGCTGTGTGCATTTTCAGAATTACTTCATAACAAAGTGAATTTCCATTTTTATGCTTTATTGTTATCATTTATAAGTGATTGAAGTAGTTAGTAATTGAGAGTATATTCCTTTTGTTATACATACTAAAGTTTCAATTCATAATAGGAACTATTGGTTTGGTAGAATTTAATATTTGTTTCCAAGATAGTAAAAAAGTTCTATGATTTCTACATAGTGATTAATTTATGTTTATATATTGAACTTAGTATCTTTTGGAAGTATTTATTCATAGCCTTTGTTTCATGTTAGTATTAAATATGCTCCTATAATTTAAAGCACTATCCATGCATAGAGTGTGTTGACAACCTTGTAACAAAAAGAAGAACCTCAGATTGAAAGATTAATGAATAGATGATTGAGTTGATTCCTTAGGAACAACTTAGTACCCAACACTCTCTTGCAATTACAATTACAACTCATACCTTCCATCAAAATAATAAAAATTATAACAACTTCTACAACAACCTATTAATACAAATAATAACTAATCCTCTATTACAACTTAACTGATTAAAACCTCCTAAACAAATTTCTACTAATGGCATGGGTATACACATAACATACAAATATCAACAAATTTTTTTTTAGGTAGGAGATAACAAAAATTCAACATGATATAGGTAACTTCTTGGCAACTAATTTTTGTTGCTTTCGTTGTAGTCCTTCTTGTCTCCTTCACACATCTACATGATATCCCTAATTAACATTGTGCTCCACACAATGTTTGTCGTCCTTTGCAATGCACAATATCATGCATGGTCTTTCCATTATTATCCAAAATTCCAAAACTTTGCAAAAAATTTCCTTCAGTTACCCTTTACTCCAACATAAATGGTAATTGCAACTAAACATTGAATGGTTCACCTTTATCCAACCCATGTAATATCTATCGAAGTTTTACTTCTTGTGATTGTATTTTATAGTCCTTCCTTGGCTATAGCTACACAATAATATTCTTATCTCTAATTTTTAAAGATAGAATAATGTGTTGGTTAATATAGAGACCTACTCAAAACTTGAGTATATGGTCATTCTCATTGAATTAACGTCTAATTTGAATTGTGAATAAGGAGAGTAGGAAAGAAAAAAATACTAGAATAGTTTATAAGGATGACATTGAAATTGCCTCTTAAGAGGAATTCGTTATTCCTTGAATCATAAAGAGACTAGAATGATAACATAAGCATTGAAACATTTCCACCAACCTAAACTAACTAAAGCACAAAAAAACATGGAGAAAATTTAAGTTTTATCCAATTGCAGATTAAAACAACTCTTAGAGTGCAATTGGGATACTTATATTATCTTTATTTTATGTTTGTGGGTGGTAGCACAATTGGAAAAAATCTTGTTTGAAAGCCCTTGTGTATGTAAGTGATCGAAAGTTCAATCCCCTCAAACATGTCTCACCAGCTGAACCAAAAAAAAAAATGTTATCCTTATTTTTATAATATTAGCCTCATAAGAAATTGCATGAAAATAAGCATGTAATATTTGTTTATCAGATTTCAAACAATTCCCATTCAAATAAGGAGAATTCTAGAATTATGTTTATGATGTAATGAACCACTGACACAATTCCTCCTTCATTATTGACGAGTGCTAGGTAGAGTGTTCAAAAGATAGAGTATATACTAGTTAATTCATTCCACTTGAATTTGTTGTTGAGGATGGTCCTTGGAATCATAGTTGATAAAAAAGCTATAGTCCAAGTATTGAATCCAAGAATCATAATCATTTATTACTTACATGCTTACTAATTATGGAAAAGGATCTTAAAATTAGGGATGTTTTATTACTATTGCATCATCATGTGGTTTCTTATGTGCATGTTGCATAGGGAAAGGAGCCATATAATTGATTATGAAGACATATAAATTTGTAGAGTACTAAGAATAAGTATAGATCATTCATGTATCACATCCATGTTGGTGAAGTGAGTGGTTGCAATTCCATCATTTATGGATCATATTGGTATAAGAGTAATTGATTCCTTTTCCATGGTACAATTGTTATAACTTTGAAGAGAAAAAAATCTAGCATGGGTAGTGATGAGATAAAGGCTACACGACTTAAGGGATCATAATGTGAAATTTTAAGAAGAGAACAATCACTTGAAGGATAAGATGTATATGCTTGATCAAAGGATAAGTAAGCTAAAAACAAACCTTGATACCTCTATAAAACTAATTTAGTCTCTAAAGAATCACTTTTTTGAATGTCAATACTCCCTCACTACTACCATGGAAGATTGGGACTAGAGAAAATTCAACTCATGCATTTAAAAGAGAAGGTCATTTAGAGGGATAATTGGCAAGATGAGAGGTTCACTTGAATGATGACTTAACTACTCTAGGAATTGGAAAAGAAGGAGATAACATTGGAAAAAACAAGATGCTACCAAGAGATTATGTGAGAAAAAAACCTTCTATTGTTATTGCAAAAACTAGCACCATGATCGAGACAAACATGAAAAGATCACATTTAGAGATTTCTCAAGAGAATTAAGGCTATTTTTGAAATGCACACAAAAGGAATTGGTTCTAAGCTTCTAAGGTATATGAGTTATGCCAGTCAAGGGTTAGGCAAGAGAAGTCAAGGAATCGTAAGCCACATTATAGTTGGAATAAGGATCAACAATGAAGGCCTATGTTTCAATGGCATATAGGAAAAGGCTATGACCATGAAAATAAATTTTGTGAAGGAAAGAGATGTTGAAGATTTAACCTAATCATCAAAAGTAAAAGCAACAACAAATGAATATGGTATCACAATACCACCCCATCCTTCTTATGGAAAATTAGAAGGAAAACAAGGAGAAGAGTTCAAAGACTCAAGTTGCACTGATACTTATAAGAAGTAGCAAGTAATTTAGAAAAAAACAAGAAGAGTAGGAAGAAGAAAAAAAAGAAAAAGAAAAACAAGAAGAAAAAGAAGAAGACGAAGAAGAAGAGGTATGCATTATCAAAGATTTTCCTCATTTGTTATTGTTGCAAGAAGAAAGTTGAAAAAATAAGCATTTTTTTTATTCTAAGGCATATTCATTTTATGGAAAAGAATGCAAAATTGAGTCATCTTGTTGGGAGAAGCGAGACACATGCCACAAGCCTAAAAGTTATTAGAAGAATACCGACAAGAAGAAAAATATTCTCAATAGTCCGTGCGACAACGATAAAACATTTTCCACCATTACGAGTTGAGTGGACATTGGAAAGAAAAGTGTTGGAGACTTCATCTAGAGTCCCTCCCTAAGAACTACACTATTAAGAGAAGAGTGCGGAGAATGACTCCTTCTGCATTGTGGACTCCACTTATGACTTTATATAGTTATCCTTAAGTATTATAAATTCTTATGTTGTCTTTAAATATTAAGATAATTATGATGTAAAAGGTTCTTAATAGTCTTGTTATAGATAGTTATAGTTACACTTTTAAAACTACCGAATCTAGTTATAACTCTAACTGATATTAATACAAGCTAGAACAATATGTTTATTTATTTTTAAATTGTAGTTATACCTTCTTCAAATATAAACCATAATTGAAACTAGTTATAACAATTTTTCTATATATGGGTGATTGCAAGCTAATGGTGGTTAAGAAAAAAATGATAAAAAGTAAAACGATAAAGACAAAAAGATACAACTTTTATAAAAATGGGTAATACAATAAAATTTTTTAGCAAGAGTGAAAGACATATGTACTTTAAGATTTTGATATATGTCAAGACAAAAAAAAATTATAAATAGTAAACAGTGCTATTTTTCTAAAAATATATATTTGGAATTTTTATAGTTGAATTTATATGTGTGAGTATTTTCATTGATGATTAATTTGTGTATCCTACACAAAGATAACATGGAAAATAGATATATTGAGAGCCATTTATAAAACTGGAGGTTTTGATATACTGACAGCCCAAGGCCCAAGGCAATAGGTTGTTCGTTTCAACACAAAATCCATATTTGAATGAAATGAATGTGCATGTGTGCTCTAAAGTGCATATGCATTCCTAAAGCATTTCCACATTCTTAAATATCACCCATGTTCCTACAACATGTACATATTAAAGTACATGCACATTCCCATAATGTGCACACACTATTATGAATAGATGTTTTTTTCCCAAGCACATACTTCAACTCCAAGTGGAGATACTAGTGATGTTACGAGGATTTAAGCATTAACTATGTGTACTAGGGTCCTTAACACGGTAAGGGAAGGAAACTTGGGCTATAACATACTTAACCACCCTTGTGCACTTTGGGATAGTGGGGTACTTCAAAATTATTTCCATCAACTTAAATATAAGCTCAGATACCACTTTGATGATATTTTCAACCATCTAATTAAGATATCACCCACATTCTCAATAGATCTAGTACCATAATTTTATTATCATGTTATGAATGTGCTACTGCATACAATCATGACCAAGTAGAAATATGCAAATGTATCATTCATCCAATTAATAATAACACCATAAATATATATATGTAGACTCATTTATGCATGTAGAATATCGTTCCATTCATAACTTAATAACATTAAATCAACATAATTATAATGAAACACAAACACTTATATTTATGGAAATATACACCAACTAGGTCTAGACAAGGGGCATTCCACCCAACCATAGGCTCATCATTGCACTTAATCTCTATAAAATGGGTGTTTAGTCAATTTAATGTTCTTAAATTTCTATCATAAATTATCGACCGAAGTTGGTCACCTTGTGAAGTGCAAGTGCACTATATTTGCTAGAAACCTTCCTTTATTATTTTATTATGATGATTTTATATGTGAAGATCATTTTTGAAGATGTCCTAAATGAATTTAAGAAACTGAACTATAATTCAAGAGATAAAACTAAATCCAAGTGTAACTATGCTTCTAAGAACTTTTTAAAAGAATATTAACTAATTTATCTGTTAGTAAATGATGAATTTGAGAAAACTTCAAAATTCTGGAAAAAGAGGCAACATTAATATTTTTGTGTCTTTTTGGAAATTTTATGTGAATGAAACTTGAATTAAGGAATTACTTGGAAAATATTTACACTATTATGCTCAGAAAGGAAATTTGTAAATCATTGTTAAGAAGAAAGACTATTTAAATTTACAACAAGAATTTAATTGAAAACTAAAAAGGAAATTCTAAAATATGTTTCTCAAAAGAAGAACTAATCTACAACAAAACATTGATGCATAAAAGAAACTATGATTATGTGTGTGTTATGAATATTCAGAAAATGAAACTACATCAAATGATAAAAACAAATTACTTGAAAATATATCTTAGCAAAATTAAATTCTGGAAATGATTATAGCATCTAACATAATGACAAAATTAAATCAAGCACCTATATTACGAAATTCTGGAAATGTTGATAACAACTAATGTAATGAAAATGATAAAAAAAGAATATATACTATAGAGTCTAGAAATAATTACAATTTTCAAATTAAGAAACGAAATCAAAAGCAAAACATTACGCTACGAAATGAAATAAAAACATAAGCGGGGTAATAAAAACGAGTCTATGAATAACATCTAATTAAGAAAACAAACAGAAATAAAATAGAACCTCTTCCGTTATTGGTGCCCTCCATAGCATATGGCTTCAATTTTTAAACGTTAATAACTATGCATTGAAAATCTAGAACGATTCTTCAATTGATTTGGAAATAAAACAAAGTTTAAATGAAATTACATCCACGCAATATTTCATACTTGGCCAT
Source organism: Pinus albicaulis (assembly GCA_034641835.2). Taxonomy (NCBI): domain Eukaryota; kingdom Viridiplantae; phylum Streptophyta; class Pinopsida; order Pinales; family Pinaceae; genus Pinus; species Pinus albicaulis. Next base: position 562,960,325 of record CM076571.1, on the reverse strand, counting down.
ACAATTACTAGCCTGATATTTATAAACGGTTACCATAATTGTCTTAAGGCTTTTATGCCTATCTGAACTAGAAAATTTTATATTGAATTATAAAACAGAAAGTAGAACTTCGTTGCTTCACGATTTTCTACGCGGCAGATAAAATCGTGAAGTGTTATGGCTTCAAACTCCTCGCTCGCTTGATTCAACACTTGGTTGACCGCACCTTTGACCGCAATTCTAGGCGATTTCCTGCTTGATTTGGGCTAAATGGATAGGATAGGATCCATGATAAGATCATTTGTCATTTTCCCATATATTTCGCTCCTCCATTAACACCTTAGACCATATCGAACCATGGAAGTGGCTACAAAAACATCAATTAGCTTCAGAATTGCATTAATTTGGTAGCTAATGAAAATTTTACGCTAATAATAAGGAATAATTGAAATAAGAAAAACAGGTCATCGGAATACTTTACCAAGTCAAAATTTGCAGTCTAACACTTTTCTGAGCTAATGATGGTGACAAAAATAAGGAACATGAGTGAAAGGAGTGTCAAAATTGAGGCACTCGTGAGGCTCTACATTCCCCCACGAGGAGATCATTGCATGTCCTCATGAAAAACATAAAATTGCTGGTCCTTATCATGCTAATGCATCTACCCTGAAACTTATTCTAAAACATCCAAATTCAATTTATTTGCCTTATTTTTAGTCACAACCATCCTTGGCTTTCTCATCAGGAGTTTATATTTTAGGTTTATGATTTGCCTATTGAGATTTTTATTTCTCTTTTTCAACTTTTTATTTTTCTTGAACCATAAACCCAAATGCAAAAGAGTGTTATAATTTATGGTTTTCTCAATCTGGTTCTAAAACTTCAAGGCTTCATGCTCTTGTTTAATATGCCTTTTTAGTGTCTTCAGTTCAAAAATCTATTGCCTTAGAATATTCACTACTAGAGGTTCTTGTGGACTATCAGGCTGGGCTTCTTCCCTCCGTTCTAACACTGATGTCTTCTCTGTGTCTCTCTTCTCCAAGGACTCAATATATTCATAAATTTGCCATTGTAGTGGGTCAATCTCTGGGGTATTTCGACCTGGACTCTAGGTAGGCAACATAACAGTGGGTGATGGAACCCTAAGTTCCTCCTCTAAATCCACAAATTTTGTTTCTTTTGGAGCCAGATTTTTCATTGTCTGGCTAATTATAGCACTTATCCTTATTGCAGGAGGAGGGTTTTCAATATTTACCCTATTCTTATTTTTTTTGGACTTTTATGTTTTTGTGGATGTATCTTTTCCTTTTTCGCCCTATTCCCTCTTTTTACTAGTTTGCTTCTTCAGTTTCCCCAAAAGTTCTGCAATGGGAACTTCATACTCTTACTGTTGCTGAGGTTGTTGTTCACTTTCAACAAGGTCTTCAGTTTTTCTTTTCCTCCCCCTTTTTCCATTTCTATAACTGGGTTCTTCTTGGTTTCCCTCTTTGAAATTATTTCGAATTAGGAAATTTTCCCAAGTATCCCCTGAACTTTTAAGGTGGAATTCGATAAGAATTTTTATGAACCCATGATGATACATTGTGTTGTCTATAAACTAAATTCTCTTTCGAATAGTCCCCAAATTTTTTTTCAAGCTATTTAACATAAAGTAATGAAGATTTATTTCATTTCCCTCAAGAAAATTCATCAATAACCTAACATGATAAAATAACATGCATCCAAATTTTGCCTCACAAGTAATAAATTTTTGGATTATCAATAGCAAATTCCTCCATTTTCCTTTAAGTGATGTGCTAGGGATTCCCTTTTTAAAGATGGTGGTATCCATACCTGGGTTTTTCAGAAAGATTTTCCATTCTTCACCTTCGATTCCTCTATTTTTGAACCACCTCTCTCCAGTTCTTGGCAGTCCAATGGCTTTGGCTATGAAATACTCTTTTATTGCAAACTTAACATCTCTGATTTCCACCTCCATCCAATCGAATTCTCTGGCAAATTTTTTAGTTAACTGCTTGTGAAATCCTTCTAATTTTTACACAAAAATGAGCCACTATGTCTTCTATAGTACTTATTTTACCTGTGCGTAACCTTCCATGAATTTCATTCCTTTCGGTTCTGTTCTCACTATCATTCCCATGGCTCGAGAAGTTTTACATTAATATTTCCTCTTGAAAGGGTAAGATGAAGGTTTTTGGTGTGAATGAAAGTGTGAATGAGTTATTCTTCAGAATGAACGAGGGTGCGAATGAATGATCGAGGCTTCAGAATTATCAAGAGTATGGGTAAGGTTAATAAGAAATTACTGTTATGAGTTGGATGGTTTCACCAATGAAATCTAGATTTGACGTTGGAGTGATCATGTAATGATGAGGGTTAAGTTGTAGAGTCTGAGATTTGATTTTGATTTGACATGATTAGCTATTGTTAATAATGTTTTTGAATTGGTGTATAAAATGACCATATAATTCATATGCCAATGTTTACATCCTTTTATTAAATAAAAATTTTCATTTTCATACCTGGAATTTGATGTTGCTAACCTTCAAATGTTTCTCTTTATCTTTCCTTATGGTGTTCTTTAGGGTATTCTTCAATTTATTCAGTCAAAAAGATCATGTTATATATAAGTTGTAGAAATCCATCTGTTAATCATCAATAAATTTTGCTGTGGTGATGACTAAATGATTACCCCAAGATTTCTAGAAACAAAGTTTATAGAACATTATGAGTTCTAGAAATCTCACTACCTTCATTATCTTCAAGGTAGAATTTCCACTATGTTGTTATCCTATCTAGCCATGACTGGTCCACTACTCCCAAAAGACCCATCAGGGGCTCAAGCCACTCATTTTTTAACCTAACTTGTCTCCTTGGCTCAAAAACTCTTTTTTTTCTTACCTACACAATTCCCCACCACTACCTTAGCCTGCCAAACAAAGCAACTTTGTTGTGCCTCCTTTAGCAACTCTCAAAAAATGGGTGTCTCTGTAGATCCTTTAGATAGTCAAATAGGTGTGTTGCATCTTAGGCCCACAAATACACAAAAGCTTGGCGTGGATCCTGTCTTACACTTGTAAACCTAAGTCTAGATCCTAGCCCCAAAAACTAAGTCCAAGAAGTCCTCCACTAGATCACCTAGGGTTTCACAAAATCTTAGGATGGATTTGGTGCCCTACAGATTCTGTTCCTTCTTCTATATAAAGGAAATACATTAAAAAAAAAGGGGACAAGTCACTTTATCCTAGATTCACCAAAGAGATCATTAAAGGAAATTTTTATGCCTAAAGACATGACTCTTGCAAGGAGACAATTGCTCTTTGCTCACATCTCTGCAAGAGTAGTCAAAAGGACATCAGGTTAGCAAAAAGGCAAGGTAATGGAATAAAAGGTCTCCTTCATAAAAAACAGAGGGGATGTCAAAGGGACCTCCAAAATTAGCCTTTTGTTTCAACACCTAAACATACAAAGGATAAACTATCAACTCCAAACCTTTATGCAAAAATACCTTGAAGAGTAATCTGAAGCAGAGATAGAGAAAAAGGGAAGTACATGTGAAAGAGTTCATCAAGCCATTTTTTGATAAGAGACACAGTAAAATTAAGGTAAATAGAAACACCATGAGTTTATGGTAAAATAGTAAAAATATTGATCATCAAAAGGACCTGTGTTCAAGCAGAAAAGGGGTGTTTTTATTAGTCACACAACAATGGTGAAAAACAAGAAAATCACCACAAACACCACAAAAAAAAAAAGTCACCTCCCCAAGGTTACTTCCAAGGATAGAATTAGGTCATATGCACTGAAGGAAAGGGATAAAGAGTATCAGTATGCAGAGTCTCATCTCACCAAAGAGGCAAAAAACAAAGTTTTTTCCTTAGAATCAAAATGGGACATAATTCATTTAATAGAAATGGCTTAAGAGGCATTTTTGCTTGTGATTACATCTTGGTTGAAGACCCCAACAAGGGCATCCTTGTAAATGGATTATCTTGAAAAAATATGATAAAAGCATAAGTAAAATTTTTTCAAAAATCGTGCCAAAAAGTGTTCCACACAGTGAAATATCAGTAAAAAGACACATGCAAGAATAGAGGGAAAAATGAAATTTACAAAGGTGGGTTTTTCCTTTTAATTTATTTTAAAAAAAGACTATAAATGGCCCCTTATAAATTCGCCCCCATACCATTTGCCACTTTTCAAGGAAAGGAAACCATTGGAGGGGAGTGCAGTGTTTTTTTCGGGCAAACTGTGAAAATTGACTGGCGCTACGCGCAGAGGCGAATCAGGCAGTGTAAAATTGCATTGCGCTACGCACTCGCAGCACGGTGCTACGTGCCTAGGTTGGTGCTATGCGCAGGCCTAAAAACTACCACAGGCGCCCGAGAGATTGCTTATTCTGCCTGGCGCTATGCTCTGACTGCCCGACCGGCCCAGTGCTACGCTCCTGGAAACACTCTATAGATTTTGCCAAAGACTTTCAAGAATCGAATTTTTTAGCCTATAAAACTTCTATAAGCTAATACAAGGTTGGTAAACCCTTTTCCTCTTCCCAAGCATTATTTTCCTAAAATCAAAGAGGTCATCCATAGTCAAAATTTGACCAAACACTAGACTATGCAAAAATCAATTATTATGTCTTTGAACTAGGGTTTGTAAGAAAAGTTGGTTTTGAGTGCAAAGAGGGGACTGAGTGACTATAAGGCTTACCTCCACCACCAAGTACAAGCTTTGAAAGCTGTATTCACCTTAGCTTTTCTTTTTGCAAAGAGTTGACCCACACCACTTGATTTGCTCCAAAAACCCTCAAGAAAAACCCAAGGTTTCTTCTACTGTTTTGGGCCAGCCATTATTTCATAGAGAGACAATCACACCAGTGGTGATGAGAGTCACACTCCCACCAAGCCAAAACATCATGGAGGAAAAGCTAAAATATTTGAGCCCCTAGACACCACTCCAATCACTTCCTCTCCTATGATATTTTCATGCTTCCAGGATGTAGGGTGCTACAATTTTTGTGAGAAGGTTAAGCAAGTCAAAAATCATCCAGAATTGACTAGATTATTTTCCTGTAGCCTACAAAACCACCAAGTTAATCTAGCAGGGGTCCAATTTGAGCTTTTATCTGAAATCATTTCCAAGGCAACCGGTATACCAGACATTGGTGAGCTTTGTTTCAAACAAGGGAAGTTGGATTTGGGTTATTATGGGCCTTATTTGAAACCCACCTATCAGCAAAATTGCAAGGCTATTTTTCATTTTTCTTATTTTCTATAGAGGTATGCAGCATTAAAGAAGCAGATTATTAGTTTTTTCACATGTTAGGAAAGATACTCCTGGCTCTATTCATATCATATCAAGTTTCTGATGCATTTTACAAAAGTCAAGATGATGAACCTACCTTATTACCTTTTCTAGAGTATTGATTAAATGGCCTCTGCTGTCAAGAGGAAAAGCTATGACCATCAAATGCCTAGCCTCTTTCATCACTCCCTAATCAAGATGATTGTCCTATACCAGCTAGTGAAACAAGGTATATCTTGGGAGAACTTAATCTCACATGATGTGTTTGCAGACCCCTGGACCTTCATCCAGAAGAACTTGCCTTCCACTTCACAACCATCTACCTCCACACATCCATCATCTACCCATGTGCCTTCTCCACAAATAATTTCACCTATTACCTCCTCCCCTAAATTACCAAGTGAAGGGGCTGATAGTAGCCATAGTGAAGAGAAAATAGGAGGCAACAGTAAGGAGGAAGATAAGACAGATAATGATGGACAAGGAGAGAGCAGTGAAGAAGAAGATGATGAAAAAGAATAAGAGGATGAAAATGAAGAAAATGATGAAGAGGAGGGAGGTAGCCATGAAGAAAGCAGTGGTAGCCATGAAGAAAGCAGTGGTGGCCATGAAGAAAGTAGCCATGATCATGAAGAAAGCAATGATGATCATGAGGAAAGCATTGAAAAGGAAGATGATGTAGATGAAGAAGAAAATTAAGGAGAGGAAGGTGGCCAAGAAGGAAGTAGCAATGGCCAAGAGCAGCAGGATAATGAAGGAGAAAACACAGATGAAACTATTAATGGCAGCCACAAAGATAACCTTAGTGAAACCAGCCACAAGGATGAAAGTAGTGAACATGATGATGAGGAAGAGGATAACAATGATGAGGAAGAAGAAATTAGTGAAGAAGAGGGCAGTGAAGAGGGAGAACATACAGATGAGGAAGAAAACTATCTAAGTTCCCAAGACAGTCCAAGAAATATTCATGACAGTCATGACAGCTGTCATGACAGTCTTGACAAAAATCAGTCCATAGAAGACAAAGAGAATCAGAGTGAGGAAGGTACAAAAAATGTAGAGAATATGGAAGGACAAAATGATGGCAACATTGCCTTTGAGACTCCCATTATTTCCCCTCTCTCATGCACTTATCACAGAGGAAAAAGGGATGTGTTTGCTGCCTCTAAAAGGCAAAGGGCCATCTCCTCACAAATTACCAAAGCATCGGACAAAGGAAAAAATGAAGAGTGTTGAGCAAAAGGCACCAGTCAGGAGGAGCAAAAGGATCAAAAAGGCTTCTCAAGGGCCTCTCTTTGTTGATCTAGACAGTGACAATGAGGACCAAGGGATGAGTACAAAATTACTCCTCTTAGAAAAAGATGCCCAGCTTCAAGAATGGAAAAGGACTTTGAAAGGGCACAAAGGGTCATCTACTATTATAAACAGGAGCATAAAAATTTCAAAGAGGTAAAGAGGGGCCTTGCCTTGAAGAAAAAATGGTCAAACACTATGCAAGGAAGAGCATGCTTGCTAATGCCAAATTGAAGCAAGCCCTCCTAGAGCCAGAAGAGCTAAAAATTCCCAAAGTGCATGACAGCCTTGGGATCTTGGCTGATGGTTCTCAACAGGTGTCTAAAACCCCTTGAAGGGTCTACACACCAATTTTGAAGAAAATCTGGAAACTTTTTGTTTTTTTCAAATTTTGGCCCCTGTTAGCCACCTATAATATTTGATTATACCAAAAGGTGGCTAAGAATTTTTGAGCCTCCAAGGAACAAATTTTATCACTAAAAATTGTTGTCTGTTGAAGACTCCTTGAAGGCCTCATGCCTTTGTCCAAAATCTTCGTTTCTGTTCCCTTTTTATACTCAGAAATTTTGCTGATTTCACAATAAAAGACTGCTGAAAGACCATCATTTTCCCTCTTTTCAAACCTTCATTTGCTTCCCCTTTTCTCCATAAAAACTCCCTTTTTTTCATAGATACTCGTCTTCCATTTATGAAAATCACTTTTCCATAGTTAAGAAACCATTTTTTAACTATTCCGAAACCATCAAATTCCATTTAAAAACCATGAAAAATGCATAAAAAATACAAGTATTTACTATGGACTTACGCCCCTTTGGGCTAAGTCCTAACCACTTCCCCACATATGCCTTTTCCATAAAAAACCAAGCGCTAACTCTGGAGGCACTCATCGCAGATCGCAAATCGCAAAAATTGCGGTTTATCTAAAGTGCTCATCGCAAATATCTGCGATGCGATCCATCGCAAATCGCAAATCGCAAAAAATGCGGTTTATCTAAAGTGCTCATCGCAAATATCTGCGATGCGATCCATCGCAAATCGCAAATCGCAAAAATTATGATTTTATCGAAAGTGCTCATCGAAAATATTTGCGATGCGATAAGCTCCCTCCCCTTAAACCCCCGATCATATAATTCTCCATACGCCCAACTGCCTCGCAATCGGGCGCCTAACCCTATTATTTGCGTATTCCGCCCGTGAAATATTAAAATATTAAGTTATTTATCAAAACTTTGGTTTTTATTATTTCTCTAAGGTTTTCCGCCGGTTGGAAATCTGAGCATTTTCCACCGTCGATTTGATCTGCAGATCCGACGGTGCAGAACCTATCAAACCCGATGGACCCCGCCAGCCATGCACCGTTTCCCAAGCCCGCGTGGTATCCATCGCACCGCCTTTGGGCGAAAAGTTGTTTTCCCCTAATCGCCAGCGTTTCCATACACTTCTTGACACGTGGCTTGGCCACTGTTCACAAAACTGCCATCCATCGCGTGTTATCGTTCGGACGCAGACGCCCAACGATATTGTCCTGAGCCATCCAATCTGGAGTGGGCCATCCAACGGTTATCACTCATCTATGATGATCGATGTTTAAACGAGCTCCGGCGCGGCGGTAAATAAATCTCTACCGTCGATCTGATCTGCAGATCGATGGTCCTCATTCCATTTGCTCTATTTTCTCCATTTGACTTTCAACCTCCGCTCCCGACCGTCGATCTCTACATGATCGACGGCTCAGATTTAATCCTTCTTCCACCTCCATTTGATCAATCTCGACCATTGGATGATGCCATCCAACGGCCCTGCTTCGTCCACACGCCTTCTGATGCAGTTGACCTAATATGCAGGGTTTTATAACATTTTGTTTGTATTTTGCAGGGTTTAATGATCTTTTCGCTATGTTCGAAGAAATTTCGAAAGAGAGGGTGACGACCCTCTTGCTTTCGATTTATCAGAGGAAATCAATTACAGGGTGTAAATTTCACGTCTCGTCAATGATCCGTGAGGCATTGATGCCATATCGTCCCTGCGTAACCCTGGACTCCAGCGCAACACCATGAATCGGGCACAATTAAAGAATATCAGTGTCGAAGACCCCAATATATCAGAACCGAGGAATAAAGATAGTTTTTACGAGGATTACGGCTAAGACTGTTATCAAAAGCCTAATCTCTGATTTAAAACACAGTTAAAGAAGAAAGCATAAAGGATTATCAGACAGGAAACCTCCACCGCCACATATGAGGTTAATCAATTTCTCCCAGCTACCACAGAGCCACCTGTTGCCTCAAACCTTTCAAAACAGAGGCCAAAGTTATTGAAGAAGATCAGATTCTGCCTTAGCGCAACCAAGGAGTTACTTTTTCAAGGAAATCAATGCAGAAATATCTGCAGAGTTACTCCAAACATTACACAGAGCCTCAAAGGTCAACCAAGCTCTCGCCGAGCTTAATTCATAGGTATAAATCAATTAATATAGTGAAACACCTGTACAGTTTATTCATTAAGCCCCCCAAGGGCCAAGAAGACATTAAATCTGTATTAATTGTAAATTGAGATCTTTTATCAGATCCCACCTCCTCATTCTCCTATATATACTTCTTCAGAAGATGAGTGAGTTGTTGGTTGGTTGTTGGTTGTTGTTGATCACAAGCTGTAATTTTGAAACTCTCTGAAATCATACATAGTCCTTTGAAGTTGAAGAACAAATTGAAGTCTTGGAGATCTTGATGATGTTGTTGCATGTTTGTTCCTGAGAAGGCTCTATCATTGGATTCATGAGCTTGGCTGTTGGTGAAGTATTCTGAACTGTTTCATGTTTTTCCCTGTTTTCATTATGTTCCATAATTTCTTACTACAGTATGATAGAAAATAATAGGCTAAGAAATGACTCCTGGAAGCACCTTAGACCTGTTCATCCTTCACTGTTTTATGTTTTCTTCTGCTGAAGTATTTTAGAGGCTTTAATCTTTCTCTTTAGTCTTCATGCTTGTTTATTTCCTTAATAGTTTGAACAGTTGGTTTCAGCATGATTTATGGTTCTCCCTGCTTGTCTGTTGCCACTTAAAAAACTGTTATTGAAGTCTCCCTTTGAAGTTCTTTGCTTACAGTGAATCAAAGAGGTCTGTTTTGATCTTGCCCTTTGTCCTCACTTAAACAGTTGGCTTAAAGGTCATTATAATTATGATCATAGATGTTTTTAGGTGTTCCCTCTTCTATGACTATGATTATCAGTAAATCTTATATGTTTTCTAAAGTCCTTTAGAATAAAATCTTTGAGGAAATAGGGTGTTCCCCGAATCTTAGATTTTACTTTGAAAGTTGTTTTGAAATCATTATTTGCTTAAAGGTGTGATTTGTAGAATTTATGGTTAGCCCTGTCTATAAAAGAACTCTTTATTGTTTCAAATTATGCTTTCAAATTCCCTTTGTTGAGAATTAAAACTCTCTTTCCAAATCATTAATGTTCATTCCATTCCAAAAACAAAAGGATCTTGTGGCCAAGTTAGATTTGCCCTTTGATATCCCATATCCTTTGATAAGTGTGTTATGACCTCTTTTTGACTCCATTGCCCAATGAAACAGATATTTTACTATCCTATATATCTTTCCTAGAAATTTTATGTTCTGGTGTATCAATTCAATCCAACCAAACAAACAAACACTTGCACTTAATAAATAGTCTAAAACCAATACTCTAAGCACACAAGATAAACCTTTGCAAACAAACTTTGAGAGATCCCTCTCTGAGAGCAGGAGGACTAGATCCTGTAACTCTAAAGATTGGTTCTGATGTTGCCTTGTCTTTTGATTTTCCAAACTATCAAAACACGAGACACCAACATAATGGCGATCACGGTGGGACATTGAGTAAAATCTGCAAAGTAAAACACTCACTGTCTAGCATATCATAAGTAACCCTCTTCAAGCAATACCAAGCAATGGTAATTATGATAGGACCTTTTGAATCAGTGACAAACTAAGTAACTCTTGGGATTCTCATAAGGCCTTGTCAAACCTTGAAGATTTCAGTTACCAAGCCATAAGAGTAAAATTTGTTCGTTTTGACACCCTAGCTAAGTGTTAAATCAGACTTAGAACACTCTCCTGACCTATAAGACCAAATTAACTCAGAAAAACCCAAAACATTTCAGTTTGGCTTCATAATAAACTTGGTGGTGGACCATAAAACCTCTTACCTCCAAAAGAGCTAAAAAATTTCCACCTGGCGACTCCACAATCCTAAAAAATAGACCTTAAGACTCCACTGGGAAGACCCCAAGTCTTGAACAGCATCATACAAACTCAGCTATAAGGCTTTAATATTATAATTTTCCTTCTTCTGAGAAGATCAGTTAGCCTCTTAAAGATTTTCATATGTGGTTAAAACTTTTCTTTTTCAACAAGGACTGAAAAACATAGCATAGTGGCTCTTAGAAAGATTCATACTAGAGCCTACCCTGACCCAAACCCACTGGAATAAGTTGACAACCCTGAAAGCATCCTTTGGAAGTCTCCTAGGATTAAAATATCAACTGTTTTCAAATCACCCTTGAGAGCCAATTCAGTTCCCGAAAATCTTACAGCTCTACAACAATCACAACCTGACTTAGTAAATCCATTTAGAACTAGGTCATTTGATGATATAACTCAGCTAGACTCTGAATTTTCACTTTCATCCCCTGAAGCAAGTGAGCATCCTGGTAATAGAGAAACAACACCTCCTGACTTACATTCCCTTCACAACTTAGGTGTCTCTCATCCAAGATCAGCTCAACAATATATTCCTGTTCCATCCACTTATACTCACCCTTCATCCACTGTTCAAACCACTACACCTCAACCCACTGTTCCTGTTGTAAATCCTCCCCCACCACCTATCATGGCAGCATGGTATGCTCCTCTAGTCCTTCCTGAACCATTATTCAACCTTCCACAGGACTATCAGTCCAAAACTCCATTATATGATGCTAACAATACTACAACTGCATCACAACATGTGGATAAGATGAATGACTACTTTGACAGAAATGAAATTGATGATGATTCTGTCAAGCTTAGATTATTTGCTCAAAGCTTAGGGGGAGAAGTAAGAAAATGGTTTAAAATCTTAGCCCCCCATAGTATAAACGATCTCCCAGGCTTCCATCAAACTTTCTTAAACAAATGGGAAGTGAAGAAGAATCCTCTCCAAGTCCTTTCTGATTACAAGAACCTCCATAGAAACCCCGGGGAAAGTGTCCAAGCTTATTGCACTAGGTTTAATAGTGTGTATAATTCACTTTCCCCAGAACTAAAACCTCCACAAGGCTCAGCTTTAAACAAGTTTCCTGAAGGGTTTGACTCTGACATGACCTATTCGCTAAGAGAGAGAGATTTTGCAACTCTTGAAGATATGCAAAGAGGTGCTCTTTCTGTGGAAGTCAACCTAATAGAGAAGAGAGCAAGAATGAAAACCTAGAAGAGAGTGTCTTTTAAAGAAGAGTCCACTCCCTCTACTTCAAGCTCAAAAATGGAGAGGATGTTGGAAGAAATGATGAAAGAGATGAGTATAATTAAGAAAGCACAAGAAAATCAAAACCAAGCTGCTCCTCGAAATAGAAATCAGAATTATCGAAGAGAAAACAATCAAGACAAACAGAACGAAAATGACCAACAGATTAGACCTCCCTTCCAACAAAACTATGTAGATCAATATGAGGAAGATAGAGAGTTGGAAAGGTTGGAAGAATCCCATGTAAACTTGATTGGATCAGATAGTGGGGATGATGTTTTCCTCACTGAGGAAGAACAAGATTTTTTCTCTTTTGATCAAAATACAAACACCTATGAAGATTCTGATGACTATAGATTAGGTTTTGAAAATTCAATCATGGAGATACATAAACAATATGATCTTAGGAGCAAGGGAAACATAGATAAATCGAAAGATAAGAACACTAGCACTGCTGTCAAGAAAAACGCATAAAATCAACCAAAAAAGACAACAGAAAAATCCAAAATTTCGACTAAAAAACCAGATTCAAACAAAGACAAAGGTGTCCAGCCAAATGTTGAACAGAGTACCCCCAACACTTCAGCTAGTGGTCCTAATAAAATTATCCCAACTACCATTCCAAACAAGGTTCAACAAATCAAAGTTGTTGAAAAGAATGCAATTGAAAAAGCAGATGTAAATACAAATAAGTCAATTATTCCTTTTAGCCTTGAGGGAGAGATTGCCAAAATAAAATTCACCATCCCCCTAGTTGAACTAGTAACCCAAGAAGTGTACAAAAACAAAGTTTTGAAAGCTTTGAACTTAGGAAGTGATACAGACACTTTAAACTTGACAGATGACAAACCTGAGCTGTTGTTTGGTCCAGAAGTTGAAGGAAAATATCAAGAAGGGGCTGTCCCTCCCTTCTATGTTAGCTTGAACATACATGAGAAAATTTTACACAATGCCATGTTAGATTCAGGAGCTTCACACAATCTGATGCCCAAAGTGGTAATGGAGAGCTTAGGCTTAAATATTACTAAACCATACAAATATTTGTATTCTTTTGACTCAAGCCGAGTCAAATGTTTGGGTTTAATCAAAGATTTATGTGTTACTTTAGCTTAGATACCTGCTAAGAGTCTGGTTATGGATATAGTTGTAGCTGACATTCCCCCTAAGTATGGCATGCTCTTATCAATATCTTGGGGAGCCAAACTTCAGGGAAGCCTTCAAATGGACATGTCTTATGCCACCATTCCCATTTTTAACCAAAACAGAAGACTATACAGGGAATCTCATATGAAGTACATGGTGAGCAACATGGACAGACCAAAAAATTCTCCAATATATTCTATTCAATCAAGTTTAGATTCCTTTATCTTATATAACGAAGATGACATCACCCAACAAGATAAAGGAAACATAGACCCAATCAGTTCGCCACAACAATCCAATCTTCCGTTGGATCAAATTCAAAACATTGACAATCAACAGCAACAAGAAAATGAAAATAAGGATGGCATACTTTGGAAAATAAATTTTGATTGATCTTGTAATAAAACAAGTGTAGGAGCAGGTGTGTGGATTCAAAATACAAAACAGAGTTTTTCATACAAATTGGATTTCCCATGCACTAACAATATTGCTGAGTATGAAGCACTTCTCCTAGGCTTAAAACTGCTTAAACAGTTAGAAGCCCAAAGGATATCAATCTTAGGAGATTCTGAACTTATCATAAAACAAATCAAAGGAGAATACTCAGCTAAAAATCCAAGACTTAGGGAATATCGAAACGCTGCCCTTGATCTGTTGAAAACCTTTGAAAAATATGAACTTATTTTCATTCCAAGAGAATTGAATCATCTAGCAAATGAACTCGCTTTCAATGCCAGCAATTGTCAGACACCTGAAATAAATCAACAATTCAGTATAAAAGTAAAACACAGACCAGCCGTACTTGATAACAAAGATCACTGGCAGGTGTTTTACTCTGACAAACACATAGATGATTTCTTAAAATCAGAAAGTGATTTCACCATACCAACATCAGAATCTAGCCGTAATCGGAACTGCCCATATATTGAAGAAATCCCAGAAGTTTAAATGACATATATTGATGATATAAATAATTATGAAAATCCTTTTGAATCAGAGGTAACTGACAACACAGACCAAGAAGACTTGGAAGTCTTACAATGCAAAAATGATAAAATCTCGAGAGGTCTAAAACCTTTAGAACACCTTTTCGATTTTAACGATGTAGCCAAAGAACCAATAATGGAGCCTGTGGAAACAGATGTAGAAGAACATAACATAGGCAACCTAGCAGAAACCAAGATGATTAAACTGTCCAACACTCTCCCAGCTCACATAAAATTGCAGTATATAGAGCTCTTCAAAGAGTTTAAAGATGTTTTTGCTTGGGGATACAAAGACCTAAAATCATACGATGCCAACATCATTCAGCATAAGATTCCTTTGAAGGAAAATCAAAAGCCCTTCAAACAAAAACTGAGGAGGATAAACCCACTTTTATTACCTTTAGTTAGAGCCGAAATTGAAAAGATGCATGATGCTGGCATTATAGTACCTGTTAGGTTTTCAGAATGGGTGTCAAACTTAGTTTCTGTTAGGAAAAAGACAGGGGAGATCAGACTCTGTATTGACTTCAGAAATTTAAACAGAGCATCCCTAAAGGAAAACTACCCATTGCCCAAAATGGATCATATACTTCAGAAGGTAGTTGGGTCAAAAAGGATTTCCCTCTTAGATAGGTTCTCAGGTTACAACCAGGAGTTAGTGCTCCCAAGTGATCAAATCAAAACTGCCTTTACCACACCTTGGGGCACCTTTATGTATGTCAAAATGCCTTTTGGGTTAATGAATGCAGGGGTCACCTTCCAAAGGGCCATGGATGTAGTTTTTTCTGAAGACATTGGTTTTTTCATAATCACTTACCTTGATGACATAACTGTTTTCTCAAAAACTGATGAAGAACATTTGATTCACCTAAGAAATTTTTTTGAGAAATGTAGGAAATTTGGCTTGTCATTGAATCCCAAGAAAACACTCTTTGGTCTCCAAGAAGTTAAACTTCTTGGCCACATAATTTCGGAAGAGGGAATCAAAATAGACCCTACAAGGATAGATGGCATATTGCAGATCAGCCATCCAAGGAGCCTCAAAGAATTGCAATCTTTCATCTGAAAGATAAATTTTCTAAGGAGGTTTATTCCTAATCTTGATGAGCTATTAAAAAACATTACAAACATGCTTAAGAAAGATGTAGGTGTAAAATGGACTTTAGCAGCTAAACAATCATTTGAACTGGTCAAACAAGCTCTTACTCAAGCACCAGTCCTAATTAGTCCAGATTTCACCAAAGATTTCTATATCTTTTCCTTTGCATCTGAACATACAATAGCTGTAGTTTTACTTCAAAAGAATGATTTGGGGCAAGAAAAACCAATATATTTCTTTAGTAGGGCCTTGAGAGATGCTCCTCTCAAATATAACATCATGGAGAAGCAAGCCTTAGCATTAGTGAAAGCATTAAAAGACTTTAGGGTCTATATTTTACACTCTCACATAATTTCTTTTGTTCCACATACTGTTGTCAAGGAAATTCTAAGTCAAGACCCTGATGGTAAAAGGGGAAAATGGATTGCAACTATTCTTGAATATAACTTAGAAATCAGGCCCACCAAACTAGTCAAGGGGCAGGGATTGGAAAAACTTATGGCTGAGTCTAACTTTCAAGCACTGGACATGAATATGGTAGATGTGTTGGAATAAATAGAAGATTATTATGCTCCTTTCATTAATGAAACATTTCTAAATTCTTCTTGGTGTGCTGACATTATTTATGTGCTTTTATATCTAAATGCCCCTCCTTCTTTGTCTAAAACTAAAGCTAGATTCTTGAAACAAAAGGCTTTGAGTTTTTGCATATTGAATGGAGCATTATATTGGAAAAATGCTGTTGGAATTTTTCTTAAATGTTTACTTGAAGATGATGCAGGAAGAATCATGCATGAAATGCATGACGAAGAATGTGGACGACACCTCTACTGGAAGGCCACCGCAAACAAAATTCTTAGATCTGGTTACTATTGGCCTACCCTTTTCCCAGACACTCAAAAGTTGGTCATGTATTGCCATAAGTGTCAAATATTTGATGGAAAAAGAAAACTCCTTCCCTTACCTTTACATCCTATCAGAGTTGAGGCACCTTTTCAACAATGGGGGCTGGACTTCATTGGTGAAATTCACCCATCATCCTCAGCTTAACATAAGTGGATCCTCACAGCCACTGAATTCTTTACTAAATGGATAGAAGCTATACCTTCCAGAAATTCTAATGACTCTGTCATTATTAAGTTCCTTGAAACAAATATCCTATCCAGATTTGGTTGTCCCAGAAAAATCATAACAGATAATGCCGCTGCTTTTAAATCTAAGAAAATGGTTGATTTATGCTACAAATACCACATAACATTGGGCCATTCCATTGCTTACTATCCCCAAGGAAATGGATTAGCTAAATCTTCCAACAAAATCCTCATCAATATTATTAAAAAGCTGTTGGAACAAAATCAGAAATCATGGCACAGTAAACTGGTTCATGCTTTATGGGCTGATAGGCTAACTACAAAGAAATCAATAAACATGTCCCCCTATCAGCTAGTCTATGGCATGGATGTAGTCTTTCCCACCTCGTTGGGAGTGCCAGTCATGAAGCTCCTTCAAGAAGTGCAGAGTGAAGAAAATGATATGCAGATAAGGATCAACCAAACCATCCATTTACAGCAGACCAGAGAGGAAGTCTATGAAAGAACACAACTGGTCCAAGAAAAAATGAAGAAGCTATTTGATAAGAGGACTAAGGCAAACAATTTCCTAGTTGGGAATGTTGTTCTTAAGTGGGATTCAAGGAAAGAAGAGAAGGGAAAACATGGCAAATTTGAGAACTTGTGGAAGGGGCCCTATATTATTCATGCTGAGAGGGGTCACAATGCATTTTTCTTGAAAGAACTGAATGGAGAAGACCTATATGGAGGTCCTGTCAATGGCAGGATGCTCAAGCATTTATTCTGCCAAGAATCTTAAGTTTCAAAGAATTTTATTTTTTCATTGTAAATATCATAGTCTAACCATTGCATTCAAAGTTATAAAAATAAAAAATACAAAAACACAAGAAAGAATGAAAAGAGGGCAGATTGTCAAAACAAGAAAGGTATAGCCCAATACCAAAAAAGAGAAACAAATTCGCAAAGTGTGCAAGCTCAAATGCCACTCCTAAAAAACACACTTCTAGTTAGTCAAACTATCTAACCTTGACTAATTAGCTTTAAATTTTCTATTGATAGGATAGTGAATTTGATATGCCAAACTGTCTAATCTTGGCTTGTCAGTAGATAGACTAGGAGAGAAATGAAAGGTTCAAACATGTTCAAAATCTGAACCTAAAGTTTCAAATAGAGATGAATCAAATATGTTTTATTTTCTGAGTCAAAAGGTGTAAAAATCTGGTTCCAATCAGCGCAAAATCTGAACCAGAGGAAAAGGAAGACAGCTCAATAAGAGTCAAAACAGAGCTGTGAAAAGAGGAAGGAAATGTTTTTGAAATTTTTAGATCTTAAGCCTTCCATTTTTTATTTAATTTGTGTGAAATAAAAGTCTATGTGCATCTTGTCTTTATGCCATAGATCACAGCAAGTCAAACAACTTAATCTTGACTTGACTGTTTTTAAATTTATGTTTTAGAAATTTAGAGAATGAAAATCTGTTGGACAGTTTAATCCCAACAGAGGGTAGATTAGGTAGAGAATCATTTGAACTCAACTGCTCAATCTGAGTTCAGGGAGAAATAAGGAGTAGAAATAGATTAGATTTACTGCTTTCAAAAGAATAAAATTTTGTAAAAGAGTTTGCCAATCCAAGTGCACTCTATCGAAAAAAAAATGTTAGATCAGTAGGATTGGGTAGGTAGAAGCTTGTATTAAAGAAGATCCATTGATTTCATGGTTGCTAATATGTTTTCAGGGAAAGATCATCCCAGTAAAGGAGGAGCAGCCCAATGGATAAGGCACAGGTCAACCACCCAGAGAAATCAAGTCTGACGTTCTTGATGCCTTCAAGAAGGCATCATCCCCAAGTGGAGCCACTGTTAGCCACCTATAATATTTGATTATACCAAAAGGTGGCTAAGACTTTTTGAGCCTCCAAGGAACAAATTTTATCACTAAAAATTGTTGGCTCTTGAAGACTCCTTGAAGGCCTCATGCCTCTGTCCAAAATCTTTGTTGCTGTTCCCTTTTTATACTCAGAAATTTTGCTAATTTCACAATAAAAGACTGCTGAAATACCATCATTTTCCCCCTTTTCAAAACTTCATTTGCTTCCCATTTTCTCCATAAAAACTCCCTTGTTTTCATAGATACTCGTCTTCCATTTATGAAAATCACTTTTCCATAGTTAAAAACCCATTTTTTAACTATTCCGAAACCATCAAATTCCATTTAAAAACCATGAAAAATGCATAAAAAATACAAGTCTTTACTATGGACTTAGGCCCCTTTGGGCTAAGTCCTAACCACTTCCCCACATATGCCTTTGCCATAAAAAACCAAGTGCTAACTCTGGAGGCGCTCATCACAGATCGCAAATCGCAAAAATTGCAGTTTATCTAAAGTGCTCATCGCAAATATTTGCGATGCGATCCATCGCAAATCGCAAACCGCAAAAATTGCGGTTTATCTAAAGTGCTCATCGTAAATATCTGCGATGTGATCCATCGCAAATCGCAAATCACAAAAATTGTGGTTTTATCTAAAGTGCTCATCGCAAATATTTGCGATGCGATAAGCTCCCTCCCCTTAAACCCCCGGTCATATCATTCTCCATACGCCCAACTGCCCCGCAATTGGGCGCCTAACCCTATTATTTGCCGATTAGAAATCTGAGCATTTTCCACCGTCGATCTGATCTGCAGATCCGACGGTGTGGAACCTATCAAACCCGGTGGACCCCGATAGCCATGCGCCGTTTCCCAAACCCGCGTGGTATCCATCGCACCGCCTTTAGGCGAAAAGTTGTTTTCCCCTAATCGCCAGCGTTTCCATACACTTCTTGACACGTGGCTTGGCCACTGTTCACAAAACTGCCGTCCATCGCGTGTTATCGTTCGGACGCAGACGCCCAACAATATTTCCCTGAGCTGTCCGATCTAGAGCGGGCCATCCAACTGTTATCACTCATCTATGATGACCGATGTTTAAACGAGCTCCGGTACGGCAGTAAATCAATCTCCGCCGTCGATCTGATCTGCAGATCGATGGTCCTCATTCCATTTGCTCTATTTTCTCCATTTGACTTTCAACCTTCGCTCCCGACCGTCGATCTCTGCGCGATCGACGGCTTAGATTTAATCCTTCTTTGACCTCCCTTTGATCAATATCGATCGTTAGCTGATGCCATCCAACGGCCCCGCTTCCTCCACATGCCTTCCGATGCAGTTGACCTAATATGCAGGGTTTTATAACATTTTGTTTGTATTTTGCAGGGTTTAATGATCTTTTCGCTATGTTCGAAGAAAATTCGAAAGAGAGGGTGACGACCCTATTGCTTTCGATTTATCAGTGGAAATCAATTGCAGGGTGTAAATTTCACATCTCGTCAATGATCCATGAGGCATTGATGCCATATCGTCCCTGCGTAACCCTGCACTCCAGCGCAACACCATGAATCAGGCACAATTAAAGAATATCAGTGTTGAAGACCCCAATATATCAGAACCGAGGAATAAAGATAGTTTTTACGGGGATTACGGCTAAGACTGTTATCAAAAGCCTAATCTCCAATTTAAAACACAGTTAAAGAAGAAAGCATAAAGGATTATCAGACAGGAAACCTCCACCGCCACATATGAGGTTAATCAATTTCTCCCAGCTACCACAGAGCCACCTGTTGCCTCAAACCTTTCAAAACAGAGGCCGAAGTTATTGAAGAAGATCAGATTCTGCCTTAGCGCAGCCAAGGAGTTACTTCTGCAAGGAAATAAATGCAGAAATATCTGCAGAGTTTCTCCAAACATTACACAGAGCCTCAAAGGTCAACCATGCTCCTGCCGAGATTAATTCAGAGGTATAAATCAATTAATACAGTGAAACACTTGTACAATTTATTCATGAAGCCCCCCAAGGGCCAAGAAGACATTAACTCTGTATTAATTGTAAATTGAGATCTTTTATCAGATCCCACCTCCTCATTCTCCTATATATACTTCTTCAGAAGATGAGTGAGTTGTTGGTTGTTGTTGATCACAAGCTGTAATTTTGAAACTCTCTGAAATCATACATAGTCCTTTGAAGTTGAAGAACAAATTGAAGTCTTGGAGATCTTGATGATGTTGTTGCATGTTTGTTCCTGAGAAGGCTCTATCATTGGATTCATGAGCTTGGCTGTTGGAGAACTATTCTGAATTGTTTCATGTTTTTCCCTGTTTTCATTATGTTCCATAATTTCTTACTACAGTAGGATAGAAAATAATAGGCTAAGAAATGACTCCTGGAAGCACCTTAGACCTGTTCATCCTTCACTGTTTTATGTTTTCTTCTGCTGAAGTATTTTAGAGGCTTTAATATTTCTCTTTAGTCTTCATGCTTATTTATTTCCTTAATAGTTTGAACAGTTGGTTTCAACATGATTTATGGTTCTCCCTGCTTGTCTGTTGCCACTTAAAAAACTGTTATTGAAGTCTCCCTTTGAAGTTCTCTGCTTATAGTGAATTAGAGAGGTCGGTTTTGATCTTGCCCTTTGTCCTCACTTAAACAGTTGGCTTAAAGGTCGTTATAATTATGATCATAGATGTTTTTAGGTGTTTCCTCTTCTATGACTGTGATTATCAGTAAATATTATATGTTTTCTACAGTCCTTTAGAATAAAATCTTTGAGGAAATAGGGTGTTCCCCGAATCTTAGATTTCATTTTGAAAGTTGTTTTGAAATCATTGTTTGCTTAAAGGTGTGATTTTTAGAATTTATGGTTAGCCTTGTCTATCAAAGAACTCTTTATTGTTTCAAATTATGCTTTCAAATTCCCTTAGTTGAGAATTAAAACTCTCTTTCCAAATCATTAATGTTCATTCCATTCCAAAAACAAAAGGATCCTGTGGCCAAGTTAGATTTGCCCTTTGATATCCCATATCCTTTGATAAGTGTGTTATGACCTCTTTTTGACTCCATTACCCAATGAAACAGATATTTTACTGTCCTATATATCTTTCCTAGACCTTTTATGTTTTTCCGTATCAATTCGACCCAACCAAACAAACAAATACCTGCACTTAATAACTAGTCTAAAACCAATACTCTAAGCACACAAGATAAACACTTGCAAACAAACCTTGAGAGATCCCTCTCTGAGAACAGGAGGACTAGATCCTGTAACTCTAAAGATTGGTTCTGATGTTGCCTTGTCTTTTGATTTTCCAAACTATCAAAACACGAAACACCAACAACCCCTAGGAGTGCAACACCCTAGGCACTACGCTCTTTTTTGGGACATCCTCAGCTGCTAAATTTTACATTTTTGGGTTTTTCATGTCACCAGTAGTCTACCCACAAAATTTCAAGTCAATTGGAGCATTGTTTCCCCCTCAAAAGGTCAAAAAAACCTAAAAAATGACCTTTCTGCCTCCTTTTTAGGCCTGGCGCTGCGCGCTAAGAAGTCATGGGAGATTGGATTTTTTAGCAGGTAAATTGCATCCATTCAACACAACTCAAGTATTTCTGGAATTTAGACTCTTCAAGCTTTCTGACGAGCCATCACAGGGCCAAATCCGATGCCGGGAAGGGGTCCAAAACTCAGCCACAACAAACCCCATTTTATGCTGATATGGAGCTACGCACAAAGACAACTTTTTGCCAAAAAAGTCAACAGAAGACACTAATTGATGGAAAATTGGTTTTTTAATATTTTCTTGGGAAAATCACTCCTGATTTGATTTTGGAGTTATGTTTTGGTGTTTTTCATTTATTATCTTATCTCTTATGTGTCTTGGGCCTTGCATGGTCATTAAGCACATTTATGACATTTATGGATAAATTAGGGTTTCTGGAAACCTCTTAGGGTTTTCACCTCCTCATTTGCTCCATAAGTAGAGCATGAGGGTCTTATGTATTAGTTGGATGTTGATGACTTATGCTGAAGAAATACATAGTCCCTTGAAGCCTTTGATGAGAAATTGATGTCTTGGAGCTTATGCATGATTTGATTTTCTTGTTGATGGAGAAGGACTGTTTGCAGGATCCATAGGCCTAGTTGATGGTGAATTTTTCTATTGTTAATGTTTTCTAAGTTTCTCATATGTTTCTACCCATCTATGCTGCAGTAGGAAAAAAAATTTAGACTAAGATATGTTTTTTAATGGTACCTTAGATTTGTTTGTTTCCTTCACTGCCTTAATGTTTTCTTCTGCGAAGATATGTTAGGGAATTCATCTCTTGCTCTCTAAGAAGTTTTTGGATTGTCCATTTCTTGAATGATTTAGATCAGTTAGTATCAATTATTATTTATGGCTAGCCCTGCATATTGTTACCACTGAAATACTCTATTCTTGAAATAATTTTTTGAAGCAGCTTTGCCTATAGTTTGTCAAAGAAGTTTGTCTTAACCATGCTCTTTGCCTTTACTTAGCTAAATTTGTTTCAAGGAACTTTCATAGTTGTAAATGTGGATGTTATGTTTTTCTCTCCTTCTATGGTTATAGTTACTTGTGCATCTTAAATGTTTTTCTTCTCTTGATGATAAAATCCATGAAATATTAAATAAGTTTTTTGCCTTTCTATGTTTTATCTGAATGTTGTCTTGGTTGATTATCTGCTTTCAGTTTGAAATCAAATGGATTAGGTTTTGCTTAAGCCTTTGATTCTCTTGCTATGCTTATAAATCTTCTAACTCCCTCAGTTTACAACTATATAAAGGATTTTGTTTCTGCCCTTTATTAGCTTGTTTTTCTCATGTTTAATGTCCATCTCATGATCCTTAACAACCTTAAAAATCCACCAACCAAGTTAAAATTGCCCTCCAGATGCTCTTGAAACCATTGTTGAACTCATCATGACGTTGTTTGACTCCATTGCACAATGACTTAGCAATATTCCTTGTTTTCTATCTAAATATATCTGAGCATCATACCCAACCAAAAACAATCAAAATACCCTGCACTTAACATCTAGCCTAAAATTAACCCTAATTAGCAAACAAGTTCACATCTTTGTACCTACTAGAGAGATCCCTCTCCGAATCCAGGAAGGCTAGGTCCTTGGATTCCAAAGCTTGGTTTGATGTTACCCTGTCCATTTGTATCTCAATCAATCTAGCAAATTACGGGGAGCTAACACTATCAGAGCTTTATAATTTCAAGAATTCTGTAGCTATATATTTTTATTCTTTTTGAAAGAGAAAAAGAATGCAAATAAATGGGATTTTAGAACAAGAATAAAGAAAATGTAAGGTGCAAAAATAAATTTTGTTTTCATAATATATCTATATATATATATATATTAAATGATAAAATGAAAGAATACTGTTGAGTTGGGGAAGAAGAAGAAGTCTTCTTTACTAACTTTATATCAAAATTATCTTGAAAAATATTAACAAATTCCTCCTTTTTCAATGGTTTGTGATAGATCCTTTGTCGATGTTCATTTAAAAGGAGAGGAACTCTTTCTTCATCAATGGTTTTGATCCTAACTGCTCCATTATCAAAGACTCTCTTAATCTCATAAGGCCCAAGCTAGTGAGTTTGAAATTTTCCCTGAAAATATTTGAACTTTGAATAAAAAAGAAGTGCCCAATCTACTGCCTGGAATTTTATTTCCTTGATATATTTATCATGACATCTGGATCTCTGTTGCTGAACTAGATTGGTCCTTTTAATTTCATCTTGCCTCATTTCATCAACCTCATTGAGTTGTTCCATTCTATGCCTTTGTGCTTCTGACATGTCAAGTCCCAACTTAACAACTGTCTTGAGAGATTTTATTTGGAATTCAATTGGAAATAAGACTTGCTTCCCATAAACAAGTTCATAGGGAGCATGTCCTGTTGTGCTTATCCATGTGGTGTGGTAGGCTCATAAAGCTTCTAGAAGCTTTTCTACCCAATCCCTTCTATGCAAATGTACAGTCTTTGTAAGGATTGCTTCAATCACTTTATTAGTGGATTTCACTTGTCTATTTGCCTGTGGATGATATGGATTAGACTTCCTATGCTTGATTTTGTATTCTTCTACTATCTTTTGCACCATTTTGGATGTAAATTTAGTTCTTTTATTTGTCACAATTTCCATTGGGACACCAAAACAAGTAAAATAGCCTAAAAAAGAAATGAAAGTACAACTTTTTCAGTAGCAAAAGAAAGTGATTTAGCTTCTACCCATTTAGTGACATAATAAGTGCACACAAGAATATACCTCTTGTTGAGATTGCAACAAGATGCTGAGCTTAGTGCAAAGAAGTCGCCTTCACTAAGTGGGCCTGCAGGCTATTTTTGGCGCAAAGTCTATTTTTAGACATATGGATCATGTTCTATGAGTTGCAGGATGCTATTTGTGGATGGTTGGTCAAGTCGGGAAAAATAGATGGACTTCTATTTTTAGACATATTGGGCGAAATCTATTTTTAGATCGCCAGTCTAAAAATAGATATGTCGAATATTATTAGCTCTTAATAATATTTGGACTATAAACATTATCTTATTCTCTTGGAGCATTTCAGTTAAGTGCACAGATGTGGCACAGGAGCTGACAGAAGGAATTACACTATTCCTGAGGGTTAAGTGGAGCTATTGCATGGATAATTCAGTTAGAACTCATGTGAGAGAGTTTGGTAGAGTTGATTGAGGAGTTAATGGAGTTGTGTTCAGTTTAACTAATCTAAACATAGTTGAACTAGTTGTATTTAGTCTAACTGATTAATACACTAGTGAAGAGGGTGTGAATTAATTAATAATTAATTCACTAAATATAAACTCATTAATCAACTAAAGAATACATCATTTAACTTCAGTGCATGGACAGTTTCAGTGGAGACCAGTGCAGAGATAGGTGAAAGAGCAGGTTAACTATCAGTTGTGACTATACTGTTGCATATTTGCAACAACCAGTGATTGGAGGAGCCCATGAGGATTGTGCAGTACAAGCCAGGTGGTTCAAGTTATTTAATGAGCCATCCTATAGCATTGATTACACAATAGAGGCTGGCTATCAATTGGTAGAGATTGGAGCATGTGTTTGCCTAGATCTAGCTTGATTAGTGTGTAGCAATTGGAGGTTGTGATGAGAGCTTGTGAGGAGCTTTGTACAATGATTGTTACATGATATCTATGACATATAATATACAGATAGTTGGGGGTTTTCAGCTTTAAGCTTTCCCATGAAATACTGTGTTCATATGTGTGAATTTTTATGGTTTTAATGTGCGCATGCAATTGATTTTATTTCTGCATGTAATGATCAATGTTAGAAGAGATTCTGTATTGTGCATGAAGCTAAAATAGTGTGTGATCAAGAGAATATCGGTGAATAATATATTAGTTATTCAAATTTTCTACATGGTATCGAAGCGATATTGATCATTGGAGCAATTGCAAAACATTGAAGCAGTTGAGTTTTGTGCTGGTGGAATTCGAATTTGCAACAGTGTTTTCTTGGTGTCGAAGTTGAGATGTCTTTCAACGGATTGCGATTGGAGTATGCCCTTGAGGGAAACTCGAATTATATTGCATGGAAGGACAGGATGGAGGCGGTGCTGGATGACAATGGGTTGAAGGAGTTCATAGATGTAGAAATTCCAAAACCTACTTCTAGTGATGCTGTTGTACTTGACGCATGGAAAAAGAAGATAGCAAAGTGTCGAAGGATTTTGTTGGAAGGTGTGAAGGATCAAATAGTGTCTAGCCTTCATGGTAAGGCTTCTCCACTCTTGATGTGGAAAGCCTTGATAGATTTATTCCAAAGCAAGAGCGATCAGAGGAAGTTGGCGCTCAAGGATAAACTCAGAAACATAAAAATGGAGAAAGGCGATAGTATGCCCAAGTACCTCGCGAAGTTTATCCAGTGCAGGGATGAGCTGGGAAGTGTGGGGGTTACTGTTGATGATGAGGACTTGGTGAGCTTGGCTCTCCTTGGGCTTCCGAAGAGTTGGCGTTCCTCTCAGAACTCTGTCAATGGTCGGGAGAAATTTCCAGGATGGGAGCGACTTTCGTTGGATCTTGTGCAAGAGGAGATAAGGCGAAGTACCAGGGACGGATCTTCATCAAAGAACTCAGATGAAGAAAATTGCGCTTTGGCTACCAAAGCAAAGAATGGGAAGAGGAAGAAGCATGCTTCTCAATCTGGTGTGAAAGGCAAGAAGTAGGAAATGTCCAAGGTGAAGTGCTTTCACTGTCACCAACACCGACATTACGCCTCTAGTTGTCCACAGAAGAAGAAAAATAAGCAGTTTGCTGGATCTGTAGCTGGAGAGGCCTTAGCCTTGTATTTTGAGCTGTATTTTTCGTTGATCGCATGCTTGGTCTCAAGTGTGATGGGTTCAGTGTGGTTTCTTGACAGTCGTGCGTCTTTTCACATGACACGAGATTGAGATTTGTTTACTGATCTGGATGAGAAAGATCTTGTAGTGCACATCGAGATGGGCGATGATGATAGATATAGTGCGACTGGTATCGGTACCATTTCCTTTGAGAGGGAGTTTGGTAAACCCTTCATATTGAAGGAAGTGATGCATGTTCCAGGATTGAAGAAGAATCTGATCTCTATGGCGATGTTAGAAGACAAGGGATATGATGTTGTATTTAGCAAGGGAAAGGATTTCCTGCGCAGTAAGGCAACTGGTGAGACCCGAAGGATAGGGGTTCAAGTTAAGAACCTTTATCAATTACAGGTAGATGGCTGTGCAACAATGGCAGGAAAGGCAGAAGGATTGGTGAGTTGGGATGATGGCGAGCTGTGGCACCAGAGATTGGGCCACCTTCACCATGGAGCTTTGAAGATACTGCAGCAGATTTCTACTGGGCTTCCCAAAGGTACACTTGCACAGTCAGATCAGTGCAAGGGATGTACCTTAGGAAAATTTGTGAAATCCACCTTTCACGAGAAGGATAGTCATGCCACGATGATCCTTAAGAGAATTCACACAGACATGTCTGGACCTTTCTCAGTAGCTTCGACAACAAAGCACAGGTACTATGTGATATTTGTTGATGATTTTTCTCGGAAGTGCTAGATCTTCTTCATGCAGAAGAAGAGCGAGACATACTCAAATTTCTGTGAGTTCAAGGCACTGGTTGAGAAAGAATCGGGGAAGCAGGTGAAGGCTCTTAGGAGCGACAATTGTGGTGAATTCATCTCTGGCGAGTTAAAGGACTTTTGCAGCACAGAAGGAATTCAAAGAGAGATCATAGCACCTCATAACCCACAGTAGAATGGGGTTGCAGAGCGGAAGAACAGAACGATCGTGGGTGCTACATGGGCGATGTTGCATGATCAGGGCCTTCCCATACACTTGTGGGCTGAGGCATGCAATACTGCAGTATATGTGTAGAACCGTTGTCCTAACAGGATACTTGGCATGAGTACACCCGAGGAGGCGTTTTCTGGTAAGAGGCCTGATATTTCCCATTTGAGGATTTTTGGTTCACTTGTTTACATGCATGTGACGAAAGATGATAGGAAGACGCTGGAGCCGACTACAGAGGTTGGGATATTTATGGGGTACACTGATACACCCCACAACTATCGTGTGTATTTTCCAGACGGTCGCAAGACTGTTTTGCGACGGGATATCAAATTTCATGAGGAGAAAGCCATGAAGTGTTCACTTGAGAGGGAGCCACACTTGCATGTATATGAGGAGCTATTAGTTCCTAAGGATGAGTCTCTAGATGTGGATCAACCACAAGAGGAGGTTCATGGAGTGGAAGATACCACTCATGCAGCGCCAACCATCAGAGGGCGGAAGCGCACTATAGAAGCTGAGTGACTGGCTCAAGATGCAGAGAAGGTTGTAGGAGCACCGACATCACAAAGTAGATAGAGATAGTCACCTGATCGATATACTGGATACATGGATGTTATGAGCAAGTGTATCGTGACAGATCCATCCTCTTTCGAGGAAGCTGTGGAGGATCCCACATGGGTAGATGCCATGGTGGAAGAGTATGATTCGATTGTTAGAACTAGTGCATGAAATATTATCCCAAGGCCGGAAGGGAAATCAGTGGTGGGTTCGAGATGGATCTACAAAGTGAAGCAAGCAACTGATGAGAGTGTGGAGAATTACAAGGCAAGATTTTTTGACCGAGGCTTCTCACAGATTGAGGGGATCGATTATGAGGAAACCTTTGCACTTGTCGCAAGGTATTCTTCCATACGGATGATTCTTGCTCTCTCAGCACAGATGGGGTGGCACATTCATCAGATGGATGTGAAGACTATGTTCCTCAATGAAGTCATTGAGGAGGAGGTGTACATAGAGCAGCTCGAAGGTTTTGAGATCTTCAGCAGCGAGTCGCATGTGTGCAGGCTCAAGAGAGCGCTGTATGGGTTGAAACAAGCACCTCGTGCTTGGTACACACAGATAGACAGTTATTTCACCAGACTTGGATTCTCCAAGAGTGAGGCGGATCCAAACCTATACCAAATAGTGGTGGAGGGTAAGTTGCTGATCATTGTACTTTATGTAGATGATTTGATTTTGATAGCTGATGAACTGTTGATACACTCATGCAAGGCTGATCTTGCAAAGGAGTTTGAGATGAAGGACTTGGGCCTCCTTCATTATTTCCTGGGATTGGAAATTTGGCAGCGCAGTGATGGACTGTTTGTTTCTCAAGGAAAGTATGCCCGGGAGATACTGGAGAAGTTCAACATGCATGGCTGCAAGCCTGTTGATACTCCTCTTCCTGGTGGATGGAGGAAGGAGGATGCTACTTTGGCAGAGGTAGTGAATGCCACTGTTTATCGACAATTGGTGGGGTCGCTTATGTATCTGGTCAATACACGACCTGACATATGCTATGCTATTAACCAGCTTTCACAAGCTATGGTTAAGCCTACCAAGCTCTTCTGGAAGGCAGGCAAGCATGTATTGAGATATCTCAGAGGCACATAGGGATATGGATCTTGGTACAGAAAAAAGGATGAGTTGAGGTGGCATGGCTTCACGAATCGATATCATCATATCAGAGATTGTGTGCAGCGGAAGATCATGTTACTTTCATACATTCCCACGGAGGATCATGATGCTGATATCTTGATGAAGGCGCTCACCAGGAGCAAATTCGAATACCACAGAGGCAGGATAGGGGTGGCAGATAATCCTTATCTTGTTGAGAGGGAGTGTTTAGATTGCAACAAGATGATGAGCTTAGTGGAAAGAAGTCGCCTTCACTAAGTGGGCCCGCAGGCTATTTTTGGCGCAAGTATATTTTTAGACTATGTCTATTTTTAGACATGTCGATCATATTCTATGAGTTGTAGGATGCTATTTGTGGATGGTTGGTCAAGTTGGAAAAAATAGATGGACTTCTATTTTTAGACATATTAGGCGGAATCTATTTTTAGATTGCCAGTCTAAAAATAGATATGTCGAATATTATTAGCTCTTAATAATATTTGGACTATAAACATTATCTTATTCTCTTGGAGCACTTCAGTTAAGTGCACAGATGTGGCACATGAGCTGATAGAAGGAATTACGCTATTCCTGAGGGTTAAGTGGAGCTATTGCATGGATACTTCAGTTAGAACTCATGTGACAGAGTTTGGTGGAGTTGATTGAGGAAGTTAGTGGAGTTGTATTCATTTTAACTAATCTAAACATAGTTGAGCTATTTGTATCTAGTTTAACTGATTGATACAATTAGTGAGAGTGGTGTGAATTAATTATTAATTAATTCACTAATTATAAACTCATTAATCAACTAAATAATACATCAGTTAACTTCAATGCATGGACAGTTTCAGTGGAGACCAGTGCAGAGATAGGTGAAAGAGCAGGTTAACTATCAGTTGTGACTATATTGTTGCATATTTGCAACAACCAATGATTGGAGAAGCCCATGAGGATTGCGCAGTACAAGCCAGGTGGTTCAAGTTATTTAATGAGCCATCCTACAACATTGATTACGCAATAGAGGCTGGCTATCAGGTGGCAGAGATTGGAGCATGTGTTTTGCTAGATCTAGCTTGATTAGTGTGTAGCAATTGGAGGTTGTGATGAGAGCTTGTG
The DNA here is from genome assembly GCA_034641835.2 of Pinus albicaulis. NCBI lineage: Eukaryota > Viridiplantae > Streptophyta > Pinopsida > Pinales > Pinaceae > Pinus > Pinus albicaulis. Next base: position 562,929,974 of record CM076571.1, on the reverse strand, counting down.
AGGAGCTTTGTACAATGATTGTTACATGATCTTTATGACATATAATATACATATAGTTGGGGGTTTTCAGATTTAATCTTTCCCATGAAATACTGTGTTCATATGTGCGCATGCAATTGATTTTATTTCCGCATGTAACGATCAATGGTAGAAGAGATTCTGTATTGTGCATGAAGCTAAAATAATGTGTGATCAGGAGAATCTTGGTGAATAATATATCAGTTATTCAAATTTTCTACACCTCTTTTGTCTTGATGGTGGATTGATTGGTCCGAAAAAATCTAGAGCCCATTTTTCAAAAGGTTCGATAAGTACCCGGGGTTGTAAAGGAATTTCATCTGAAGGAACCTGTTTATCCATTCTTTGACATCACACCTCTTAACATATTCCTTGTCATCCTTAAAAAGGGAAGGCCAATAATATCCTAAGAGAAGAACTTTGTAAGCTGTCCTTTTATCAGCGAAGTGTCCTCCACATGGCTCATCATGACATGCTTTTAGTATCTCAGGTATTTCATATTCTCTTACACACCTTTGGATAATGAGATATAGGCCTATCTTTTACAATTCCTCATTTATCCATGAATAAGATGCACTCATTTGAATTATCTTTCTTTTTTCTCTAGGAAACAAATATGATGGTAGCTTCCTTGTGGCTAAATAATTAGTAATTCCTGAAAACCATGGATATTTAGTAAATATTACAAAAATATATTCACCAGGAAAACTATCTTCTAGTGGTATATCATTGTTATCATTTCGAATTCTAGAAAAAAAGTCAGCAACTGTGTTTTGTTTTCCAGGTCGATCTAAAATGGTGATATTGAATTATTGAAACAATAATAACCATCTTGTGACTTTTCCATTAGTGATTGATTTATTCATCATATATCTAATTATTGACTGATCCGTGTGAATGAAAGTTTCATAGCCAGTGATGCAATGTCTAAATTTGTTAATGGCATGGACAACAACTAAAAACTCCTTTTCAGTAATAATATAATTTAACTATGCAGAAGTCAAATTTTTACTTGTATAGTAAATAACATAAGGAGTCAAGTCTTTCTGTCCCAATACAACTCCCAGAGTTGTTTCTGAGGCATCGGTTGAGATATGAAAAGGAAATTTCCAGTTTGGTCCTCTTAATATGGGTGCTTCATAAATATTTTCTTTCAAAGCTTCAAAGGCCTTTTGAAAATTAGGATTCCAACTAAATTCAAAATCTTTTGTAAGCAATTTGAAGAGTGGAGATGCAATCAAAGTTTTCTATAAATATTCTATAATATCTAGTGAAATGGAGAAAACTTCTAACATCTTTTTGACAAGTTGGAACTACTAATTTGGAAATTACTTCAACTTTAGATGAGTCCACTTTTATTCCATTTCCTGAAATATGGTGTCCTAAACAATTCCCTTAGTAAACATCATAAATCATTTTTCATGACTTAATGAGAGATTTTATTCGATACATCTTATGAGAACATTTTCCAAATTTTCAAGGGCTTCTTCAAAATAATTTCCATAGACTGTAAAATCATCCATATAAACTTCCACACAATCATGTTTAAATCAGAGAAAATACCCAATACTGCTCTTTGGAATGTTTATGGTGCATTGCATAATCCAAAAGGAAGTACTCAGTAAGCATAAGTTCCCCATGGGCGGGTAAAAGTGGTTTTGTCCTGATCTTCAGGTGCTACCTGAATTTGATTATATCCATTAAAACCATCCAAGAATGAAAAATATTACTTCCCTGCTAATGTATCTAAAACTTGATCTATGAAAGGTAATGGAAAATGATATTTTAAGGTGGCCTTATTCAGTTCCCTATAATCAATACATACTCTCCATTTTCCATTCTTTTTAGGAACAATTACTAAAGGTGAAACCCATTGAATGTGTGATATTGGATAAATAAAGTTTACATTCAACAATTTTTGTTGTTCCTCCTTTACAGTTTCCCTTAAGTTCAGATTCATTCTTCTCTAAGGTTGTCGAGTTGGTTTGGAGTTTTATTCAATATATATGTGATGCATGCAAGTTTCAGGATTAATTCCTTTCATATTAGTGTATTCCCACACATATGCAGAATAGTGTTTTTGTAACGTTTCTATTAATTTCTTCTTTTGGATTTATCCTAGTTTTTTGTTAAAATTTAAAAGTTTTACCAAGAAAAATTTCTATTGAAGAATTGCCAAATTATTCAATAGAATATAAATATTTTTGTCTGATGATAAATACTCAATATTTCATTGTTCCTGAAAATTTTGAATACTCTCATTTTGTGAAGATAATACATTATTTTCTATTGAATTTAAATTTTGATTTTCTTCACTAATTTGAGAGATAGTAAAAATAGGTTGTATGTCATTGTCATCATTCCATCCATTCTTCATTTTCTACCTCTATCATTTTTTTTCTTCTAGTGGGTATAATGTGAATTTATTCGTTTAACTACCATCAAAGATAAACATATCACCAGATCTACAACTGACAAAAGCATCAGTTGTAGCTCACCAAGGTCTTCCTAAGATTAATGGATGTCCTCCTAAGTTATTCTTTGGGTTAAAATCATAAAATCAACTGGATATTCCTAAGAATCTAAGGATGCATAAATGTATTATAACACACCATCAAGTTTAATTATAGATCTGTCTGCTAATTGTAATAATGTTGGTGTATATTGAATATTTGGAAGTCTTAGTTGATCCATAGTTTGTTTACTCATGATGTTTATGGCTGCTCCTAAATCGATCAATGTGTTTGGGATTTCAATACCATTAATGTGTGTCTTCACAATGGGGCTTCCTGTATCCAAATATTTTTTTAATTTAGTTTTTCCCATCATGATGTCTGCAATTTTCCCAACTAATTGTATTATTTTTACTTCTTTCATTTTTCTTCAGCGTTTATTTATACTCAAATCTCTTATTGTCTTTGCAAGCATTGGAATTTATTTGATAGCTTCTAATAAAGGAATATTTATATATACATTCTTCATCTCATCTAACATATCATAATCATGCATCATGATTTGTTTTTCTACCCCTTTATCAATCTGTAATCTTTCAGGGAAAGGAGCTTTTGAGACAAATACTGAAGCTTGTTCTATAGTAGGAGTTGAATTTATTGGTGTTTCATGTGTTTTTTTTTAAGATGTTTAATTTGGTGAAGAGATGTCTCTTCATTATAATGATCATCCTTTTCTTTTTCTCGAATAAGAACAGATGGTAATTTATTTATAATATTCTGCCAGATCTTAATTGGAAATTATTAAGATCTAGTGGATTTATCATATAGGTTTGAAAATTTGACCCTCCATGTTGTAAACAGGTTGTGCATTCTTATTGTTTGTGTCTGGAAGTGGTTGAGCTGGAAATTGATTTGTCTTTGTGGAAATGTCAATGAAAGTTGAGGGTTTTGATTTTGAAACTAAGGTTGTGGTTGTTGACTAGATTGAGGAAAATTTTGTGGTGGAAAGTTTGGATAAGGTTTTGGATACTGGTAATATTGAGACTATATACCATAATGATTTTTCCATCATTGTGTCCAAGTTTGGGATTGAGACGAAGGTTGCTGCCATGGCATTGGTGCAATCCAATAATTTTGTGTGGGGTTGAGTATACATTTGAGTATTGAAACCCTGAATTTGTGATCCTTTCCATGGTATTATAGCAACAAAAAAAAGAGGATCAACTTGATTTGGAATCATTTCCTCTTGTTAGAAAAATTTTAGACCTGGGATGGAAGGACATTTCCTTGTTTCATGATTTTATGTACATATAACATAGGTTTCTACACTTTTCAAATCAAGAGGATATTCTCTTAGGGCATGTTTATTTCTGCACTTAGGATATGTTGAGATTCAACAGGAAATTTTTGGCACCCATGATCCCAGTGACTTGAAGCACATACACTAGGGTGGGGCCCATAGGATATTTTTAGGTGCATGTTTATTTTTATTATCCCTTAGTTTAGATGAACATTAAACTGTAATATATTCTCAATTTGGACTTGAAAATAGTTAATTGAAGTGGAAAATCAGTTAGCTAAGTGAATTGCAAGTTAGAGGTTGGTTGGTGGGACATGCAGAGTAATTCTAGTTGTAACTAAGTGAGTCTAGTTGTAGCAAAGTTGGAAGTGCAGTGGTGCATGAGTTTGTGCAAGTTGTAAATAGTTTAACTTAGTTAAGTGAGCTAAAATCAGTTGTGCTAGTTGTAACCGAAGATACACTAGTGAGAGATCAAGTGAATCAAATATTAATTGATTCACATGCAATGATTTCACATGAAACTGAAGATTTACTATTATTAACTGCATGCATGTAAGATCCAGTGGAGACCCAGTTGAGTTCTAGGTGAAAGGGAAGTTTACTATCAGTTGTGACATTATCTGCTTGCACACATGCAAGCACACACACATTGGATGTGCCCATGATACTTGCATAGTCAAGGCAGACAATATTTCATCAATTCAGGGGTTGCATTCAGCAGGGATTGCGCAGTGAAGGCAGGCTGTCTGGAGATAGTAAATTGGCTAAGGAATTTGCCAAATTTTATATGACAGTGTGAGACAATTAGCTGATGTACTAAGGGATATTGTGAGAAGAGTTTTGGATGTAATTGTTTCATGATCCATGATATAATATAAAATAGAAGATAGTAGGGTTTTTTAGCGACAAGATTTCCCCGGGAAATTATTAGTGTTGTGTGTGATTGATATTTCTTCATGTTCATGTGATTGGCGATTGTGTTTTTAATTCCGCAAAGATTTATAGAAGCGATTCAGTATTTAACTTTAGCATATTGTTAGATCATGTGAATCCAAGATATACATACATATTGTATAATTTCTACATGGTATAAGGGAAAAGGAAATTGCAGAAGTGAAGCAGGAGCTGAGTTTGTAGCTGGTGAGAATTCAAATTTGCAGAAAGACTTTCTTGGTGCTGTAGTTGATTCAAGATCAAAATGGATTTCAATGGCTTGCGGTTAGAGTATGCACTCGAGGGAAGCTCGAAATACATTTCTTGAAAGGACAGGATGGAGGTAGTGCTTGAAGACAATGGCTTAAAGGAATTAATTGATAATGATGTTCCTAAACCCGCTGTGACAGATGTTGCCAATCTTGATGCATGGAAAAAGAAATTGATAAAGGCGAGGAGGATCCTATTGGAGGGAGTATGAGACCACATTGTCTCAAGCCTCCATGGGAAAGCCACACCATATGCTATGTGGAAGACTTTGATAGATCTATTCCAAAGCAGAAATGACCATAGGAAATTGGCGCTCAAAGATAAACTTAGGAAGATCAAGATGGAAAAGGGCGACAACATTCCAAAGTATCTCATGAAGTTTGTCCAATGTCGGGATCATGAACTAGAGAGTGTGGGAATAACAGTTGCCTATGATTATTTGGTGAGTTTGCGTCTCTTAGGACTTCCTAAGAGTTGGGACGATTATGAAGACTCTGTCAACGGATGAGAAAAATTTCCATATTGGGAACGACTGTGGTCAGATTTGGTGCAGGAGGAGTTCAAACGGAACAATAGAGATGGCTCTTAATCAAAGCATGATGATGAAGATGATTGTGCTTTGGTTTCCAAGGTGAATAAGGGGAAGGGGAATAAATTCCATTCTAAATACAAGTCTAAAGGCAAGAAGCAAGACATGTCCAAAGTGAAGTGTTTTCACTGTCACGGACATGGGCATTTTGCTACTAACTGTCCATAGAAGAATAAGAACAAGAAGGTTGCTGGATCTGCAGCTGGTAAGGCTCTTGCCTCGTTATTTGAGATTGAATTATCATTTATCACATGCATGGTGTCAAGTGCATTGGGATCTGTGTGGTATTTGGATAGTGGCGCTTCCTTCCACATGACAGGAGATAAGGAAATTTTCAGTGACTTGGAGGAGAAAGATATCTAGATGCATATTGAGATAGGAAACGATAGACGGTATAGTTCTACCGAGATTCATACCATTACCTTTTAGAGGGAGTTAGGTAAACCATTTCAATTAAAATATGTAATGCATGTTCCAGGTTTGAAGAAAAATTTAGTCTCAGTCGCAATGTTGGAGGACAGAGGCTATGATGTTGTTTTTAGTGATGGAAAATATTTCCTGCGACATAAAACAATGGGTCAAGACAAGAGGATAGGAATTCGAGTTAAGAATCTCTACAAGCTAGAGGTAGATGGGTGAACTTCCATGATGGGCAAGGCATAAAAAGTGGTGAGCTAGGATGACAACAAATTATGGCACATGCGATTGGACCATCTTCATCATGGAGCCTTGAAATTCATGCAACAAATATCTACTAGACTTCCAATGGGAACACTTTCTCAGTTAGATCAATGCAAGGGTTGCACCATGGGGAATTATGTGAAGTCCACCTTTCATGAGAAGGCGAACCATGCTTCGGGGATCCTTGAGAGAGTTCACACAGACGTGTGTGGGCCATTCTCAGTTGCTTCAATAGAAAAACATAAGTACTACGCAATATTTGTTGATGAATTTTCTCGTAAATGCTGGATATTGTTCATGTAGAATAATATCAAACATTCTCTAAGTTCTTTGAGTTTAAGGCATTGGTGGAGAATGAGTCGAGGAATCAAGTGAAGGCTCTTAGGAGTAATAATGGTGGAGAATAAATTTATAATGAATTCAAAAAAATTTGCAGCAAAGAAGAAATTCAAAGAGAACTCATAGCACCTCATAACCCACAAAAAAATGAGGTCGCGAAGAGGAAGAATAGAACGATCATGGGTGAAGCATGGGCAATGTTGCATGATCAGTGCATACCAATGAATTTGTGGGTGAAAGCATGAAACACTTTGGTTTATGTGCAAAATTGTTGTCCTTGTAGAGTACTTGGCATGAGTACACCTGAAGAGGCTTTCACTAGTAAGAAACTTGATGTTTCACACTTTAAGATTTTTGGCTCATTTGTTTATGTGCATGTGACCAAGGATGCGAGGAAGAAGCTGGAACCAACTGCTGAAGTTGGGATTTTTGTGAGGTACACAGAAACACCCTATAATTATCGTGTGTATTTTCCAAACAACAAAATGAATGTTGTGCGACATGATATAAAATTTGATGAGGGGAAATCCATGCGGTTGTCCCTTGAGAGAGAGTTGGACTTGCATGCAGAGGAGGAACTTCTAGTTCCCAAAGATGAGTCTAAAGATGTGGATCAGTCACATGAAGAGTTTCATGGAGTGGAGGAAGAAACTCATGCATAGCCATCCATAAAAAATGGTAGAAGGCACACCATGGAAGCTGATAGGCTGAGACTTGATGCTGCACAGAATGTAGGAGCCCCTACTTCATAGCGTAGATAGAGATAGTCTCCTAAACGATTTATTAGATACATGGCTCTTGTGAGAAAATGTATTATGACTGAATCATCTTCCTCTCAGGAAGCAGTGCAACAGAATACTTGTGTTGATGCAATGGTGGAGGAGTATGAATCCATTGCCAAAAACAGTGCATGGGAAATTGTCCCAACACTAGTTGATAAATCAATGGTCGGTTTGAGATGGATCTACAAGGTAAAGCAAGCTGCTAATGGGAGTGTGGATAAATACAAGGCTAGATTTGTGGCTTGGGGCTTCTCACAAATCAAGGGGATAGATGATAATGAGACCTTTGCACCTGTCGCAAGGTACTCTTCCATAAGATCCATCCTTGCACTCTCAACGCAGGTGGGCTGACACATTCACCATATGGATGTGAAAACTGCATTTCTCAATGGGATCATTGAGGAAGAGGTGTACATAGAGAAGTCTGAAGGTTTCAAAATCTTCAACAACGAGTCACATGTGTGAAGGCTCAAAAGAGCATTGTATGGGTTGAAGCAAGAACTCCATGCTTGGTACACTCAGATAGACAACTATTTCACTGGATTGGGCTTCACCAAAAGTGAAGCAGATGCAAAACTGTACCAAATTGTGGTGGAGGGTAAGATTTTAATCATTTTTCTTTATGTTGATGATTTAATATTGACTGGTGATGAGTAGCTAATACACTCATGAAATGAGGATCTTTCAAGGGAGTTCGAAATGAAGGATATGGGCCTCCTTCATTATTTCCTTGGATTGGAAATATGGCAGCGGGATGGTGAGATTTTTGTGTCTCAAGGGAAGTATTCAAAGGAGATACTGGGTAAGTTTAACATGGAGAGATGCAAACCCATGGATACTCCTCTTCCAGAAAACTGGAGGAAAGAGGATGCGACTGTCTATCGACAACTAGTGGGTTCGCTAATGTATCTAGTGAACACGAGACCAGACATTTGCTATGCGGTTAACCACCTGATTCAAGCTATGGTTTAACTACCAATCTCTTTTGGAAGGCAGGGAAGCATGTCTTGAGATACCTTAGGGGCACATTAGAGTATGGTTTATGGTACAGATAGATAGTTGGAGTGAAGTTGCATGGCTTCACGGATGCAGATTGGGCTGGAAGTCCATCAAACAGAAAGAGAACATCACAGGGGATCTTTAGCATTGGATCGAAAAAAATTTCTTGGTACCATAGGAAACAATGATCCTTGGCACTCAGTTCAGCAGAGGCAGAATACATGGCAGCAAGTCAAGATGTATGTGAAGCTATCTGGATGAGAAAGATCTTGGTTGGTTTGTTTGGTTCTCAGATGGACCCGACACTGATTCATTGTGATAATCAGAGTTGCATTAAACTCTCGATTAATCCCGTGTTTCCTGATAGGTCCAAGAATATAGATATCCAGTACCATCATCTCAGAGATTGTGTGCAGAGGAGAATCATGTTGCTTCAGTACATTCCCACGGAAGATCAGTATGCATATATTATGATGAAGGCGCTCACCAGGAGAAAATTCAAATACCATAGAGACAAGATCGGGGTGAAGGATAATCCATTTCTTATTGAGAGGGAGTATTGAGATTCAACATGAAATTTTTTTCACCCATGATCCTAGTGACTTGAAGAACCTACACTAGGGTGGGGCCCACAGGCTATTTTTAGGTGCATGTCTATTTTATTATCCCTTAATTTATATGGACATTAAACTATAATATATTCTCAATGTGGACTTGAAAATAATTAACTGAAGTGGAAAATTAGTTAGCTAAGTGAATTTCAATTTAGAGTTTGGTTCGTGGGAAATGCAGAGTAATTGTAGTTGTAACTAAGTGATTCTAGTTGTAACAAAGTTGGAAGTGCAGTGGTGCATGAGTTTGTGCAAGTTGTAAATAGTTTAACTCAGTTAAGTGAGTTAAACTCATTTGTGCTAGTTGTAACTGAAGATACACTAGTGAGAGATAAATTTAATTAAATATTGATTAATTCACATGCAATGATCTCACATGCAACTAAAGATTTACTATTATTAAATGCATGCATGTCAGATCTAGTGGAGACCCAGTTGAGTTCTAGGTGAAAGGGAAGTTGAATATCAGTTGTGACATTATCTTCTTGTACACATTCAAGCACACACACATTGGATGTTCTCATGATACTTGTGTAGTGAAGGCAAGCAGGATGGCATAAATTCAGAGATTGCATTCAGCAGGGATTGTGCAGTGAAGGCAGGCTGTCTGGAGACAGTAAATTGGCTAAGGAATTTGCCAATTTTTGTATGACAATGTGAGACAACTATCTGATGTAATGAGAGATCTTGTGAGAATATTTTTGTATGTAATTGTTTCATTATCCACGATATAATATACACTAGAAGATAATAGGGTTTTTTAGCTATATTTTTTTCCCGGGAAATTATCTGTGTTGTGTGTGATTGATATTTCTTCATGTTTATGTGATTGGTGATTATGTTTTTAATTCCACAAATATTTATAGAAGTGATTCATTATTTAAATTTAGCGTATTGTTAGATCTAGTGAATCCAATATATACATACATTTTGTATAATTTCTACAGGACAAAATATAGGTAAGGCATCACTTTCAACTCTTTTCTTCTTTTGTAATTTCAAGGTGTCTATTTGTTCATTAAGACTCCCTAAAATATATGTTTTAAATTCATCAAGAAAATTTCATATTTCAACCCTACTTACTGTTCCAGCTACAGATCTATTGATTCTAGAGAGTACATGATCTCTTGAGTTCTTTCCAACTCTTGATTTACCTCTTGAAAGATGTATGCACAATTCAGAAATTTTTGGTAATGATAGTTGAGAAATGTATCTTTTTCCCATCATGTTAAGGATATCTATCCATTCATATCTAATGGATTTTATTAGGAGAGATTTCAAAGTATCTTGATCCAAATTTTCCATTTTAGCCATTTTTAGATTATAACTGAATATTTCAATTAAATCCTCCAGATTCTCATCTTCTCTTTGCATAATATTAAAGACTTAATCATTTAATAAGAATGCATTTTTCATTTCTTCCCATGTTATAATAGAGTGTGTTATTAAGCCGATAAACCATTTCAATGTTGCATCCTAAAGGGTAGTTGGAAACAATTTCATTTTTTTAGAATCGAGTACGTAGTCATATGATCTACAAAAACTTCGAATTCAAAAATAAATGTTTCACGATCCTCACTTATTAATCCATGGAAGTTAGGAAGGATAGAGGGTGAGATATTTTTCATTGTGGCAGTAATATCTTCATCAAGTTTAAGAATTTCAACAAGATATGGATCTATTCTGTCTTCTCCCCTATCTCCTCTACCTTCACCTCTTCCTCTTCCTCCATCCCTTGCTCTACCTCTACCTCCACCTCCACCTCCAATCCTAGGTCCACCTCCTCCAATTCTTAAATGTTAATCATTGTTGTCTACTTCTCCTTGCCCTTTTCTGACCATTGTAGACTCTTCTGAACTGATATAATATTCCAAGATTTGGATTGTCTGTTCTTCTTCAATTCTTTTGGTTCCTCTATCAATGGTATATTAAAGAATATTTCTTCTTCCTCTTCCTCACTAGGGATTTCTAGTTCTTGAGCTAAAAGTTTTTCTCTAGTAGAGGTTAGGAAAATTATTCCTTCTGTTGGGGATGTAGGATCTTTTTCTTCTACAACTGCTTCAGTTGATGAAGTTGCTGAATCCCTAGGTTTAATTTCTGATCTTAATATCTTAGGAAGTCTATGTCTACATGCTAAAAATGGTATGTGAGTTTGAGTGGATGGTGTGGCACTAGGAGGTCTTGATGGGGTGAGTAGTGTTGTTGGAATTAAGCTTCTTCCTCTAGCTACAAATATACCCCTAGAATCTCTTTATCTACGCATGCCATTTTTCTAATTTTTAATTTTTTTTAAGATAGAAAAGGCTTCTATTTACACTTCCCCAGAAATGGTGCTAAAATTTTTAGTATATTTAATGTTCTTAAATTACTATCATAAATTATTGACCAGAGTTGGTAATCTTGTGAAGTGCAAGTGCACGATATATGCTGTAAAACTTTCTTATTTTATTATGATGATTTTATATGTGAAGATCGGTTTTGAAGATGTCCTAAATTAATTTAAGAAACTGAACTATAATTCATGAGAGAAAACTAAATCCAAGTGTAACTATGCTTCTAATTTTTTTTTAAAGAATCTTACCTAATTTATTTGTTAGTAAATGATGAATTTGAGAAAGCTTCAAAATTCTGGAAAAAGAGGCAACATTATATTTTTTGTCTTTTTGGAACTTTTATGTGAACAGAATTTGAATCAAGGAATTACTTGGCAAATATTTACACTATTATGCTCAGAAAGGAAATTTCTAAATCACTGTTAAGAAGCAAGACTATTTAATTTTACAAAAAGAATTTAATTGAAAACTAAAAAGGAAATTTTAAAATATGTTTCTCACACTACAAGAAAAAAGCACATTGGTGAGGGTCATGCTTGTGATGGACCTTTCAGGTCCATCACTAATGTCACATATGGTGACGGTCATTAAAAAACTGTCACTGTAAGTGTATATAGTGATGGTCCTTTATGGTCCGTCACCAAATACATTTTCAATGACACTTTTGGTGAGGGTCGTTAAAGGCCCATCACTAATTATCTCTTTGGTGACACTTCTAGTGACGAACTTTTAATGACCCTCACCAATGCTCTTTTTGTTACTTTTGGTGACGGTCAAAAAATGTCTGTCATCATTGATCACTAAAAACCGTCACTGTAAGTGTATATAGTGATGGTCCTTTATGGTCCGTCACCAAAGACATTTCACTTTTGGTGAGGGTCGTTAAAGGACCATCACTAATTCTCTCTTTGGTGACACTTCTAGTGATGAAATTTTAATGACCCTCACCAATGATCTTTTTGTTACTTTTGGTGACGATCAAATTTTTTTTGTCATCATTGATCATTCCAATGAGTTTTTGATGACGCTATGTGCCTGTTAATATATTTTTTGTCAAAAGATAACGATTTAATACCATTATTGTGGAGAATTTTTTATAATATGTCCAAGGCCATAGTGGTTAGGGTTAGTCAATTTTTTAAGAAGTAATAAGCGTGTATCATTTCCCTCAAGTAATGACTAGTCGAATAGAGATTTCCTATGAGTCAACACATGATTCATATCTATTAAGTTTATTATCTAGCAAATTCCATTTAGATAAAGTTCCACTATTGTGTGTAGGAAATATATTATTTAATACATAATCAATCTCTAACAATTCTATTAATGAGAAATACCTAACAATCCTCAACAATCTGGGCACACCTTAAATTAATGCTTTGGCACACAATAACATTTCTTAGCACCCCATATGTCTTGGAACATCTTTGTACCTATAATATATTGTGATGACATTGATGCCCAAGCACACGGTGGCATGCGCTAGCACAACATGGAACTCTCCTAGCATGTGTTGGCATGCTACATATAGTCCCTAGCATGCCCTGGAACACCTTGGTTGAATGCATTGACATACATTATCACTTGGCACACAATGCCACTTGGCATGTATTGGGACCTATTATTAGTGTGCCGAGCATGGCCCTTTTCAAAAAGATAAAGTCCTGACTTATTAACCCTCTTATTGGTTCTTCCTTTTGTTGCCTTGACACATATTGACATACCCTGGCACCCTGCGCCACATCCTTAGAACCTAGCATGTATTGGCATATCTTGGCACTATTAATTGGCACATGATATAATTAGCACACCCTGGAACTCCCAAGCACACTTTGGGAATTCTTAACATGCCTTGATATTCCCTAGCATGCCTTAACAATTATTAGCATACCCTGTCACTCCCTCCTTGGCATGACAACTAACACTGACCATTAACACCAGTCTCTCGCAGTACACTTTCCTCATATTAATTAACTTCCATGAATCTTTACCTAGTGCTCCCTTAATGTTTTTTCCCAGTACTCCTTAACACTCATCAACATGCATTATCACTCTCTAGCACACCTTATCACTCTTCAACATTCCCTTCCACTTCATAACATGCATAACACTAGTCCCTGACACATATTGGCGCCTCACACGTGTTGGCACTTGGAAAGTCTTAGCATGTATGGAATATGTTGAGATGCCTTGGTATGATTTAGCATGGTTTAATACTTAATTTATTTGTGATGATAAATTTTTGGAAAGTAGATGAGAAGCAACAAGGGAATATTTGGCACTTAGAATGCACTAATACTTTTCACTTGGCACCTATTGCCGCCTAGTGTCAGTATGCCTAGAATGCCCCTCTTGGAAAAGGTAAATTGATGACTTATTAACCCTCTTATGTGTTCATTTCCTTGTAGTTTAACTTTTTTCTCCCTTCTGTTGTCTTGATAGTCCCTAACACGCATTGACACACCCTTGCACATCTTGGCATGCCTTATCACTTGGCACATCTTAGCATGTTTGACATGTATTCCCATTATCTGGCACATCAAGGGGGTGAAGAGAGATGTAGTCCTAAAGTAGGTCGAGTAAGAGGGCCGAGTAAGGGTTGCTAAAGGGAGGTCATGATCATCCTCCAAGAGCAAGATCATCATGTGAGGGTTCAGAAGAATGTTGCATACCTTAATGGTCGCTTTGCGCTAAGAAGTAGGATGACATTTTGTTGGTTCTCTTCTGGTAGATCAAGCTTAAGAGAGGTTTCTCATGAGAATCTGGGCATGTGATTTCAATGGTGTCTTTGTGTGAAGGCCGCATAAAATTTTGAAATGTTGAAATTTGAAACAAAATAGTGAGATTGGAAACCAGAAAGGACAAAAAAAATGCACCCACACTAGTGAGGAATGTGGGGCGTCTAATTTTTTTTCCCCTTAAATAAATTGGACAATAAATTGTAATTTCATCTCATAACAACTTGTGTCAGTTAATTAAGTCATGATGACCGAGTTAGCTCAAGAAATTCAAGTTGAGGGTCTAATATGAGGCATCTAGAGGGATTCTAATATTTTTGGGGTCCAGTTGAAGTTGATGAATTAGTGGGGTGCAAGTGTAATTAACTCAATTAAATGAGTTAAAATCAGTTTAACTAGTTCTAACTGAGTGATGAGCTAGTGAGAGGTCCAATGAATTAAATTAGATTTAATTCACAATGAGTGATCAATCAGATAAATGATAATTCACTATTAATAGTTGCATGCATGTCAGTTTCGAGGAATACCTAGTTGAGACAGAGGTTAAAGGGAACATAACTATCAGTTGTATTTAGAGAAAATGTCCCATGTGAAATTATAAATTCATTGGGATGCCATGATGGATTGTGCAATCAAGGAAGACTGATTTTCCTAATTAATAAGGAGTTAATTCCGTAGGAATTGCATGAGCAAGGCAGGCTGAAGTAAGGATGAGAATTGGCTAAGTACTAGACCAAGTTTTCCTAGATCAACGGGAGACAATTGACAGAGTGTTGGAGAATCTCATGAGATATTAAGCATTTTATTGTTTCATGATTCCTTGACTTAATACATAATAGAGATAGAGGGGTTTTGATTAGTTTCTTTCCCCAAATACATCATGTTGTTGTGCGATTAATAATTTATTTCTCTTACTTATATGTGATTATGCGATTGTGTTTTGTTTCTGTAAATTGTAGGAAGGATTCAATATATTGTTTTAGTAGATTACAAGATCAGATTGAATCTCATTGGTTAGATTTTATACATGGTATCAGAGAAGGAATTTTTTGGGCGACGAGTTTGTAGAGAATATCTGAAGATTTTGGTGTAAATTTTTTGAAAAACAAATATAATATTTGGATTCCTTGCGAAAATCTACCCAAATGGAAAAAAAATCGGTCAAATTGGAGCTCGGATGAGGGAGATATCATTGATTTAAAATCAACTCTTTTTTAGAAACCTTTTGTAACTTCAGGACAATTACATTGTGTGCGAGTCAAGAACCTATATGCAGTTGAGGTACCAGATGCATGCAAAGCTTTGAGGAGAAAGGACAAAGTTAGAGACTTGGTGGTTTAGAGGGAGCATAAATTACCTCTCAACATGAATCCTCATGAGAAGCAGTCTCAGAAGGTTGTGGAGTAGCTACCACAATTGGAGAAGCAGAGAGGAGACTGATTGCAAGCGTCCACTCAAGCAGAGACCTCCATGAAGGCGAAATTTCGAGCCGGATTGGAAGAGGGAGTAACCATACCTCGAGGTGTAAGGTGGGGTTATGTGTAGACATAATCCCAAGATAAGAAATTTGGGCAAGGTCCATTGAGATGGCGTGTCTCATGGATCAAACCTGGCTATGAGGAGCCCACAGTACAATAGTAGTAGGAAGGATCAGTTATATTGATGTAGTCAGATGTTAGCAAGATAGAAATCAGAGTGACATATGTCAAATACTAGAGCACAAATAGATTTAGCAACATTTCAAAGGGCACGGATGGATATGTTAGCAGCAGTGCAGAGAATCCAGTACTAGATAGGTGCAGTAGCTAGCAGCAGTCAGAAGACTCTGATGACAGATGCATTATACTAATTCAGTTGTTCAGAGGCTATTCAATTTCAATATTTGCAGGTGCAAACAACACTAGAGAAGTGTAGCATGTAGAACATTCCAAAGGTACCGGATGGGGATAGATTGAATTCCTTTCTTGTTGAGAGAGAGTGTTGAAATTTGCAACAAGAAACAATGAAATTGGTGATTAGAAAGGACAAAAAAAATGCACCCACACTGGTGAGGAATTTTGATGTACCAAGAGTGAGGATTGTGAGGCGTCTACTTTATTTTTCCCTTAAATAAATTGGACAACAAATTCTAATTTCGTCTCATAACAACTTGTGTCAATTAACTAAGTCATGATGATTGAGTTAGCTCAATAAATTTGATTTAAGGTGATCGAGGTGGATATTGGTGGCCACCCGCCTATTCCACTTGGGCCCTCGCCATTGTCTCTTTCAGTTTTTCAGTTTCCTTAATTATAACACAATTTACTATTTTTGTTAGTTTTTCGGGTCCTGAACTTTCAAAGCCGTTTTGAGGCCCCAAACGATGTTTTTTGGGCATTAAAGGTTTGGAGATTTCATATAAATTGTATTAGTAGTTGTAGTCCTTGGAGAGATCTTTCTAACGAGATATCGTGTGCGTCAAACGAAGATCACATGACCAAGTTACGACCCCGGGAAGTTGGCTGCCCAACTAACCCCAACAGGGCCCATAAACTCTTGGTGTTACATCTCCTCAGGATAGGGTTTTGGTTGTTTAGGGTTTTATCTTATTTTAAATAATAAAAAGACCCTTGATCCTTATTGTAACACAGTTAAGAGGAACATAACTATCAGTTGTATTTATAGAAAATTTCCCATGTGAAATTATAAAGTCATTGGGATGCCATGATGGAGTGCAAATCAAGGAAGGTTGATTTTCCTAATTATTATGGAGATAATTCCATAGGAATTGCATGAGAAAGTCAGGCTGAGAATTGACTAAGTACTAGATCGATTTTTCCTAGATCAGCAAGAGACAATTGGCAGAGTGTTGGAGAATCTCAAGAGAGATTAAGCATTGTGTTGTTTCATGATTCCTTGACTTAATACAAAATAGATATAGAGGGTTTTGAGCAGTTGCTTCCCCAGATACATCTTGTGTTGTGCGATTGATAACTTGTTTCTCTTACTTATATGTGATTGTGCGATTGTGTTTTGTTTCCACAAATTGTAGAAAGGATTCGGTATCTTGTTTTAGTACATGATTACAAGATCAGATTGAATCCTGTTGGTTAGATTTTCTACATGAAATAGAAGAGAGGGTTGATACCATCTTGCCTTGTGGTGGTTAGTAGGCCGCAAGTTCTGTGATAAATACTAACATAAATGGAGGAGGGCTTGCACTATAATTTAGAGCCATAACAGAAGTTGACACAGGCGTAATATTGACTGAGTTAACCCTAGTTGGAGGGTCGACATTGAGATCTAAATTTCATGTCAAGATTTAGTCAAAGAAATGCCCAGAATTTATGGATCCATATGAGCTAGGTCGAGTCTCTTATGGAGGCAAGAGTCGTGTTTTTTCTATGTGTGGATAGGGTTTGTTATACAACAATTAGAAGTACATAAGTATAATGCCCTAGTTAGGACAATTTCCTAGCATGTTTAGTTCATAAGGTATGACCTTAAGACTGTGACAAATTTGCGTAGAAGAAGATGGGTTGTGACCCTTAGAGCGAGGTTTATTTCTACAATAAAGACCGCAGATCTGGAAGATGGTTTGCAGATTCAGTATGTGTGGAGACAAGAGATCCAAAGGAGGGTGGAAACTGAGCAGAAGATTGAGCATGCAGAATAAATGTGCCATATGAAGAATGGATTGACATGCAGAGGAGTTTATTTTGGTGGAATTTCCATATATTTTTAGACAAAGATCTGAAGAAACCTATAAAAAATTAGTAAATGGACTGTTAGTGGCTAATTTGTGACCCTATTTCAGTCATCTATAGATTGTTAGAAGTATGATAAGAGGAGTAGTTCATATTTGTTCATAAATTGGAAAAAAAAGATAAAATTGTCGATACACAAGAACAATGATCTTGAGAGGACTCAAACCATTGTTAGGTGGCAGATTTGAAGAGCCCTAGATGAAGACAATATTGTGGGCCTTAGATCAGTAAAAATAATTGACTGTGGTTGGGCAGATTGATGGTAGGCCAAGTATAGTTGGAGGGTTGTTAGGTTACTGTCAAAGAAGAGCCCCGACTCTTGTTCTAGTGAAGGACAACAAAATTTGGTAGAAGGGCAGGTGTATAGGGCCTAAGGATGTGTATACTTTGAAGGACTAAAGTAACAGTCAAGTGGGCCAACCAACTATCCCTAGCTCACTATATTGTAGAGGATTGATTCAGTGAGAAGAAGTGAAACCTCCATAGCCTTGGACTTCTCATCTTGGAGCTGTAGTATGGAAAAAGTGGGCATATCAAAGAGTTGTTCACAAATGGAATTGTGAACAACTTGTTACCACTCAAACTAGTAGTGGATCTAAAAGGGGTTCCTAAGAGGGCAACTGCTAGGACAAGGGAAATGATGGAGGCTTAGCCCATTGACACCACAGCTAAGGCTCCTTGCTCTTCACGGACTTTCATCGATGGGTGGAGTCCCGATAGTTTAAGAAGTCATTTGTAGAGTATATTTCAATGAATAGGTGGGAAGTGACCCTCAAAACCCTTTCCCTAAGATAAAATAAAGAGTGGGACTTGCTTTCCTTTTAAGAAAGGGAATTATATTCTAGGGAGAGAGGAGGGGGATTGAAGGGTTGAGGGAGAAGAATAAGACTTATGAAGGAAGTTTTCAATCCCTAAAATCCTCTGGGAACTTGGATTCCCAAATGGTCCTTGATGAAAGGCCTTTGACACCAAATGGGACCACACGGCACCAAGTGGACCCAGCCCAGGTTCGGGGATGGAATTTAGCAACCAATGATGTTCCTATCCTGGACAAGGTGATGGGAAAGGATCAGACAAGTGTTTTTACTTCGATAGGTCAAATTGATGCTACTAGGTTCTATCCTTGGGAACACTTAGGAAAAAATTGATCCTAGAGCTAGGGCTTGAGGTATCCGGATATTCCACCGTCGTAATTGGACCAAGTTCTAAGGAGAGTGAGGGCACCTAGCAATGCAACTGCCTCTAGGAGATAGAAGTTTTCCTCTAGCTAGATTCCTGGGAAATTGTTGCCCTAGGTGACCTAATTATGGGGCTAGACCTAGGGAATGTAAAAATTTCTTAATCTAAGAAACCCTATTGCAGTATCTTGATTTACTTCTCCTACTTGAATTAAGTTACAAGTTAATTTATGAAATATTCAATAAATTAGCGAAGTAAATAGTAAATACAACTAGCAACCTACACATACAGATCAAATACTGAATAACATGCTCATAGACAAAGTGACACACGTATTTTCTGGACAACTATCCCCAGAAAAAACCCAATGTGGGAAAACCGGTGCAGCTAGCTCTGGAGGGTTTTCATTATTATGCAGAATCTAAGTACAACAATCCTGGGCACCAAAATTGGTTCACCCAACAGAGAAATAAAAATGGCAGTAATACGCTACTCTGAATCCCTCTACATCAGCCTAAATGGATTGCGTCGGCCTCTGCGCTGCTCATTAAGGGCCTACGTCACACCTAAAGGGCTTACACTACCCCTGTGCTTCCCTGATTGGGCCTGTGTCAGCCCTGCGTGGCTCCTGCTACCTCTTCACTGCCCCTACTGGGCTTTGGCTGGATTGTGTGGCTCCTGCTGCCCCTGTTGCTCTGGCTAGATGGAATTCTTAAGCAGAAAAAGCATAGGTAAGAAATAAGGCACTGGCCAAAGGCAATGCATAACAGTCAGAAAAATTGAAGAAATGAAATGAAAATAGATCAATGTCCACAAATAACTGAAATAGCTCAATGAGACTAGAGAGTAAAAGCTTTGATAACAACAATAAGTGCTTATAGAATCAACTAAGAGAACATAGGAGACTAATTAATGAGGTTAAAATGTTGTATAATTGTTGGGACAAGAAAACTGTAGAATTGTTAGAGTAAATATCTGCAAGTACCATTAGTTGGTGATCATCGATAATCATTTCATTTCATCAAATACCCTGATGAATGGGCCTTACAAGCTATTTGTGTAGACAAACCCCACAGAAGCTGTGTGATGGAAAAATATTCACACTATATTGAAGAAAACACCTACCAAATAAGGATTACATTTAAAATGGGGCAAGAAACAATAGAGAGATAGACATCGAAAAAGCTGAAATGCTAGGGAAACAGGAAAGCAACTAGGTAGCATGGTAGAAAGCACAACAAAGAAAATTATAAAAATGGAAAACCCTACAAATTAGCACCCATCCAAACATCACCACAATTTTTTCTTTAACTCTAAATCTCCAAATTCATCAAATTATACCCTGTATTCAAACCTGATCCTCTCTGTTAGCCATTCTGAAGATAAGGCTGAGAACTTACTACAGAACCATCACCTACATGTAGTGATCTTATTTTGTGAACAGACAACCTACTTTCGTGAAGACACGGAAAGGTAAACACTCTCTGCCAAGATTTTCCATAGAGCCCAGGTGGAGCAACCACATATACATCACCAGTTTTTTTCTCTTCAGATTTGTAACTTAGAAGAGCTTTGTCTTACCACCTTCGGGTTTCTCCCAGAGTCACCCAGGCAAGCCCTCTCAACATCATCCTCTTTCTATAGTACCTAATTAGTAATTTAATTAACCATAACAATTTCTTGATCATGCATGTATTTAAAATATATTGCCAATAAGCATGAAGCTTTCATGTTAAACAATCTGGTCAAAATACTTTAGACTATGATGCAAAAAATACAAAGAAACCTCACCAACACTCAAAGGAAAAACAAAGTCAAACCTCTACAAAGTATAAATAGATATCTGATAAACTTCATTCCACCACAAAAATGTGCTTAACTAAAGAAAATTCTAATTACTGTGCTTTCAAGACAAAGCTTTCAAGGGAAGTGATAATATAAACATACCCTTACACCTCGTGAACAATCAATGTGTATAAATAGACCACCATAAGGCTCGTTTTAAACATCATTATTATCATTTTATAAATCATTTTTATTAAATCAACGAGAAGAAAGCAACAATTGCATTCAGTTCCACTGAAGCAAAGTATATGGCAGTTTCATATACTTATTATGAAGCTATCTAAATTTGCAACTTGATTGTAGAGTCAACCAATCAGTTGTTGAAGCACAATATTGTCTCTTGTGAGAATCAAAGTTACATCAAGCTCTATGAAAATCCAATGTGTCATGACCATTTCAAACACATTGATATTCAATACAATTTCCTAAGATTCCAAGTTCATTAGGGAGTTAGTAATGTTGGGCCACATTCTGAAAAAGTTGCATATGGTTAATAGTTTGAAAAAGCTCCTAACAAAGGGGAAGTTTGACAATTTGGGGGAGAATCTTGGGTTATTGGAAAAAAAAAAATTCTCAAGAGTGTTAGATTACATATTTGGTCCGAGTTGGTCTCATCTCAGCCTCGAGAAGTTGAGCAGCACCAGGATTGCAGATCTATATTGTGGTACACTAGTCAGAATTATTCTTAAATACAGCTAGAAGCTTATAACGACACCTTCAAGGATAGACGAACTAGTTGTTGGGTCACACCCACCAAGTATGGCACACTAGTTGAGGAGATTAACACCATCATCTCAGGTGCATTCATGAGTGCACACTTATGGAATGAGGCTCCTTCAGGAGAGGAGTTATATCTACTATGATAATGCACTACTCTAAAAGAAAAGCCTTGCATACAAGCAAAGTTATGAGGGAGTTTCTCATGCTCAAGGGAGATGCACCACTAACGCTATCATTAGCCTGTTTTCTAACAACACCTTCTCTTAAATTATAAATGAAAAGGATGGGCACACTAGTTAGACATTTGTAGAAATAAATAATAAGAGTGAGTACTGTTAGCTTGTAGGTTGTAGTAGGAGCTTTTGTGAGATTACAACTTGCTGTGACATTCTTCTATTTGAGTAATAAATACTTCTATGCAATTGTTATTGGAGCCTACTCTTTTTATCTTGAATTCTCAGATTGTAGATTTGTGTAGAGTGGGCCTAATATATTTGTTGTTTTAATCCATTGTACATGTTGTGTTTGCACTCTTGAATTTACATCCTTCAATTTCTGCTCGAACAAAACTGAAATTTTGATAGACATATACTAAAGTTCAGTCCTGCTATTAGGATTTTTTTAATTCTCTGAGGGTATTCTCTTGTTTTCAATAGTATTTGCATATTTTTGCATCACAACTCATCTCTTCCATTTCATTCTACTATAATACAAAAATCATTTCTAGTATAGTTTAGTTTATATCTGCTTTTTACTTAATTGATCTTTTATTTTATTTTATAGGAGTAGTACTTAGCAATCTCAATTCACACTCCCTTTGTATTCACACTGTTGTATATGTGTGGTCGTGGTTAGGTTCGGTACTTGTTTTTTTTCATATCACATTAAAAATCCAATGCCTCCTGATAAAATCCTCTCCTCGTATAATCGACCACCATTACAGACGTTTACACCACATTTGGTTTAGACTTTTCGTAGGTAGGTAGGGTGCCCCTATCTCCCATCTCCATATAGAGTAATTTGGTCACATATTCTTTCTTCTATGATACTGGTTACTCTCTCTTAAGTCCTATCTCTTGTCCTTCTTCTCTCCTACCTCGCTCTCTCATTCCCTCTCTCTCTCTCTCTCTCTCTCTCTACCCTCCAATCCTCTCACTATATCCCTCCCTCTATCCTTCTTTCTGTCCCCCTTCCATCTTTGTGTCACTATCTCCCTCTCTTACCCTTCTCTACCTCTCTCACTCCTCTCCCTCTCTCTCTCTCCATTCCTTCTCTCCCCTCTCCTTCAGTTTATCTCCATCTCTCCCTTGTGACTCCCCTTGTCTCGCCACCTTTATCAATATATGTCTTTATTATTCCTTCTCATATATATCTAGAGTTAATATATATCATGACATATTGGGACCTACGATTGGGTTAATTCCGCCTTTTTGGCAAGGTTAAAATGGTTAATCTTCAATAGAAAAAATGTAGATCAAATATTCATCAAAAAGAGGGAACCATACCCTATCTTCCAGGCTATGCCTATCAGTCGCTTGGCCTCTTCTTTCTCTCACATGAATGTAGTCTTGCTTGACTGGTACAAAAGAAGGTTTCGCATTATCAACTATTTGTTTGGGACAAATTTTATTTGTTTCAACACTGCTACATTCTTCAAGCTTATCCTTTAAACCATCTTAGTCTTTTGCACTCTCTTCAAATTTGTAGCGCTTTACATTCCTCTCAGTCACATATGTTTCCTTGGTCTGTTAAGGGACAAGGTCGACAACATTAGGATGTTTTTGCAATAAACAAGGGTATTTCCAGGACACAGTTAGGTGGAGTAAGAGTATGAGAGCCAAATTTCTCATGAATGTGGGACACTCGAACTTAAGATTTTCTAGAGTAGTCATGAGGTGAAGTCTGGTTATTAAGACTTCATCAGATGGCCATTCTCCGGACTTAAATTGTGTGACAAAAATGTGGCTGAGTTTAAAGATGGAGATTGAACATACATTTGGTCTGATTGCAATAGAAATTTTCATCAATAAATGTAAAGCAATGGCTAACAAATGCTATAAATTAATAAATAAAGAAGACATGGCAACAAGCAACAATACTTACAAAATTGTTACATTGAGACGCAAAGAATAAGCAACTATTGTGCACAAACAGAGACCAATGAAACTATCATCTTAACCCCTAACCCCTTAAACACTAATTCCCAACCCATAACCCATTTAACCATCTAAACCTCTAAAACCCTAACCCATTTAATCCATAAACCATAAACCTCTAAAGCCTTAACCCCTAACCCCTAAACCCTTAAACACTAACCCATTTAACCCCCTAAACCACTAGTAAACCCCTAACCCATTTAAACCCCTAAACCCTAAACCTATAAACCCTTAACCCCTAACCTCTTAAACCCTAAACCTTTAAATCCTTAACCCTAACCCCTTAAACCCTAATTCCTGACCCCTAACCCATCTAACCCCCTAAAACCTAACCCCATTACCCCCTAACTTCTAACCCCTAAAATCCTTAACTGCTAAATCCCCAAACCCCCTAAACCCCTAACCCATTTAACCCCCTAAACCCTAAACCTATAACCCCTTAACCCATTTAAACCCCTAAACCATAAACCTCTAAATGCATAATATTAACCCCTTAACCTCTAAATGCATAATATTCCCTTAACCCCTAACCCATTTAACAACTAACTCATTATTCCCCTAACCCATAAATTTTCCTAAATCCCATAACCCCTAAGCTCTCAATCCCTAACCCCTTAACCCCTAAGCCCCCAATCCCTAACCCCTTAACCACTATCTCATTATTCCCCTAACCTCTAAACCCTAAACCTCTAACCCCTAATCCCCTATTCCCCTAAGCCCTAAGCCCCTAATCCTTAATCCCTTAAACACTAACTAATTATTCTTCTAACCCTTATAATAATCCTTAAAACCTGTTGGGATTAGCCATTCCAAATGAGAGCAGGTCTAGTTGGGACCTACGATTAGGTTAATTCCCCCTTGTTGGCAAGGTGGAATACCATGAGCAAAACCCTGGGTTGCAAAAACCTCTCCTAAATTTACTATTTTATCTCAATTTTATTTTAATAATTAATTAATTAATTTCTTTAACAACTCTTCTAGATAAATCACATAAAATTTTTAAGGTACACGCCTTTCAAACCACTCGTTGTGTGGTTCGCCATCAATGTTTTTAAAATAATTTTATTAGAATGAAATTGAATTGATTTTTGAAGCTTCCTTTTAAATCAATTGTTGGCATTACAAAGAATCACAGAGTGCGCTCAACATCCATAAGAAAAACAATGGGTATGATATTAAAATGATATTTGAAGGCATAATATTAAAAATGATGTTTGGAAAAATGGAGGGCGAGAGTATTCATTTTTCTTTTAAATTTTAGACCTCCAGTTAAAATAACATTTCTCTCGCCCAAAACATGTGTTTATGTTATCTCCCGCTGGCTTAGTGATTAGGGTTTTTATTGTGGGTCTTGTTCTTGCAACTGCCTTACTGCAATTTTCTTCCGGGTGTCAGTTCAGTCTCAACAATTTGTAGTTTTCGACGTTGCATTCTTCAAGGATTCTACTAAGTTCAATAGTTAAGATGTAGGATTGGGGGATCTAATGCAATTTCTTCTGGGTGCAATTTCAGTCTAAAAAATCTGTGGTTTTCGAAGCTGCATTCTTCATGGATTGTATTAAGTTCAATAGTCAAGATGTAGGATTGGGGGATCTATTACAATTTCTTCCGGGTGCAATTTCAGTCTCAACAATCTGCGGTTTTCGAAACTGCATTCTTCAAGTATTCTACTAAGTCCAATAGTCAAGATGCAGGATTGGGGGAACTATTCATGGTTTTCTTGGCTTTCATCAGAATGGTTTAGAATGCAGCCAAACCATTGAGAATATTGATGCTAGTAGAATTCCCCCCCAATATGATCCAAATCAAAGTGAATGGCACACATGGGCAGATAAAATTCCTTCATCGGATGATGCATTGTGCATTGGTTTTTGGAAAGAGCCCATGATCATCAACAACAATAAAAATATTGGGCTTAACACGATCAATCAGATGCCAATGGTTTCAGCTACAAATGTGGAATCACACCTTTAAATCTCTTCTTACTAAAATCTCATCTTGGCACAATTTCCCATTCGATTTAGACAGGGGACCAACAATATGTGAATCTTCCTAACTGCATATTTTTGTTCGAATAATTTAAGTATCCAAATTTTCTATTTGCAAATGTGAAAACCCGAGGAGCACTGCAAATTCTGACTGGAGATGCATGTACTTTTTAATGGTTTTCTCAAAGTTTCTCTAATTTTTGTTGCCTTATCGTGATTTGAATAAAGATATTTTCTTGTAGCTCCACGTTAGAGTTCAATCATTTTTGAAGTTATGTTAGTGTTGAAACATTTTTGCTGAAGTATTGGCAAAGTACTATTTTATTACAGCCGAATTACTGGTTTTTGATTATGTTATGTGGTTTGAGCTTCTTTAATATTTTTGAGAAACTGGATTCATTTTTATAAGAATATTTAAGATTCTGGATCTATCGATCTGAGATGGATATTGCAATATAAATCTGAAGGATTCATTGGATTACTTCATGTTTGATCATATTTTTTTAATGATAAATGTTATCTTGCAGGAAAATTTCAAAATTTGAAGTCATATTAAATCAGTACATTGATGCAAATTCATACGCTGATACAATGGTGCAAATGCATGGATTTAGTTTTTGAATGATATATGATGGTTTAATAGGACAGGACATTCACACCCACCGTTATAAGCTTAAGATCCAGGATTCTCATGAAAACCAGTAAAAGGAAGGAGCAGCGAGCAGGTTAACCTTAAACATATGTAAAGCCATCCTTATTTTCACTAGGTGCAGAGATGTTTCGTTACAAGGTGGACTAGCTGTCATATTCATCAGTTTTGATTTTATTGTAAGATGTCTCATTTCTGCAGTGGAATAGGTTTTTCTTGATGTTCTATGCATTCTTTCTGGTTTATGTCAATGCAGGTGATCGAATCACTAAGGGAGACTAGAGATGATCGGGGGCTTAGCATGTCAAATTTGGAGTAAATTCACAGAGGTAAAGTGCCAACAACATTGACAGTGACATTAAGCTGCAAAAATAATGGAGCAAGAGACAATCAGTCAGATCAAAATTGTGCTATGGATTGAGAAGGTTGATGCTGTGAAAGAGAAGCTAGCTAATATTCATCCTGAAGTAATTATGTTTATGTCTAAAATCATAAAGTTGTCTGTTCCTGATAATAATGAAGACTCCACACTGAGCAGGGTTAATGAAATCTGTGTTTAATGAGAAACAACATTTAGAACTACCAAGAATGAACACAGTCAATCATTTATTCGTCACAATTTAAAAAAAAATAAAAAATAGAAATCACTTATGGAGATATTCACTTCAACTTGTAATGGAATTAAAACTCTAAAAAGGATTTCTTGGGATGGAGATAATTTCATAAGGAGCAGGCACATATTTCTTCCTCCCCATCGCATATTAGAGTGAAAACCCTTGACCAGAAATAAGCTTGAAGAATTTTGATTTCTAAACCACTTTCATTGGAAAGATTTACTATTTTCCCACATTTGCAAGGCTTGATATATCATATGAGGTACCCCATTCTATTGGCATGGGATTGAGAGGGCCATGATGAATGAAGAAATTTATTAAATAATCAATTAAATATTTAAGATAGCATGGTAACATTTTTTACTACAAGTTCTAATCCCTTTTATATTCTTCTAGGCAGCTGAAATGTCATTTTTGATGGATTGAAATATTGTCATGGATATAGGCACATAAAGAAATTTGCAGGAGACAAATTACTGGATGGTTAGTGAAGAAAATACATTGCACTGCTAGCATCAAAAAGTCCCTTGTGGATCTTTAAGAATGTTATGATGATAGATTTCATGGCTAGGTTTGCATTCAAAGATGGATTTGTTCAAGTTCTTGACTACTATCTTTGCCAAGAGTTCCATTTTAGCAAATAAACAAAATTTAATTCCATGAATACTATTCACAGGTCAATCTAAAAATAAATACCCCAAGCAAACACATCACAACATGTGCCCAACAGAAAATCCCAGGAAATAGCTTACAGATCCCTCCAACCAGTGGCTTCTGCTCTAATGCTTTTCTACTATCAATTGTTAGCCTGTCCTGCTAACTTCAATCTCAAGAAGTTAATCTATACCAACAATGGGTTGAAATCTCCCTTGAAGATTATATAGTCAGGTCTAACATTAAGCTATAGCCGTTTCTCTAAAGATAGGCCTAAAATTCAACTATTTGTGTTATAAGGAGTTTGCAAACAATAAAGAAGATTTCCATGCCCATGTTTTTTAGACATTTAGCAGGCAAAGCTAAGGGCTCAAATGTAAATCCATGTTACTTAGCTATGTATGTTTAGCTACGTGTGGTCTCACTATGGCCTGGTTGGTGGACGTTAGTGCTAACACCTATGCAATCCTTTTGGAGCCTTATCATTGTATTTTAGAAGCCAACGTCCACTCCCAAAAGATCGTTTTTATTAACGTCTTCGTTGATCTGTGGCTTCGCTTGCACCCTAATAATGCATTTCCGTCATTAAAATGTCCTTGTTATATGTTAATAATATACATACATACATGCCATATTCCCATGGCATCTAACTTGTATACAAATGTTCATATCGCCTAAAAGAAAAGCACAACTCGTCCTCTCTCTCTCTCGTAATGATTAGAACTCGTTAACTCCCTTTACCATTTGATTTTTATGCTCTACTTTGGAGTGCACATTCGTGTTGTGGTGGCCACCGAGATTTTGACCAATATTTCTTTAAATGCGACCTTTGGATGCAATTGTGATGATCCTCACATGTTCGGCTAATAAAGACAAAACTCCAAGCATGAGCCACTTTAATTAAACACCTGCCAAGCCCTGAAGCCAATATTTATTATTTAAATAAGTCTCCTTCCTAAGTGGTTCCTTCTCATGATATCGTTGGATTTCATGCTTCGACTTAATATGTAGCCAAGACGACTCCATATAAAGATCAATTTTGCACTCACCAGGCTTGACAATTTGACCCGATAAGTCGAGTCTTCGATTGCTCATTTAAAGTTTTCTTTACACGTACCATACCATGTCAGGTAACGCCCTCCTTAATGCAGAAAAACAAGTATATTTTGGCATTCATTGCTTCCAAAATAGTTGCAAAAACAAATGGCATTGGTACATAAATGACTGATGCATTTGCCTCTGCTTTAGCCTTTACTTCTGCAACCGTATTAAAAGGCTGGAAGACTCAAGTGTTTTGTTTCTCATAGTCTCGCATGTTCACCCTTACCCAATGCTTTCTCAGTGACCAATGTCTTGGTGCTTTCCAAATTTTCATGTGAGGCCCAGTTAGGCGGTGCTCCTTTCATCGTTTGGGGCGATGCTTTCAACGAAAACCTGGATTGGTTTATCCATGTGCACACACACCAACCTCATGAGAAGAAGTGACCAAATACACATATGGTCGAGAGCCCTCTTGTATGTAGACCACTGTGTCTTTATTCCTTTTGAATTGGTGTTCCCCCCTTAGTGGTTTAAGAAAAGACCTACGATGCCACATTACAAGAAGGCATGAGCCACAACATAAAACAATATGAATACTAATACAAATAGTAAGTCTCTTTATGGCTCTAGGGTATCACTATCCAAAGTTGTTTCACATTCGCAATATAAAGATTTGGTTATCAACCAAATAGTAGAATTTCATGCATGCATTAAGTAAGGACTTCAACGATCATGATTAGGTTATCCTCAACTTAAGTATATCTTGTGATAATTACACTAGAGACTTTCAGGTAGTTTTGTAAATGATTATGACTTGAATGTTCAAACATTCCTTCTAATATTAACATATGAAGCGAAATTCCAAGCTTTGGAGGCTTACTCTCTCACACATAAACAAACCTTATTTTGAGAAAATAATGCCTATGCACATGGATATGATGGATATGATTCCTTAAAACTTGGTGGAGAGAAACCCAAGTAATACGTGCCAAAGTGAAATTCAAGAGGAAAAGGTTTTAACCTTTGATTCATGGCTATGATAACTTAGGATTTTATAACATATGAACAAGACCATAATAATCCAAACCCTAAATTAATGGAGAGAATAAGGGCACATGCACAATATGAACAATGGGAAAACACCCTTGAAAATGTAGGTTTATGACAAGATAACTCCCAACAACAACTACTTGCCCAAAACCTAATGAAATGAGAGGGAATGAGGACTAATGCTATACGAGGTACCTTGTAAACCCTGATGCATATGAGTGATCTAGTTTCTAGATAAGATGAGAAGGTGAAGATGATAATCACCCTCGAGAGTAAGGATTAATTCATGGCAGGGTTGGACCTTCAATCACCAATGCCTAAGGGTTCAAGGATGCCGAGAAAAATATATAATTCTCTCAAACCCTATTGCACATGCTAAGGCATAGGACCAGTCAAGGGCCCAGGGTGACATGTTATGCAATAAATCTCACCATGGTGTGCGATGTCGATGAGACTATGCCCTTAGAGGCATAGGTTAAACACAGAAAGGGGGTCACTTTCTTTCCAATTTATGGTTTCTCCCAAACCCTAGTATAGTCAACATAAGGGGATCCAAAATGAAATGCTGCTTGTCCACATTCAGTGCTTCTATTGGTTGCGATACATACTAGGGAAAGATAAGTTTTGAAGTGAAGGGAGTCTCTTGGCACATCACCGAAGCGACACACCTTTGAAACCGTAATGTCGTCATAATGTCAACATCTGAGGCAACACATGATGTGTGGGGGAAACATGTAAAGTGCGAATGGGGAAAACATCAGAGTTCGACAAATGCCCAAAATTTTGGGTGGTGTTGTAGCAACTATAACAACTCTCATAATGTTAAATCTGGGCAATTGGCCTCATTATGATAGATGAAATCTTAGTAAAAAAAATAATAACTATCAAACCTTAAAATAGGGCATTTTATCATTCCTTTTTATGTCTATATTAAAACAAGGAAAAACCAGATAAATTTAATTTTGAGTCTTTTAATTTAAATATGACCACATAAATAATTATAACTACTAATTAATTATGTTTATAAGTTTTACATATTAAATAATTCATATGCATTTTAATATCTTATTTATTTATATTGAATTTTTAATTTAATATTATATATAATTATTTTTTTAAATATTATTATTGCAATTTAATTTTTTTTTATTTTTTAATTTTAAATTAATTCCAACTCCCCTCCAAACAATTCCGCCCTCGCTCTCGCATTGGTTGAAAATTAAATTTGAATACTTTTAAGGAAGTGAATGATTCTATTTTTTATTTTTTGATAAATTTTTATTCCCGCCTGCAAGTGGAACCTTCTGGAGGGCTTTCTGCAGGGATGCTCTACCCCTTGTATCGTTTGAGGTAGCTGGTTGATGCCATAGCTGTTGAGATGCACGCCGGATTGGCCTCTAAGGAGGAAGTAAATTCAATATGTTGCCCACCTTCATCGACAGCCTGCCCAAGGTATTTAGAAAATGAACCTCCGGAAATAACCAAGTTGAATATTTTTCTATTTTCTGAAAACCCCATATTTTAATGCTTTGCAAGCGAACTTATTGAATTTTTTTTATTTCGATGTCTTGAATCTGAGTTACATGTTGCGTTTGCAGTAGTCTCTGACTTATTTTTTTGGTCTAGACCCCATATTTGATGTGTCTGTGTCCTGTCAATTTATTGATGGAGATATTTAAAATCGGCCTTTGACCAACCCAAAATGTGAAGGAATTCTACCAGTTAACCTATTGTTTGACAAGTTGATGAAACCCTTAGAAAAATAAAGAAGTTGAATTTGAAAATTTTGTTCCTGGCCCTTGAAATTGAACATAGAACATAGCATTAGTTTTGTCCGATCTAGTGAAACCATTAGTAGACAACGCATCAAAACATCCTCACAGAGTTTCGTCCTTAGAGCCTGCCTCTGATGGATCAGGTGTAGTACAAAGAAATTTCAATTCAGATACTTGGGTAGGAATTTCTCCATAAAACAAATTATTGGAGAAACTGAGCACTTGCAAATCCTTGAATTTCTAGATCCATTCTAGAAGAAACCCTGTCAACTGGTTATGTTCCAATGATAAAAAGTTAGAGCCTGCCTCTGATGGATCGGGTGTAGTACAAAGAACTTTAAATTCAGATACTTGGGTGGTAATTTCTCCATAAAACAAATTATTGGAGAAACTAAGCACTTGAAAATCCTTGAATTTCCAGATCCATTCTGGAAGAAACCCTGTCAACTGGTTATGTTCCAATGATAACAAGTGCAAACTCTGTATGCCCTTCCAACTTGCAGGTATTGTACCAATTAAACGATTGTGCCTATTTCTCCCATCTTACACATTATGCCATGAGCCACACTCTGAATGATGTTTCCATGCTGTTTATTACTGCCCAAGCCATCAAAAGTTCAGTAATTGAAGGAAGTTTACCAGGTTCACAGATGCTGGACAAAATTGATCATATTATGCACTGCGAACATTATTAGAAAAAAAAATATCATGTATAAAAGTAAGTTATACTTTGTACCAATTGAAATAGTCTTAATGCCACAGGATAGTGTTTTCCAGGCACGCAATAAATTGTTTCTATGACTGCGAACAATTATGTAGGGTTGATCTCCTGGAGCTCATTGTTGAGTAAACCTCATAGCCCCATTATGCTAAGGTTTTGTTATTTTCCAAATTTCAACCAGCAATGTTCAGGGCTCCAATGTAACTTTGTTTATTAGACACCTAGTTTTTCACCTTGGCTTAGGAGATCTGCATAGAGAGAGAGAGAAT
Source organism: Pinus albicaulis (assembly GCA_034641835.2). Taxonomy (NCBI): domain Eukaryota; kingdom Viridiplantae; phylum Streptophyta; class Pinopsida; order Pinales; family Pinaceae; genus Pinus; species Pinus albicaulis. The sequence goes on along the minus strand of CM076571.1, from coordinate 562,897,521 downwards.
CCCTGCAAGTGCCATCCTATATATTATGAATCAATCAATCTTCAAGCCAATCCAGATGGTAGTGTTCTTCTGCAGCTTCCACGTGGAGGTTGGGAATGGTAAAGGTCTTGATACATAACCACTGATGCCGAATCTTCTCATCACAGATGACATGAACCAGAGACCTTAAGTCACTAGCCGATTTGGGAAGTTGCTTCACACGAGAGCACTCCCTCATATCAAGTTATTTTAAACTAGATAATTGGCCCAATTTATCTGGGAGTTGTTTTAGGTACCCACAAAGTGAAATATCAAGGAATTGTAGTTGTCTTAGCTTGCAAACTGAATATGGTAGTTCTTTTAAACTTGGGCATGCATACAATTTGAGCATCTGCAGTGAGATGAGATTACCTATATCTTCCGATAACTTATGAATATTGTGGCAATTTGTGACAGACAAATGTTTAAGGGTGGTCCAACTACAAATACTCGTAGGAAGTTCCCTCAAATCACTACAGTGATCGATATCTAACTCAAGAAGACGGGGAAATTTAAATCCACCCCCCATATGTAATCCTGTAGTATTCCCACAACCCTCACATAGAACCAAGGATAATTTCTCTATTTTTTTCCAAGACTGAAAATATTCTTGGAGGGGAGGAACAATTACTCTCTCTAACCGAATAACTTTCAGCCGCGTTAATGAAGACAGGACTGATATACCTTTTAGAGTAGCTCGCTTAGAATTGTGATTTACAATTATGAGAACCTTTAATTTATCCATTGATTGCATGAATGGTGGAAGAAAGTATTCACTTGTAGAAAAGTTCAAGATAAGTGCCTTGGCATTAGGGAATTTCATTTGACACCAATCCTTCTCCTCCATCAAACCTGTGTGGAAGGAAACAATCTCAGCACTGAAATCATGCCCTGCATGCTTCTTCCACATTTTGCGAATAGAATCAAATTTCTGAGGCACGATAAAACTTTTGCGTCTTTCAATTATAGGCTCCTGCTCGGTCCAATAGATATCCAGGTCTCGCAATGCATCATGCTGAATTAAGGAAAGCTCACCACTACAGCCATAAGGATTCCCTAGGGTACCTTTTTGATTTTTCACCAAAGTCACAAGATTTCGACTCGCAAGTTCTATTAATATTGTGTAAGCAGCTGTCCATTTCAACTTATGAACATAAACACCCAAGTCTAACAATGGATCAGCAGATATTTTTCTAGCCTTCGGAAATATTCCCATGTCCAGAAAGCATTCTCGGACTTCTTCTTCCAAGATATCTATGCTTGTTGCCATTCATTTCAGAACTTCTGTTTCATGATATTAAGATATTTTTTGTCCTTGAGAAAGTTTGTCCTTGGCAGTTATGTTGTGGGGAAAAACAGTAAAAAAGAAAGGAAATAGGAGAAATGTAACTGAAATGGACAACTGAAGGATAAAACACTTTGAAACTTTTATTGATCAAATTCTCTGTGCATACAAGCCTCTCGGGCCACCTCTTTTAAATTATACATATTTCGTTATCTCATTATTCAACTATATCTCGTTATTAAACCTACATTTAGTTATTATAATTACATAGGTAATAAGTAAATTTACATTTTTTGTCACATTTTTAACAAACTCCACCTTGACAAAAAATTTCCTAATGCCCATTCATCATCTTTTCTGCAAGCCGAGAGAAGAAAGACACCATCTCAACTTCTCTACTGTAACTGGCTTCGTGAATACATCTGCATGATTCTCCTGTGTGCGGAACTTCTTGAGGACTACTTTGCCACCTTTGATTACATGTCTTACAAAGTGATACCTTACATCGATGTGATTGGTCTTGCTGTGATAGGATAGATTTGTAGCCAAATGAATAGCACTATGACTGTCACAAAACACATTCACTTTCTCCTGCGTCCTTCCAATCTCATCAAGCAGACCTTTTAACCAGAATGCCTCTTTGCAGGAATCTGAAGCAACTATATAATATGCTTCAGTAGTGGACAAAGCAACTGTCTCTTGAAGCTTTGACATCCAACTAATTACTCCACCTACAAGAGTAAAAACATAACCTGTAGTAGGCCTCCTTTTGTCCAAATCACCTGCATAATCAACATCCACATATTCGCAGACTGTACCTTCACGACCATCAAAGCTGATGCAATGGTCACTTGTGCCTCTCAAATACCGAAGCACCCATTTCACTGCTCGCCAATGTTCATCCCCTGGATTTTCCATGAACCTGCTGACAACTCCAACTGCATGTGAAATGTCAGGTCTTGTAGATACCATCGCATACATTAAGTTTCCTACCACATTTGCATATGGTACACGAGACATATACTAATTTTCTTCATTAGTTCTAGGACTTAAATCCGAAGAAAGCTTAAAATGGGAAGCTAATGGAACATTAACAGGTTTCACATTGTTCATACCGCACTTTTCAAGTATTTTCTCCACATACTTCTGTTGTGATAACCAAAGCTTACCATTCTTCCTGTCTCTGTGTATCTCCATGCCCAAGATATGTTTTTCCACTCCAAGATTCTTCATTTAAAATATCCTAGAGAGCCGAGCCTTTAACCTGCTGATTTCTTCCATGCTTTTGCTTGCAATAAGCATATCATCAACATACAACACCAAAATAATGAATATGCCATTGAAAATTTTGAAGTATACACAATGATCATACTCACTTTTGATAAAATTATGGCTCACCATGAAGGAATCAAACTTCTTGTACCATTGCCTGGGTGATTGCTTCAGGCCATACAATGATTTCCTGAGCTTGCAAACTAATCTTCTGCTGCGACCTTGTACAAAACCTTCTGGCTGATCCATATAAATCTCTTCATCCAAATCACCATGAAGAAAGGCTGTTTTAACATCTAACTGTTCTAACTCAAGGTCAAGTAAAGCAGTTAGTGCTAACACAGTATGAATAGAAACAAGTTTAACTACTGGTGAAAAGATCTCATGAAAGTCAATACCTTCAACTTGAGAATACCCTTTTGCAACCAGTTTCATCTTATGCCTTTCGATACTTCCATTAACTTTTCTCTTCAACTCGAAGACCCATTTGCACCCAAAAACATTTCTCCCTTCAGGAATTTCTACAAGATCCTAGGTATTGTTCTTGGATAAGGAGTGCATTTCTTCTTCCATAGCCTTTTTCCAAGTCTTACTATCTGCATCATCAACTGCTTCCTGATAACAAGATGGTTCCCCATCTTCAGTAATCAATGCAAATGATTAAGCAGAGTCTTCATACCTTTTTGGTGTTCTTCTTTCCCTTGTAGACCTTCTTAGAGTGACTGGTTGCTAACTGGATTCTGGAATTTCTCCAGTTTCCTCTGCTTCTCCACCTTTTTCAGAAGTCTCTCCTTCCTTTCGAATTTCTGGAAAAGGTACAGTCTCCAATTGAATCTGCTGACCTGGCGATACCTGCTTCTGTTCAACTTTTTCAACATCTGATTTTAAAAGAGATGATTCATCAAATGTTACATCTCTACTAATGACTATCTTCCGTGAAGTAGGATCCCACAACCTATATCCCTTCACTGAATAATCATATCCAACAAAGACACAACATTTTGATTTTGGATCTAATTTTGAGCACTGATTTCTAGGAATAAGAACATAGGCATCACAACCAAAAATCTTCAAATGTGAATAATCACAAGACTGACTCGACCAAACTTCTTCAGGAATTTGACAGTTTATTGCAACCGAAGGTGATCTGTTAACTAAATAACAAGCAGTAGATACTGCTTCTGGCCACAACTCCTTTTGCAGATTAGCATTACTAATCATGCTTCTGGCTCTTTCCATAAGAGTTTGATTCATCCGTTCAGCAACACCATTCTGCTGAGGAGTATAAAAAGCAGTTTTGTGTCTAACTATCCCTTCATCCTTACAAAATTGTTCAAATTCTAAAGAGGTAAATTCACCGCCATTGTCAGCTCTTAAACATTTGATTGATTCGCCTGTTTTCTTTTCCACCATTGTTTTAAATTGTTTAAACACATTAAACACATCAAATTTCTTTTTCAACATATAGACCCAAAATTTTTGGGAGAAATCATCAATAAAAGTTAAAAAATACAAGGCACCTCCATAGGACACAGTAGGAGATGGTCCCCACAGATCAGAATGATTGTAGTCCAAAATCTGCTTACTATTATGATTGCTAGACTTGAATCTTTGTTTACATTGTTTGCCAAACACACAATATTTACAAAAATCCAACTTCAAGGATTTCAAATTAGGAAGTAGCTTGCAGTTGATCAGTACTTGAAGACCTTTCTCGCTCATGTGACCCAATCGCTGATGCCATAGACGAGAACCTTCTTCTGCTTTATCTGAAACGATCGCTGCTTCACTAAGTTGAATACTTCATTTGAGTCTATATAGGTTTCCGACCTTTTCAGCCTTCACAACAACCAAGGCTCCTTTCAAGACTTTCAACACTCCATTCTGACCTGTAAACTTATAACCATGTGAATCCAAAACTCCCCAGGAAATCAATTTTTTCTTTAGATCAGGTACATGCCTAACATCAAATAAGGTTTTAATTATACCATCATACATTTTAATTTCACATTTCCAATCCCAATAGTCTGACAAGATGCATTATTTCCCATGAATACAGAATTACCATCTACAATTTCATATGATGAAAACCAATTTCGGTGCGGACTCATATGATGAGAAGCACCAGAGTCTAATAGCCAATAGTCAACATCTTGTGAGATATTACAAAAAGGGAGTACTTCAGCAATTAAAACCTCATCATCCATACCTGAATCGACTTGATTTGCTTCCTTGTTGTTTTCTGCCTCCTTCCATTTCCAACAATCCCTTTTGAGATGTCCCGGTTTGTTGCAGTACCAGCATTTTTCTTTAATCTTCTTGCCACCCTTTGACTTCGATTTGGAAGAACCTCTTGTCTTCTCCCCCCGTTCCTTTGACTGACCTATAGCTACCATGGCTTTAGGTGCAGAAGTCTCAATGCTATATTGTCTTCGTACCTCTTCAGATAAGAGAGCACCCACGACAGATTCAAGTTTTCATGAATCAGCAGTGCTCAAACTGACTGAGGTCACGAAGTGATCCCATGACTCAGGTAGGGAAAACAACAAGGTTATTGCCTTGTCTTCTTCCTCCATCTTTACTTCCATATCAGACAACTGAAAAATAAGCGTATTAAAAACATTTAAGTGATCTGCAATTTTCGTACCCTCCTTCATTCGAAGGCTGTACAATTGTCTTTTTAAATAGATTATGTTAGTCAAAGATTTTTTCATATAGAGTGTTTCCAATTTCTTCCACAACCCTGCAGTTGTACTCTCTCCAACAATATTGAAGAGTACTTCATCTGCCAAACATAATCGAATGATACTGAGAGCTTGGGCATCCAAGTCCTCCTAGTCCAAGTTTGACATGCTTGTTGGTTTTTTTGTTACCCCGTCTAATGCCTTGTGCAACCCTTGTTGCACCAGAAAATCCCTAACCTTCAGTTTCCATAGAGAAATTTTTTTTTTCCCAGTGAATTTCTCCACCTCAAATCTTGCGTTTGTCATTTTTTCCATTTCACCTCCTATTTTTCCCTTCTCTTTCCAACTAGGGTTTCAAAAAAATTATTTTCCTTTGAGATAGGGTTTATTTATGGTTTCCCCAATATTCCCCCTTTTCCTAAGTTTTTCTGAGTTGCAAAAAATATATTTTTCTTCCCTTTTTGTTCAGAAAAAACTGAGCCCTTTATATGTCAAACAATTTCTTCCAAAAAAAAAGAAAATTCGTTCACAATTTCTTTAAACTGCTCAGAACCCCTACTCAGATTTTTCCTGAAACCCTACTGCACTTTTAATCAATAGATTTTCTGAATTGAAACCCTACTTCAGTGAATTTTTTTGAACTCTATTTCTTTTAAATAAGAAATTCTGTTCCTTCAAATTGACTACCTCAAACAATTCATGGAACAATATTTTCCCATAGCTAAAGAAAAATTTATATGATTTATTTCACAGCAAACAAATACCTGTTTTTTTTCTCCAGCGGATTTGATACTGGGCAACTGGACGGCTCTCCAAAAAAAAATAACGCAGAGCTTCAACCGCAGGGAACGATTCGTTCGAAAAATTTGAAATCAGCTTCTCCAGTTGCAGGCTTTCTTGACAGTCGGTCTGACTCCTCCCCTCGACGAACCCCAACCTCCTCAGGTAGCGGACTCGAATCACTGTCCTCCTTAGCTTCTCACTCCACGATTTGGGCAGAGAAGGTTTGGGTCAAACCATCTACGCCTTTCTTGGCAACCGGCTTCTCCAGCCTCTTCCGACGACAGTGGTTCTACGTTGCAGGTTTACAAGCAGTCGTGTGATGCACAACTCGGCAGTCGTGTGATGCAAAGTCTTCAATATGAACCTTGAATCTTTCTCGGATTCTGGGCAGTCAAATAGTTTGCAATCGAACCCTCCAGGCAGTCGGGCTTCTCTCAATGGTAGCGTAACTTCTTCACTTCAAAAAAATCTTCAACGGCCTCCACCTTTCATGACGCCTCCTGCGGCCTCCTCTTTGTAGACGGCTCCTCTCACGGGATTCAGTCCTCTCGATGACGACTCTTCCTAATCTCTGCAGATAGTGGAAATTGATTCTGGCTCTGATACCACTTGTTGTGGGGAAAAACAGTAAACAAGAAAGGAAATAAGAGAAATGTAACTAAATTGGACAACTGAAGGATAAAACACTTTGAAAATTTTATTGATCAAATTCTCCATGCATACAAGCCTCTTGGGCCACCTCTTTTAAATTAGACATATTTCGTTATCTCGTTATTCAACTATATCTCGTTATTCAACCTACATTTCGTTATTCTAACTACATAGGTAATAAGTAAATTTACATTTGTTGTCACATTTTTAACAAGTTATCCATGTTGCCGGTGGCTGACCATGGAGAGACCTTCCAATCACCTTAAGAGCAAGCAGAAATCCTTTGCATTCTGCTATTACCTCTTTGACTAGGTTGTAATATGCTATTTCTGGAATGGAATTTCAATCAAATGCCGAAAAGCAGAAAAGGGACACGACATCTTGCTCTCTCAAACACGACAAATCATACCGGTAATCAGATTTAACAACATTGTTGTTTCTAGTTGTAACAAGAGTTTTAAGCCCTTTTCCTTCAAACAAAAGCTTTTCAAGATGATCAATTTCCCAAACATCATCCAGCACCACCAAAGTTGGTTGAGGTTCCATTTGGCGAAGCCTTTGTCGCAGCTATTGATGTGCATCTTCGACGTCATGAAATTCAGGTCTTTTCTGGCGAACAATCTTGTCCCACATTCTCTCAAGAAGTCCCTTAAGGTTTGGTGATTGCGAAACTATTTCAAAAACTATCATCTCCTTAAAATGACCTTTGACTTCATTATCATTGCAGAGGGCTAATGCCACAGTAGTCTTTCCACTGCCCCCCATGCCTATTACTCCGAGCAGTGGAGCATCATTGCGCAAGAGATGTTTTTTCAGCTCATACACCAAACCCTTCAAACCAACTCTAAAATCTAGCAATTCTGGGATGCTCAATTGGGAAGCCCTTTTACCAATTTCCAATTGATACATCTGATCTGCAATAAGCTTAAGGTCAGATTCTTCCCTTATTGCGTCAATTTTGTGCCCAATCCCTGCAATTTTATCCTCCATTTTGAGGTCAATATTCTCAAGTTTATGCTCTATTCTATGCCCAATAGTCACAAGTTGATCCTGCTGTACTCTCAGGCTATGCAATTCAGAACAGATATGTGCCCAACCTTTCGTCTGAGTGAAATTGACAATATACAAATCCAAGCCTTCAATTTTATTTGCATACTTATAGCTCCTGAAGATATTCAAGCGACTTACCTTGGAACATGCCTTAACTAACCTCTTACCCTCTTGCAGCTGCTGATAGAGTTCGTTGAGCAGCTTCTGGCTAGGTTGAGACAACTCTACACTACTCGTAAATTTGTCAAGTAATACAGGTGTGATTCCTTCCAGGGTTTTTTGGAGGCGTTTGCAATTATCCTTGCAGGAAAAACTCTTCTTCAACACATCTTTAATGATCCACATCAGCTCAGATGGTACAACGCTCGCAAGTGATTGGATCACCAAACCCTCCGCCATTTTGATCAATAGATTGTTTTCAAAGACACTCAGAACTCAATATAGAAACTCAATGACTGAAATCTTTATTTGAGTTTTCCACTGATATGGAATGCGACTATAAGAATATGGATATCAGAGAAACCATGAAATGAATCTTCATGTGGAGTAGGTAGGAGCATAGCATATGCCACAGCAAAAAATTTTCTTCCTGAAAGGAGATTAGCAAAAGAATCCAGAAATTTACAAAGTATTTGCTTCCCGGAAGGAGATTAGCAAAAGAATCCTAAAATTCACAAAGTAGTTGCTGCTGCAAACACCCATTCAGCATAGATGGTATGCTTAATTATATAGCCATGGCAAAGGCTCATTTTGCGCTTATAGGGTCTTCCGTGGTTATATGTGCACACACCCCTTTCTCCTCGTGGGTTTGACCATGGAACCTTGCAGGAGGAAAAATTCACCGACAGTGGGTACCACTTCAACCACAGCAGAAAACATGCAATATAACCCATTCATATGCCCATTCCACACTCTGCATGACGTTGTGGAGTGAAATTCTACAGTGGAGCTCTTTGGCAATGTTTCTCACATTTACAATTTCGATCATTAATTGAAATATATAGAAAAACAGAAAACGACATGTTTCCATAATTCAAATTAAATTGCCAACGCAAGGTTAAAAACACATTTTCCAGTATTTATGCCGAAAATTGTACCGAAAACATTCACTTCAACTTAATATCCACGGTGATTGTCTCATCTTAATATGGTCACGCTTATATATAGCTAAATGCAGATTTGGACTCTAAAATCTTATTTTAGTTGGAAATCAACCCTCACAAGATAGAGAAACTCAGTTGGCTTCAATTCTCCATCTGTTCCTCCTGACCACTTCCAAGACGATTCCATATCATAGGGATTGGACTCTCCTTCCAATTCTTTCACAAATTAATATTCATGGTCCAAAAAAACCGATGCAAGAGTTGATTAGTTGGATCAAAATAGCCCATTCCATAATTTCATGTTAACCTTATGCCTCCAATGATTTACTGACAGTTCGATGCCTTCTCTTAGTCAATTATACTCCTAAAACATTGACAATAGCTTCATTTTCCCAAAACCCTCTAGTGTGCACAAAAAAGATATTCTTCAACCGGAAATGAATAGATAATTAAACTTTGACTCATATTAAATCGAATATAGAATAAATGCATGGTCTTTGTTATACATTAATTTATAACAACATATATCCAACACAGTCCGTTATAGTAAATGCATGAACTCTTATTCATTAAACTAGTTTTGTGCATACACATGGTGAGAGGCATTCATTCTCTCTATGGCCCAATTTCCCATTTATTTGAATGTCATTTTATTTTCTCTTAATTTTAAATTGATCAAATACAACTTTAAAAGAAAATTAGCTCCATGATTTATTCCCTAAATCTCTTATGCTTTTCAAGGTAGAATTTATTTTTCCTTAAGGACAAAATCGTTCCTACCCATACGTTTTCTAAAAGTATTGTATAATAATTAAAAGAAACAAACAATATTTACACATAAGGAATTGAAATTAATTTTCAATGTTGAAAACCCTTTTGGAGCTTTTCTTCAAAATGCATGATGGCTTTTGGAAGTTTTAGTGCTCCTGCATCAGACTCCCATTGTAGAAAAATTTCATGAAATCCTGTTCATGTGTCATTAGTTCTTGAATCCTATAGGATCCCAAGCTTGTGTTATAGTTGTCCATTCTTCCCTACATGTTGTTTTCCTAGTGTTGATGTTATATTCACTTATCTAGGCTTCCAAATCCTATGTTGTTCTTTTCCACTTGCCTTGCTAATGGAAAGGTCCTTAGTCAATTGTAATTTGTTTTTGGTTGTCCTTTTCCTCTTGTTGTACCTTCTCCTGGTCATTCTCTTCATCAACATCCACAACTTGTCAATTTATTCATCTAACTTTTTCCTTGACTACTGAGATTTACTTTCATCTATTTCTTGCTGATGCATATCTTCCTTGTGCATTAGAGTTTTAGAACTCTTAACAGACATTGGATTATACATTTTCTTCATTATTTGTTGCTCATGCCTTGCAATTTACTCCATTACCTTGGTTGGCCTCATGGATTTTCATCTCCATAACCTTGGATACCCAGTTTACATATTTGAAACATCCCTCATTAAAAGTAAAATGTTTTTCATCACATTTCACTATTTTGGGGATAGTGCAATTGTTTCACTTAAAGTTTCATTGTCATGGAAGTGTGGGGATCGTGCCCCAAACCTTGGTGAGTGTTTCACTATGTAACATTGGGTTGTACTCAACATTGGATCAATGTTATGAGTGTTTATGATGCCTTGCAAGAGGGATTTGCCTATTATGGGGTGCTTAAAATCTTGTGACAAGGATTTGTCACAAGTGGTGACATCCCCATAATCAAGATTAATTATAGGGGTTGGTAGCCCTATATCAAGGATTTGTTAGTTGGGTCGGCATGGTTGTAATAAGGAACTAGGGATGTCCCTATATCAATATCCCTATGGAAACCTATATCTAGAAAATGGCCGACTTCATCAAAGTACGAGCATTTTCACACCCATTAAACGATTTGAGACGGCTGGGGTATTCTCTATATGGTACCAAAGCCTTCCAAGAGTGGCCACTAATATTTGGAAAGAATTTGTTTGTAACCATTTATGTTCTCTTGGTAATTTAGTGCCCTCACTAACTACTTGTACAACAATATTTTCATGGTATTTAAACAAAACATTGGCCTGGACAACAACTTGACTTGCAAGTTCCATAGTGGGACAAATGACAAGAACAAGAATAGGCGACCTTCTATGACCTTGGAGGAATTGTGACTTCATTATCACCTCAATAGCAGAAAATATAAATGATATTGTCTTGCTGATGCAAGTTTTAACCTTGGCCTACACATCGTTGACTTTGAGAATAGATGGAAGAGTTGCTTCTTGCACAATGGTCATACGCTCATATCCCACTGTGTTGGTTGCCTTGAGTGTCAATGGTGAGATATTGTGCTAGTGAAATCTTGATTGGCTCAAATAATTAACATCCCCAACAACCTTCACACTACTTGTTTTTGGATCTGCTTTTTCAATAGGACTGAACATTGGTTGCTTGTTCCCCACAAGCTTCATTGAATCAAATTCATCATATTCATCTTCAAACTTAGACTCATCTTCGTCATCAATGATATTTAGTGCTTGGATAAAAGAGGATTTAGAGCCTCTTTTGTTCAACAAGTCACCTTCTCCTTGGCTGCCTCTTGTAGAGACCTCATTACCTCTACAAGCAACACCCCTTTTTCTAATCATTTTGATAATTTTTTTAGGGTTTTTGAGATTTTTTCTCACCAATGACCTCCAATTTTTGTAAAAATCATAAATAAAGAAAGTGATGAGATCGTAGGAATTTAAAATTTAGTGTTTTCAAACATTGGGAACATAAGACATGAATCATATGAAATGTTTACTTCCATTAAGCATGAGGGTAGAATTATTAACTTAAATGGTCTTTAACACAATCCCTCTAGATTTGTCTCTTCAAATGTGAGGGCACCCACTCTCATAAAGGACACGTTGGGAGTTTAAACTTTAATGTTTTCAAAATTTGGACACATATGAAATGAATCATATCAAATGTTTATTTCCATTAAGCATGAGGGTAGAATGATTAACTTAAATGGTCTTTAACACAATCCCTCTAGCTTTGTCTCTTCAAATGTGAGGGCACCAACTCTCATGTTCGCATTTAATGATATTAGCCTTTAGGAAAAGATAAGAAAATATAAATTGGACTAATGTATCAATCCATGTGAACATGATACCCATTCTGCTGCATATTAGTTATTTATGTTGCTATTTATTGAGATTTTGGCTCACACGGGGATTACAATCAACCTTTCCACAGGAGATACATATGGCTTATGCAATTGGCATACCATTGCTGTTACTGTAACTAAAATTTCATGATAAGAAGTTACAGTTGAAACATTGCATTTACTTGTTTTGGCTTACTAATTGTTATGTATGGCATATATAATACCAGTTGTCCAGTGGGATTCATACGTGACCAAATGAAAAAGTATTTAACTTTTGCTAAATGAAAAAATGTTACATGCTAGGATTGGAGGGATTTTGTGCAAATTATAATGAAAAATAAAAAAGTGAAGGCCTACACCTCCAGTGCAGTGATAGTAGGGTTTCCTATTTATAATCGTCTAGAGTTATTATTATTATTATTATTTATTCGTTTCTTTCTGGCTGTTTTTCCCTGGTCAAGGTGTTTCTAAAGTTTGTCAGCTCTGAATGCTAAACACGTTGCTTGATGTCTTGCAGTGGAAACATCTCACATCTTAGCATAGGTCCAAGATCTATTTCTGGTACAATAGCGAAAATTATGGAAGATTTGGTAAGTGCCTGCTACTGAAAGCCTTGTCACTGTGACCCAAGTGCTATTTGGCCACAACTTGAAGGTTAGTGCATTGGGAAAAAGAGAATGTTGTGTGTGTTGATGCTGCACACATGGCATCTTTTTGCAAGCCCTTTTTCCCATCATGTGCAAGAGCAATTTGCATTTGCAAGATGCACATAGCATTCTCTTTTCCCAATAAAATAACCTTCTAGTGTTGCATGAGCTTCTAGCCTCTTTAGACTAAGGAACTATCCAGAAATTTGTCACTCTTGATTCATAGTTATCCTGTGAGTTTAGTCTGATTGCAAGACTTTTGCCTTAACATTCCTTCTCAATTTTTATGCCATAACCTCATAGATACTCGGGTTTGGGGTTGTTCCCTAGATATCTCTCGGGGTCTGGACCAACCTCCTGATCTGCTGGAAACATTTATATACCTCTAGCAGGTATATCACTTATCATAGGCATTTTTGTTTCTCCAAAATTCCGTTACTCTCGCAGAAGGGTGCATTACAATTTAAGATTCTTTCTCCCACAACTCAACATGTTGTGTGCAATGTGGTGCCTGTTGGGTGATTTCGATGGCTTCTAAAAACTAGTTATTAGACAATTTTTCTAACCTCTTAGGAAGGAGCTACTTAGCGGTGGCTGCCTCTCTGAAAATTGATGGTATTGATTGTTCATTAGTATATTGAAAAATTCATCGTCGGGGATTAATGTTTCAATTTTATCAAGTGTCTCCTATTTCATATTCAACACAAGATGGAATTTGCATGCACTCAGTTCATTGGAGCAAGTATTTCTGGCTTTCCTTGAATATTGAAAGCAAGTTATAGAAGAGATCCCTAAAGATGGAGCATCATTGAAAAAAATTCAAGCTACTCTTAGTGGATGTTTTCTAATCCCTCTTCTTCTGCTCCTTCCCCTTGTCATCTTCATTTGTTTACAAGGCTTGAAAAAGATACCCATAAGTCTAAATTTTAGCCCAAAATCAATTGTAATGATAGTGGAAATGTTACGAGAATATTGTGATTATCACTAATGGTCTGCCCATTCTAATGAGGGATGTCTTAAGCAAAAAGTTCTCAACACATATTTCAGTGGTTGAGCAAAAGGAAGGAGAATGTTAAAATGATTATAGTCAACAATCCCACTTACATAAGTGGTTGTTGTGGACTTCCCAATCCATGGTGGAAATGCCTCTGCTACTAAGTACGGTAATTCTAACAATTAAAAAAAAAATGGAAAAACAATTCTAAGCCCACAATTAGTCTTAATCATCAATGACTACTTCAATTTAGATAAGGATTCTTTGTTTATGAAAAACTATTGCATTATAGTTAATGGTAGTGATAAAAAGCTTATTTCACAAGATCATGTGACTTTTCTTAATTTCCCTTCAAAATGTTAACCTTGGTCTAAAATTTTAGGGTTGGATGAAGGATAAGGAACTAATGCAAGTTATGAAGGTCCGTCAATTCAATTTTGCTATTGACCACTCTTTGATAGTATTAAGTATGATGACACTCTTGTTGACTGTTGTGGTATTATTCCTTGGAAGGTTTTATCAACACAATTTCCATGCAAGCTATTATACATTGTCTTGAAAATTCCCTATTTTTGCAGATAAGTTAGCGTCATGCTAGTGATTAATTTGAAATTGTATTTTAGTGGAACAATTCACTATTTTTTGGTGGAATAGTTCATAATTTATTCTAATCTTTTTTCGCAAGTGTACTAGTCACGATGATAAATACGTGGTTTACTTCAGAGGGTTCTTAGTTCTTTCTAGATACGCTTTTCATCATTTGCTTTGAATACTTCTCTAGTGCTTTACCTTCATATTTTATCCCTTGCACAATTACTCCTGAGGTCCATGTTGTTATGTTTATTGGCCGTTTCTATGGAAACTTTTTCCCGAGGTTCTGCAAGGTAAATCCAAATGCAAAAAAATACTATTTTACATATTGATATTTGTTCAAGACATTCTTGTGTGATACTTGAATTTCATAAATCTAGATTTCTATTTCGTTATCTATATCAATATATAAGAACAAACCCATGGATTGTTCATATTTCTCAAATTGTGGAGTTGTTCCTTTCCTATTGCATGTTCTTTTATATTGTTATGTTGTGATTCAAATTTCTAGTTGTGCTTTTCAGTTATTCTCCTACGTAGGACATGCTTTGTTAGATTATATCAAAATTTATTCTTATTGTCTTTTTATTATGTATATTGAACATATTATTTCTAGAAATTTTTTATTTTCCTAGATTTTCTATTCCTTTGGTGTATCTTTGCACCTTTAGGGGAAATTGCTAGTTTAAATGCTAATTCTTTAAAGGGTGCTAGCTCAATGGAAGAGCACCTGCTTTACAAGAAGGAGGTTGGTGGTTCAATTCCATCGTGCCCTGATATTCATAAGGAATGATGACAATCATTTTTTGGTGACGGATGCTCTTTTGACCATCACCAATGAGCTTATGGTCACATTTTTCGACCCTCACCAAAATATGAAATGGTGACGGTCAACGAATGCCACCATATATACGCACCAATAGTGACAACCATTAAAGGTCCGTCACCATAAATCTTTGTTGTTGATATGAAATGGTGAGGGTCATTGTTTTTCATATAGTAATTATTCATGACGGACTTTGATGTCACCAATGAGTTTATGGTGACGGTCAATGAATGTCGCCATATATATGCACTAGTAGTGACGACCATGAAAGGTCCATCACAAAAAAATGTTGTTGTTCATATGAAATGGTGACAGTCACTATTTGTCATTATAATCAATATTCGTGACGGACCTTGAATGTCACCACAACACATACTTTTGGCGACGCCACCTTTGGTGACGTTCATTTTTTTGGTGACGGAGGCGATTGTCCATTACCATTGCTCATATGAAATGGTGACGGTCACTATCTGTCACTATAAATCATTATTGGTGACGGACCTTGAATTTCATCACAACACCTATACTTTCGACGACGCCACCTTTGGTGACGTTCAATTTTTGTTGACGAAAGCTCTTTTGACCCTCACCAATGCGCTTATGGTGACCATTTTCGCCCCTCACCAATGTCCTTTTTTCTTGTAGTGTCAGAAGAAGAAATAATCTACAACAAAAAACTGATGCATAGAATAAACTATGATTATCTA
Organism: Pinus albicaulis; assembly: GCA_034641835.2. NCBI lineage: Eukaryota > Viridiplantae > Streptophyta > Pinopsida > Pinales > Pinaceae > Pinus > Pinus albicaulis. The sequence continues at coordinate 562,881,785 of CM076571.1, read as the reverse complement.
TGTGTTTGACTCTTCAGAAAATGAAACGACATAAAATGACAAAAAAAAATTACTTGAACATCTATCTTAGCAAGATAAAATTTTGGAAATGTTTATAACATCTAACATAATGACAAAATTAAACCTATATTATGAAATTATAGAAATGTTGATAACAAATAATGTAATGAAAATGATAAAAACCACATCTATACTACAAAGTCTGGAAATAATTGTGATTTATAACTTAAGAAATGAAATAAAAAGTAAAACATTACACTACAAAATGCAATGAAAACATAAGTTGGGTAATAAAACGAGGCTATGAATAACATCTAATTAAGAAAACAAACAGAAATAAAATAAAACCTCTTTTGTTGTAGGGGGCCTCCACAACAGATGAATTCAAGTTTTAAATGTTACTAACTACACATTGAAACTCCAGTTGGCTTCTTCATTTGATTTGGAAAACAATAGAATTTAAATGAAATTACAGCCACAAAATAATTCGTACTTGGCCATACAATTACTAGCCCGATATTTATAAAATATTGTCATAATTTTCTTGAGGCTTTTGCACCTATATGAACTAGAAAATTTTATATCAAATTCTAAAGTAGAAAGTATAATTTCGTTTCTTCGTGATTTGCTATGTGGCATAGAAAATCGTGAAGCGTGATGACTTCAAACTCCTCGCTCGCTTGATTCAACACCTGGTTGACCGCATATTTGATCACAATAATGGGTGATTTCCTACTTGATTTGGGCCAGATGGATAGGATAGGATCCATGATAAGATTATTTTTCATCATCCCATATATTTTGCTACTCCATTAACACCTCAAAACCTATCGAACCATGACGGTGGCTACAAAAACATCAATCAACTGCAAAATTGCATTAATTCCGTAGCTAATGCAACTGTTGGAAATATTGTCATTGAAGGCAAAGGAGCAGGAAGGAACAGCACCAGAATTATCATTAAGAAGAAAGGAGGAGATCATGATAAGCTGGAGTATAAAGGAGCTATAAGGCAAGAAGGAAAAAGTACAGTGGAGGAGAATAAAAGAGGAAGAGGAGCAGCAAAGTGCCAAAGGAGCAACATTAGAGGCAAAGGAGTAAGGGAGAGGAGCAATAAAGAGGCATGGATCAACACCAGAAGTATCATTAAGGCAAAGGAGTAGAGAAGAGCAGTAAAAATGCAAGGAGAAACATTATAAGCTTTATCAACTAGCAAAGGTAGCAAAGGAAACAAGTTTGGGTTAGTTGTGCACGAGTGGGTAGAGTCGTGAATGTGCTAAGACAAGTAATGAACGCGTTGAACTAGTGGAGGAAGTTGTGAACGCGTGGGAAGAGTCGAGTAAATTTCCAGAAAAACATGTTCAGAACAGTGTTTGACAGAGATATCGAAAATCGAAATCGCAACAACAGGCCTGATTGCATATCACAAATCAGAATGGAAGGAGTATAAAAAAACAACAGAGACACAGAAATTGTGAAATGCGAAGTGCAGGAGATGATGTGGCAGATGACGTGGAAAGTGACGAGGCATATGATGTCGACTTGACCCCACAAATCGAAAATAAATATTAATATGCATGTTGAGATGGACGGTCGTAATATTATCGCAGAAATAAAGGTTGAGAGATGGATGGTTAAGATCAACTTTGCCGTATTGAAGTGGAGGATGGACGAAGAAGATAGTGCCACAAAGTGAAGCAGATATTGACGGTCCATATCATCTAACGAACATAAAGTAGGAGAATAGACGATCCAGATTATATCACATTCGGCCATAAGATTGTTAGCGCACATCGCTATCGACGACTTTTATATTTATATGTTAAGTTATCACAAGTTAATTGTTTTAAGTTGCAATGTGATAAGAAGTGGGGTTTGCGATCACATATCGCATATGATTAGAGGAACCTTGTTATTGCTATGAGCTAAATCTTGCGACATGCGATAAGGGGTGGATGCAATGTAGTTTCAGAGTCAAATCGCAAAGGATTTCAAATCTGGAATAAGGCCTTTTTTGTGAAGAAATCACATTGGAGCTCGAAGCGGTGAATATAACGCAGAATCACCAAGAATTCTAAGATGCGATACGATGAGCGGATGCGATACATTTTAAAGGTGAATTCCAAAGGATTTCAAATCCACAAGTAAGGATTTTTCATTAAGAAATCACATCGAAGAATGGAAGAGATGAATATAACACGAAACACAAAGGAAACATTGAAATGCGATAAGTGACGGGACGCGATATCGTACAGAGGTAGATATTAATATACTTCAGGTCCAGGTTTAATGTGGTTACACTTGTTTACAAAGAAGTAAAGCTGAAGGGAGAGTTGACTCAGGTGTGTTAGCAACCTATAAATATAGGATTCATAATTTTGACTTGATTGATGATAATATTGTAAATATGTACATACTTTTCCCCTTGCAAGTTGTATTCCCATATTTAGTAAAAAATAAAAAAAAATAAAAAAATCAAAAAGAGGGCAAAAAGTCCTAAAAGAAAGATCAAAGGACTTAGAAAAAATAATATACCCCAAAAGAAAAAAGATGAATAAAGCATGAAAGTGTGCAAGTCTAAATGCCACTACTTTTACTTTTTGCAGTTGATTATGGCAGAGTGTCAATAAATGCCATAATACATGATGAGTTGAACAATTTAATCTTGACTTATCATGTTTCAATTTACTTGTTTTAGATAGAAAATGAAGAATTGTCATACAGTTTAATCATGACAATTCAGTAGTTAGGTAGAGAATAAAAGAATCAAACAGTTTAATCTGGATTCTTGGATGAAATAAGGTAGAATTAGATAGTTTTTACTGCTTTCAAAATAATGAAATGTTGTAAGGTTGCTAGTTCAAATGCACCTGATTAAAATAGAAGGAAAAAAATGTTAGAAGATATGACTGGGTAGTAGAAGAAGTTGGGAAACATCATTGTAAATATCTTTCACCAGGTTATAAATGACTAATTCCCCCTCCCCATAGCAATTTGATATTCTAGACTGTCATTCAAAGAGGCTCAAGGCATTTCTTTGACTTCTGTTGGGACCAGACCCAAGGCTCAAAGACTGATTAGTTGAAAATGTTAAGTTTCTATGTTAATCCTAGAAATTTTCATCATTTACCCTTCATGCACTCATCACCATTTAAATTCATAAGTGAGAACTCTTTTCTTACTTAAATGTTACATAAAGGCCCATTTGATTAACTTCCTCCATTTTACAAAACATAAAACCCTCAAAAAACATGATATACTAAGTAAAAGTGAATGAGTTATGAAAATAAAACTTTACTCTAATTTTCACTTTCCTTAGTTTTATTTATGAATTTTTGAGTATTCATGGTCCCTTTTCATATTAACACTTAACCTATTTTATTAACTCCCTATCAAATATCCTAGTCCTATTAATATAACTTCTTTTTATTTAATAACCCAAAACCCCCTTATTATATGCTTTTTATGTCAAATATATTACTCACATGTTGAAATTACATCCCGAAATTATCCCTTTGACATAAAACTACCAATAAAGAAATACCCCGCTCCCCTATGGTTTTAGATCTTTGAATAAATATAAAACTATATAATAAAGCTAAAATAACACAAAAGAGTGCATTTTATTTACATACTGTGTATTTAAAACAACGTGGAAAAAAGAGTTTATTGCCCATTACCCCGTTAAATTCTTTTATCCTAAGTATTTTAAGCTTATGCTTTTATAAATACTTACACCATTACTCTCGCCCCCATTCAATTTACCCTATATATAAACTCCTTTTATATATACTAACCCGTTATCCTATAAATTAACTCGACACCTCTGCAATCATTCTCATCCCTCCGATCATCCTCATCTCATTAATCTGACGGTCCAAATCTAATGTGATAAACCTTCCCTTGCCCCACCATTCCCCATTGCATTAAAACATGACCTTATATCTTCTCTTATCAAATCAATGGCTGATATTTAACCCTAGTCCCACCTTTCCTTACCCCGCAACTTCCCAAGAAATCTCGACTGTTTGCATTACGGAGTCAGATCCGACGGTGCGGATCTCATATCGCACAACAAAAGTGACCGGGCAAAGTTTGTAAAAAGTTTTGCGATAAAAGTTGTTTCATGAAACCACCATACGCTACATGTCACAATTCCATTGGATCGCATTCCAAAAGTGAAAAAACATTTACCGCCCAAGAGCAATGCGATAACCACTAATGGTTTCGCTTTCAATGCAAAAACCACTCTCGCCATTTAATACATTTATAAGATTATAGCGAAGATTTAAAACTTGGTTATAATTCTTATTAACGTTATATGTGTTGTTCAACCGTAAAAAAATATTATTTTCCCATTCTTTCGAGCTTATATCCCTGAGTTTTTAAGCATTCAATTCCAATCAACATAAATCCAAATTTGACCAGAGAAGCTTCAGAAACCCTGTCAAAGCATCAAAATACTTGCTAATTAAGGAAGCTTGAATTCATCTGTAAACTCCTTTAAAGCCAAAATCCTCATTTTGTAGTCTCTTTTTGAAAACAAATTCCGAACATAGATTGATTAAAAGACTTCTTTTCCACATTTGTAACGTTCAGGAAACCCTGTTTCCTGTCTTAGCCCAGTTTTCATCTCTCATAAGCCTAATTTGAGCAAAAAAAACTCAAAAGATATTATCCTTAGCCAGATTTCCTCAATTATCCCTCTGTTAAAGTAAATTACTCCTGCAAACAATCTAATCTTGTAGAAGTAAGCTTAAGAATTCCTAAAAAACAGAGTTAAAACCTCCACAGACAGATCCCATTCCACAAGACTTTCAAAAAAACTTCAAACACCTCCCTGCAGACCTGGATTTCATTAACAAATTGTTTGATTTTTGCAGGTTAGTATCATAATATGAAATTGGGCCAACAGTTTCAATACTAGTTGACAAAATTGTTTGCTCCAAATTCTCAGATTTTAAATCAAAAGCTTCATTCAAAAAATAGTTTGTATACAAAGAAAGAATAAAATCAAGTCAGAGAGAGATCAGAATGTTGAAATGTGCATAGTGAATGGTAAAAGTGAAATTAGAATTCACAATGACAATGAAAACATAACAAGAAGGAATATTTTTGCAGAAATATCATGTTTAAGTCATTGTTTTGTAGAAACTATTGTGACCAATCCAAGATTAATTTTGCAAAAATTAAGGAGGTTTATGTTCCTAAGATGTTCAACTATAAAAAACTTTCTCATTTTTCTAACAGCCCTTATGGATTAAGAAATATTAAACAATATTGGAGAGCACGTTTTGCAGAAAATTCTTGTTAAGTCATCATTTTGCAGAGAATATTGTGGCCAAAAAAAAATACATCATGCAAAAATGAAGGAGGTTTTTGTGCCTAAGAGACCCATCTACAAAAATATATCTCACCTTTTGTACAGTAATTTCATAATGAGAGATACATGCACATCTTTATAGCCTATTTCTCAGACTTTGTAAAACTTTTTTTTACACATCTTTTTGAAGAGCCTATTGTGCACATTTGGAGAGTAATTTTAGGAAAATAAAAGAGGTTTATTTCACCAATATATTTATCTACAATAACCTCTTTCACTTTTTACATATATTTTGTGGATTGAGAAATAAAAAGGTATCATTGGACCCCAAGTTTGCATAATTGTTGGAGCAGAATGCACAAAGAAAAGAAGCAGTTAGTGACTTGGATGCCTCATCATCAACTAAGAGTTGGATCAAATTTGAATTATCATCTTAGTCATCACCTATCCATAAAAAATAGTGCCAAATAGATGCATTAGTCTTGAGTGTCCTTTACTTAAGTTCTATTTATGTAAAACATTAGAGATATTTGTGAACCAATCTTGATATTTTTTCAAGATATTCTAGTTTAGAATTTGTATAAATACTTCACTCTTTGAAGTATTTTGGTGTGGAATAAAATTATCAAGACTAATATAGAATTTTTGTTGAAAACATTGGGATTTTATGTGAGTTAAGTTGAAGCAGCAGGCTGGAAACTGAAGCAAATAGACATCATAACTAATGATCCTCATGCTGATCAGATGAGCATTGTATCGTCCAATTTTCATTGTTTATTTCTTTAAGTTTCATTCATAAATATTGTGTTATTTTCTATCTTAAATGAATAACTAGGAAAGGTATTACAGAATAAGTGTAAAAAGCTCTCTGTTTTTACTAGTTTTCATGTTTATGTTTTCTGTTGATTTCCAGACTTTAGAATTCTTAATTGCTCTTTAGTCTCGTTTGACCTCAATTTCCCTCTTCCTTTTCTGTGATCTAAGGATTCTTAACTGCCCTTAGTCCAGATCATACCACTTCATCAAAATAGCCTTTTAAAACCCTCTGAATATCATCTATCTTGCCCTTAGTATATTTTTTCTTTTGGCCTTAGTTTTCTAGTCTTGTTTGCTATAAATTTGACTCCATTGCCCAATGGTTAGGTAGATATTTCTATGGTTTCACTTGTAGTCTTTTATTCCTACCAAAATTCAAAAAATAAAACCAAATTGTCCACTCATAGCTAGCCTAAAAACCACTACAAAACAAAGCTAAATCTTAAGGATAAATCCCTCTCCAGAACTCAGGAAGGCTAGATCTTGAATTCTAAAAGAGGTTCTTGGTTACCCCTAGTTTTATTTAACTATAATCAAAATCCCACGACTTAAGAATTACTAGGGTGATAACAAGGTGTACAAAAAGGAAATCCTGAATGCAAGAAAAGACTCGGGTAAGTAAAAAGACCCGACCCTGTGTAGAACAATGTTGTATGCGGTGAGTTAAAAGGAAAGGTTGAACGCAGCAGAAGGAGACTTGGATAAGTGACCCGACATAGAGCAAAGGAGCAGGTGAAGGTTGAACACTGTGGGCACGAGGAGAAGAGTCATATTTGGGAAAAAGGAGCATATGGTGGCACCGTTGGAAACACAAAAGCTGGGTCGAGTCGGGCCAAAAAGAAAGTTATGCATAACTATGTTGAATGTAATAGAAGAAACATAAAAGACTCTGGAAAGAACAGAAAAGATAAATGCACAACGAGCAAAGAGCTGAGAGGGTTGAGTGAATATTGTTTTAAATGTAAATGTATTAATTATTATTTTTTGTTTGTGATGAAAACACAAGTCTCCATAGGCATAGGAAAAATTCCATGAGTGTTGTAATGATTATTTTTGATGTAATAAACTAAACTGAAGAATGAGGAATCGAATGGGTGGAAGGCATAGGGTTAGGCTTGTTCACTTCGTATTCCCTGTAGAATGAAAATAGTGAGGGAGTTATCTATATAAGATATGTAATATCAGTGTGGACAAAAAGGTGAGATAGTTGCAGAATGGAAGAGAGCAGAAGAATGTAAGAGAGATGCAGATGGTGAGAGAGTGAAAGAATAAGGGAGAGCTGATAGAGATGTTGTGCACATCAGGAGCTGATATGAAGTAGATATGAAGGCTGAAGAGGTAGGAGTGGAGAAGGATTGTAACACAACTGATATCCAAGTCAATCATAATTTTAGTTTCATTATGAGTGAGATGATTGTAGTCTCCTTTCAAGTTGTAGCTTGATAAACTTCCAGTTGGAGCTCGGTGAGGTAGAAGCCTCCTGTAGGTTGTAGCCTGTAGAAAATATTAGGGATTTGGAGCTTCCTTGCAAGTTGTAGCTAGAAAAAGGTGAGGTAGGAGCCTCCTGTGGCTTGTAGCCTACAGAAAATAAATGGGATTTGGTGCTTCCGTTTCAAGTTGTAGCTTGATAAGATGTCCAGTTGGAGTTGGTTGAGGTAGGAGCATCCTGTGGGTTGTAGCTTGTAGAAAATAGATGGGGGTTGGAGCTTCCTTGCAAGTTGTAGCTTGTATAATTTGAGGTAGTAGCCTCCTGTAGGTTGGAGCCTATATAAAATCAATGGTGAGAGGGAGTTGGAGCTTGCCTTTGCATCACAAAAATAAAAAGATGTGGTTTTCTCCCTTATGGGTTTCCACTTATATCTATTGTCTATGTGCTTGATGATTATGTATTGATGTGATGTATTATTCTTCTTAATTACTTGTGTTCCACACATTCAGTTTGTTGGTTAATTATGTATTAAGCTGCTTATAAAATGAAGTAGTTAATGAGTTCTATGAAAAGAGTATTAATGACCAGGAATGTACGAAACTGATTCACCCCCCTCTCAGTTTAGCTAAGAGTTCCTCAATTGGTATCAGAGCTGGTTCCTTTAGTAACAGTTTAACAACTAGAAGGAGGTCCTAGATCCCCAAAACGGCTAGCTTATAAGGATGTTAAACAAATAAAGCCCCATTCTTTACTGGCACAAACTATGCCTTTTGTAAAATAAGAATGAAATCCTATTTAATGTCTCTTGGAGTAGAAGTTTGGACTGTTGTGTTAGAAAAATATGCACCAAAGGATAAAAACACCGAGAAAGAATCCAAACAAGAATTCATAGCTAATGAGAAAGCAATGAATGCTCTCCTGAACGGTCTAGGTGAGTCAAAATTTATCAAAGTAATGCACAGTCAAACTGCCAAAGAAATCTAGGACACATTAGAAAATATTCATGAGGGAGATAAAAAGGTGAAGATGGCCAAGCTGCAAGCATATAGAACTCACTTTTAAAATTTAAAAATGAATGAAGATGAAGAAGTAACCAGTTTCTTCTTAAAGGTTGCGGAAGTTGTGAATGACATGGTAGTGATGAACCCTTAGCTAAATTGAGAGAGGGGGGGGGGGGGTTGAATAAGTTTGGTACATTCATGGAATTTAAAAATATTTTTCTTTAAACTTATTTACACCTTCATTTCATAAGCAACTTAATATATAATGAATCAACAAACTTAATATGTGGGAAACAATAATAAGCAGATTAAATACATAATCATCATGCACATAGACAACAGATACAAGTGGAAACCCATAAGGGATAAAACCACATATTATTATTGTTGTGATGCAAAGGAAAGCTACAACTCCCTCTCAGAACTGATTTTCTGTAGGCTTTGAACCTACTGAAGGCTACTACCTCAATTTCCGCAAGCTATAACTTGCACATAAGCTCCAACTCCCACCTATTTTCTATAGGCTACAACCCACAAGAGGCTCCTACCTCAACTAGCTACAACTGGACATCTATAAAGCTACAAATTGATATGGAAGCTACAAATCCCTCACACTACAATAAAATCATATGCTGATTAACCTAGATATCAACTCTGTTTTACTCCTTCTTCACTGCTGCCTTTTCAACCTTCATATCTCCTTCATATCAGCTTTGGATGTGCGCATCATCTCTATCTGCTCACTCTCATTCTTCCACTCTCTAACCACACTATGCACATTGCAATAAAATCATTTATATAGATAACTTCATGTATGTTTGCATTATTTATGGGAATATGAAGTGAACATGCATGAATCTTTGCCTTCCACCCACTCATTTCCTCACTCAGCATATTCAGAATATTACAACAATATATACATTTATTTCAGTATCAAATGGAGTTTTTCTTTGCCTTGGAGACTTGCCTTTGCATCACAAAAAATATAAAATGTATCAATAAATTTACATTTTGTTGACGGGAAAATATATCCGACCAACAGTAGAGGATCTCCCCAGTAGAAAGTCCCAATTAGACCTTGAACCGTTTGGAGTAGGGATCCCGTCCGGGGTGTGGGTCTGGCTACCGCTTAAGACACCTTCCCTTCGGTCTCAAAAGAACCTGATTGAACCTGCGGACACACACTTATTCACATGATACAGAATACATGATTTATGCATTAAACACGAATAAAACACTATGCGTAGCGAGGCAATAAATAAAGCATGTACGCCTAAGGAGGTGTCGTTAGCAACACGTCTTTGGGGTACTGCTTGTAAGGTAGTCTGACCACAAAAGAAATAGTTCTTTATGGCGAGATGTCCCTTTACTTTCTGAAAGATAAAATGAAATGCTAACAAAATAGTTCATTAACATTCATTAATAGAGAAAATGGTAAACTGAACATCATCAACACAAACACAGATAGCCATGATGCATAAATGATGCTATAAAGAGGGCAGCTTCATTAATCAAAAGATGTTTTGAAACTGTATAAGAAAATACACATAGTGTTCGCACATCAAAACACATCATCCAACAAAGGGGTTTTAACAAGTATCTGTATTCATATGCACAAGAGTATAATCTTTCAATACAATGCTATGTAGCTCTTGAGTCTCCAAAAGAAAAAGCCCCTAGACAAGTTCCCGAAGGAAGTATTTATAGGGCAAAGCTTTCCCTCTGGGGTCCCTGACTTTTCGGCTTCCCGACGGTTGGGCTTCCTTGCGACCCAGTATTTTCTGTGACCTGCGACTTGAGCTGTTGTTGCGACCTGCGACCTAGTCGTTGGGTCGCTGGGTCGCAAAGTTGTAAGAAAAGTGTCCAAGGCACCCACGATCTCGCGACTAGGTCGCCGGGTCGGGGGTCGCGATCGCAGCATCGTACGCACATGCGACCTTGCGACCTTGCGACTAGGTCGCTGGGTCGCGGGGTCGCAGATCGTGAAAATAACCGCACATGCGACCTTGCGACCTTACGACTAGGTCGCGGGGTCGCGGATTGTGAAAAAAGCTGCACATGCGACCTTGCGACCTTGCGACTAGGTCGCTGGGTCGCGGCGTGGCAAAAGGAGAAAAACTGAAGGGGTGCGACCTTGCGACCTTGCGACTAGGTCGCCGGTCTCCAGGTCGCAAAAGCGGAAAAACCGTTGTGATGTGTGACTCCGGCGCCCTGCGACTAGGTCGCTGGGTCGCAGGGTCGCAAAAGGTGAAAAAACCGAAGATGTGCAACTTGCGACCTTGCGACTAGGTCGCTGGGTCGCAGGGTCGCAAAAGTTGAAAAACCGAAGATGTGCGACCTTGGCATATCTGCAAGTTGTAATCTTCTTTTGGTGGACGTGGCCAGGTGCTCTCAAACATAAAGTGCTTTCTTCGGAGACTCATGGGGATGTACTTTTTTTTTTCACAAAGAAAAAAGTCGTAATTTTATTTATGAGAAAACAAAATTACATGTTGTATGAGCTGGTATATGTCCAAAGACATTCAAATGCCGCAAATAAAAAGCAAAGGAGATACAATTAAGATTTTCTCCCCTTCTTCTTTTCAACCTTACGCCAAGCACCAAGTGTTGGCTCGGTCTCGATAAGGACAAGCTGATTTCCTTCTGTTGGTGCTCCATTGTCCTTATCAGAGTCAGATGTGTCTGATGCATGTGTTCTTTTGTATCCCCCACTGTCTAGTGTTCCAGGTACCATATCCTGCTGAGTCTTTGTGGTGGTGTCGAGCTGATCATGCATTTCCTGTTCTTGTGTGCCCAAGGAAGTATCTGTTTGTTGATTCTCATGTGGTGTTGGTTCCACCTCTTCTTCCTGTAGTTCTGGCTCTTCAGATGGAAATTGCAAACCTTTTGCCGCTTTGCTTGTTTTCTTCTTTTTCCTGTTATCCCTTTTTGCTGCCGGGCATGAGTTTTGTAGGTGGCCTGTGCACCTGCATATCTGGCATCTGAAGGCTGTATTCTCATAGTCTAAATGCTGTGTCCATCTCTGTTGTTTGTTGTTCAGCATAATGGACTCTGGGAGTACCTTGCTCAAATTAACCTCCACACAGATTCGTGCGAAGGTGAATATGCGCTCTTCCAGGCGTTGAGTGTCTGTTTTAATGTATCTGCCTAGGGTGTTTCCAATGCAGCCAAGAACATTTTCATTCCAAAAATGTAGCGGGAGATTGTAGATTCTTACCCAGACCGGCATTTTGGTCACCTCCATGGTGTTGGCATCAAAATTTGGGAACCATGGTGTAATGAAGAGTCCCGTGGAGCCCCAGAACCATGGTCCTTGGCTGAAAATGGCATCTCTGACCTCAGTAGATGTAAATTTGACAATGAAGAACCCCTTATAACATAGGTGTATTTCACAGTCCATGGTCCAATTTGTAAAAATCCAATGGAACAGCTCCATTGGTTTGGGCCAGAAGCATTTGAATCTGCCTATAATTGCTTGGGATTCGTAGGCAGTTCTATGCATATCAATATCTAGACTGTCTATGTTTATTTCAGGCACGCTGTCCTGCAGTTCTACAATATATGGCTTGGGGGAACTTTCAGCAGGGGCGACAGGAACTGTGGGAATGTTTTTGTCCCCCTGTAATACATTCCTATATGAACCTTTTGTGGGTACTGTTTTGGATGCACCTGCACCCATGGAGGATCCATGTGCCCTATTTTGGCCCATCATTCCACCCCTCAGTCTGAGGTCGAGGTAGATGGAAGACCCAGTGACAATGGAGTAGTCATTAACCGAGCAATGGTCAGCTAGAGCTTTCCCCCCAAAATATCGCCTGTTGGTCGCTTTAATTGCTTTCACAATTCAAGCTCCACATAAATTGTCAACCCGAGGAAGGCTTTTTATTTCAAAGATAATCACGCACTGGATATGCTCAATTTCAAAAGCAGAAACAATGTTGTAGTAAAAAGCCACACAATTATTAATCTCACAAATCTACTGATTCACACTCTGTTTAATCAAAGCTGAAGTCACTCAAGTTATAGCAGAAATAATTTCTATGTTGCAGTTAAAACCCAAACAAAGGAAGACCAATCTGCAAGGAAAGAAATAAATCAACCATAGCAGGAACAGGACCCTATTCCCTCGTTAGGAACTTCAGCACCTGATGCCTGACACTTAATCACACTGTATGAAAGGTAATTTCAAGAGACAAGACCCTATTCCTATGAACAAGAACCTTCAGCACTTGTTCTCTTGTTTCTAATCACACTGCAGAAAAAAGGAAAGCAATGAGTGAGAGCAGGACCCTATTCCTTTATGCAGGAACCTTCAGTACCTGCCTCCCAGCATCATACATTCATACAATCAATAGAAATGGATTTCTCAACTTCCAAGAGTGAATGCATCCAACATATGCGGCGCTAAAGAAACAGAGTATTACTAAGCTGTGTAACTAGTGTCCAACAACAGAATTAAAGTGAAGCGAAAACAACATAAAGAAATAAACAAATTACAGGAATCAAGGGTGAATCTTGTGAGGAAGGCGGGCCCTTTCCCTCTCACAAGGATTCCCCGGGAGAAAGAATTAAATTGGAACGCTCAAAGGAAGAATTTATTCATCCGTCAAAGCAACTGTTATATTACAGATGGAGACTAGCTCCAGTTCTCACACAATACTCTCCTGTCGCTTTACAATAATGAACCCCCTACTAATGATGATGTCTCCTCTTTTTAAAGAGGAGACATCTTTTACAATTTACATGAGAGCAAATCTACATTATCTCAAATCTGTTCTCTGTCCCAAAACAGGACTATTCTGTTCTTCCAAGAAAAGATACTGTTACAACAGAGACAACAAGAATGCTATCTTCAGGATGATCCAAGTAACCGTGTCTTCATGCTGTTGATGCTGTTTCCACAAAAAGTTCTTCCAGAATCGCAAATTACGCATGGCGGAATTTGCGTGCTTGACGGTCGTTTTCAAGAATCGAGTCACTCGTTTAAAGAACGGTCATTGTTCCTAGCAACGCATATAACTTATCTGCGATCTTTGGACTTGTGTTAGCAACGATACACTTCAATTAATGATAAAATATAAGAGTATTATGGAATTACATGTAAAACAGATTAAACATATAATAAAGAAGAGGATTTTATATACCTTGGGACAAAGTAGATGAAAATGATAATGGAATCCTTTTTAATCATGGTTATAAAAGTAAAATGGTGTCAAAGTATATAGCAAAAATGATACATAGTGGAGTCCTAACATCCCCCCCAGCTAAAAATGTTGCATGTCCTCAGGCAACCCCTAGTCTGAATCAGAGTCTGAGTACTGGGACTGAGCATGCAAATTACTCAAGCAATAGCTGGAGAAGGTGGCATCTGTAGGAGCTCTGAATCCTCTGTTGTTCTGCAAGTGTTTCCATGCCAAGGCTTCATCTCTGTCAATCAAATGGTAATGACACTGATATTTCTCTGAAGGCAGCCATAAAATTGGAAAATGGAAATGATACCCAACCCAGTTTACTCCACAACGTTGAATGCAACCAATGTAATTAGAAACCCTGGATAATGCAGCTTGAAGATTGTGAGGGTTAAAAGGATGATAATCCTGTCTTTCTTTACATGACTGCTGCCAAAACATAACATTGGCCTTCAATGCAGCATACCCTTTACTCTATTCTGCTGTTGACACTTAGAAAGTGTTGAAGCCTGTAACTGCTGTATATACCTCTCCATTCCTGGCTTCTGTAAGAATTTATGATATTGTGCTATGAACATGGCTGGTCTTAAAGGTTCCGGTCTGATCCACAGGAGTCTATTCTCCTCATTATGACTGCTGGCAGTGAACGCAGTTTGCCAAGTGAGCTGGTTCGACAAAAATGAAACAAATGCCCTTATTTGTATATCTCCTGCAATTGGAATAAGATTAACTCTTCTGTTGTCGGGAATGGCCTCATTATGAAGCTAAAGTTCGCACAGCAAATGATGGTCACTTTCAGGGGCCTCATTAAAAGTCTCAACAAATTTTTCTGAAGTAAGTAATTCATTCGGTCTGCCATCTTTTATTGCTTTTAATTGAAAATAAACTAATCGTTCAGAAAGAAAGACAGAGTAGTTTACAGAGGGTTTGCGGGTAGCCATCAACTTCTGTACTAATGAAAACATCAAGGCCATCTTTTCCTTACATTCCTTGACTTCCTTTGGGAGTTACTCAGCCGTTGCATCATTTGATCCCAACTATCCCAGTTGGCATATACATGGTTCTGCCATTGTAACTTATGCTGGCGTCATATTATATCTTGTTCTTCAGCATATTGCTTCTTCCATTTGTTCATCTGTTCCAATTGATTCCATGGCAAGGTTTGTGTCCTGGCATCAGAAGTACTGGGTTGGGACGTTGTTTGAATGGCTACACTCACTAACTTAGGGCGAGATATCTGTGGTGATGCTTCTGTATGAGTGGCTACATTAACTGGCACAGGGCGAGATATCTGTGGTGGTGCTTCTGGGTTCTAATGGTCGATTAATCGATAAAGGACGAGATATCTCGTGGTAGTGCTTCTCGTCCGAATAGATGCATTAACTGTAATGGGGCGAGGTATCTCGAGGTTTGATTTCTTTTTCTTCCTTTATAGAGAGCCCTACTGGTTCTTGTGGAGCAGTAGGGCATCCCTCTTTTCTTCCAGCTGATGTAGATGCCTCAGATAATTGAATTTTAACTAGTTTGTAGCCTCCGTCCTGGTAAATGTTGCCACACTCATGGCACATGTATTCCTTGCATGGCTCCTTATTTTTCATTGAGGCTGTGTGAGCTAACATATAGAGATTCAGTTCTCTATCAAAAGCCTCTCGAGCCATGGTTAATTCATTCTTGTAGGCTTCCAATTCAGACTTCAAGAATTCATTCTCTTCCAATAAAGATGTCATAGTATGTAAACTCTATGTGCTGGTTGATTCTGCTGGGGTAGTCTGCTGATGCACAGCGGTAGCTGGTTCTTGTGGGGCAGCTACAGCTGGTCTCCCGGTATCATCGTGCTTGGTGTATTTTTGTACCACAGTGGCTGGCTCTTGTGTTTCAGCCTCTGGGTAAGTGACTGGTTCTTGTGTGACAGTCACTGCTTGAGCCATAAACAATGTCGTATTATCCCGGGGCACTGGTTCTTGTGTGGCAGTGCCACCGGACGAGACGGGTTGGGCGGTTTGAATTGGAGAGTGAGATTGGAGTTTTAACAGAATAGTGGCAGGGTCAAGGGAAATGGAGGTGAGTCCTGTCTCAACAGTCATCTTCATTTTTCTTTTTGGTAGGAAGGCAGCAAAATCACTGCCTTTCCTTTTCTTTGAGGGGGAGGGTTCTTCTTTGGGGGAAGGGCTTTCAGAAGAAGTGAGGATTTGAAATCTAGCCCTTGTCCGTCGTCTGGAGACTGAGACTGTTGGGGTTCTTTTCTTTTTAAAGGTGGGTGGGGAAGGGGGTGTTAGAGAGTCGTCACTAGGGATAGAAATAGTGGGGACAGATGACTCTGCTAAGTGGGGCGAGTTCGGGGTTGGGTCAACTGGGGAATATGGAATATCATCCTGCTGTCCTTCATAAGGAATTTCAGGAGTATCATGAGAACTTTCGGGTTGTTGGGACGTTTGAGCCTGCTGAGGAATTTCAGGCAGTTGGGGAACAGGGAGTGGGACATGCAGAGGGGGATTTTGCTGAGAAAAACCCCTCTGTATCAACAACTGGCATAAACGATGGTGGGTGAGGGATAACATTGGGAATTTAGAGCGTCTACAATAATAAGACATGTTTCTAATACAGCCAAGCAAATAATAGGGGATATTAATCAGTCGTCCATTTCTCAAATGATTCATCAAGACAAAATCGTGATTGTACACTACCTGGTAACGCCCTTCACACGTTAAGTAGTGTTTGATGAACTCTGCCACCGATGGCCATGGTTGAGGAAGTGAGTGCGGACTAACCCCGCGGCCTTTGAGTTCAACTGGCTCATCTGGACGAAGAAAATCTTGTTGTGCGTTCAGAATAACCTGCTTTCTGCTGAACCAGCGAGTCCCAATAGCTGGCAACCCTGATACCTGAACTATGTCCTCCTCTGTTACTGAAATGCGAACCCCTTGAACCACTGAAAAATCACCTTGAAGGTTTTGTGCAAACTCTAAGACTTGTGCCTGGTCAAATTCACCCAATCTTTCAAAATATACTGTCCATCCCGCTTGTTGGAAAATCTGATAGGCTTCAGGAAACAATTGAAGAAGATTTATGGAGCCGGGCTCATGTCTAATGGCCGACCCTCCCATGGCTATAGCTTTGAGTTATACGCAGAGGCACAGAACACAGTAAACACAGACCCTGATCGCGCTAGTTGTTGCAACAGAGGCTGCAAGGTCCAAATGACGGCGGAAATGGATATGACAAGGGACAGAGGCTTGGTAAATGCGAAATGATTGTTCAATTTTTGAAATTCCCCCCCCCCTACGTATGGTGTAATGATGATTGGGCGTGTGAAGATCTGTAATCATTATGAATGAAATCCTCTCTTTAATATAATTTAACTGAATTACATTAAAACCTCATACCTTACATTTTTTTACCTTTGGTTTAATAATTCGAAGTGTCGATTGCTTCAAAATGGCTTAATGTACATGGAAGAATCTGTAGATTTCTTTGAAATTTAGAGCAGGAGTGTAACTGGATCTGGTCAGTGCTGAATAATTTTTCACCAGAAGGATCTGAAGTATAATCGTGGAGAACCAAAAAGCTTATATAACAGTGAAGAGAAATGATGTTTTAATGATAACAGGTTGCTGAAACTGGTGTTTCAGCAACGGAAAAATGAACGATACGTTGCTGAAACAGGTGTTTCAGCAACGGGAAAAATCAGAGAAATGGGATAAATGACTTGGGTCTGTAAACAGTAGGGAAAATATTTGATGGGGAATAATTTCAGCAGTAAGGGATGGGAAATACTGACTGAAAGAATATTTCAGGGATGGTAAGGGTGGGAAAAATGGAGAAATGGGAATAATGTAGGAATAGGTATGAAGGGATATTGCTAGGAAATGGGGTAAAATGATGGGAACAAGCTTCTGTGATTGAAGCTTCAGATCTTCTTATGATGAATCTGTCCTCCTTAATGAGCTTTTCCAGAATCTGCAAAATTCCATTGTAATATGCCAATCCTTGACAGGGATTATTAGTGCTAAATCTAATCTAATACTAAAAATACAGTGCAGAAATTTAAATGCTGTGAGGAGCAGAAGACTCCCCTAGAAAAAGATAATGAATATCAGTCATGCAAGAAGTCTTGAAATCCTCTTTAGAAACAGGGCGCTGATATAGACGGAGCCTATGACCATTGACTAGTAGAGGTGTTTTAGAATCATCAATTGTTAAAAGTCTTACCGTTCCATTTGGAAAAACAACATCTACCTCATATGGTCCAAGCCAACGTGTACGTAGCTTACCCTGAAAATTTTCAAACCGAGAGTCATACAACAAGGCCCAATTACCTGTTTGGAACTGCTTGTGTTTGATCATTTTGTCATGCCACTTCATCCTTTGTTGATGTATCATGGTTGTTTGATGGATGGCATCTAATCTCTTTTCATCCAACTCCAGAAGCTGCTGCAACCTAGCTGTCTGCACATCAGTCAAATCAAGATTAACAGCTAAAGCAGTTCTTAAAGTTTTAATCTCGAATTCCACGGGAAAAACAGCATTTTTACCATAAGCCAATTCATAGGGAGAAAAACCTGTAGTGTTTCTCCAAGTAGTTCTGTAAGCCCATAATGCCTCAGGGAGCCTTTGGGACCAATCCTTCCGGTTGTCCTTCACTGTTTTAGTTAGAATGGCTTCTAAAACTTTATTTGTGCTTTCCACCTGCCCATTAGCCGGGGGGTGGTATGGTGTAGTCATTCTATGTTGAATATGATATTTGTGAAGGGTGGATTTAAAACCATGAGAATTGAATGGAGGTCCTCCATCAGTAACTAGCTCTCTAGGAATTCCAAATCTAGTGAATATTTCTTCAAATAAGAAAGCTAGGACAACCTCTTCATTGGCTCTAATAAGTGCTTTGGCCTCCACCCATTTAGTCATATAGTCTGTACAGACTAATATATAAGTTCTTTGATTGGATGGAGGGTTAATGGGTCCTATGAAATCCAAGGCCCATCTTTCAAATGGTTCAGAAACTACCTGGGGTTTTAATGGCATTTGGTCTCTATGATTGGGTTGACCCATTCTTTGGCAGCTGTCACAAGCCCTTACATACTTCTTTGCATCCTTGAATAATGAGGGCCAATAGTAACCCATCCTCAGAATTTTGTGTGCTGTTCTCTTATCAGCAAAATGCCCTCCACAAGGGCCATCATGACAAGCTTTCAATATGTCATACACTTCATCTTCTCTAATGCATCTTCGGATCTCCTTATCAAGCCCAGTGTAGAAAAGACGCCCGCTTATCCAGCTGTACTTGGCACTTTGTTGAACAATTCTTCTCTTTTCTCTGTATGACAGGTGTGATGGTAATTTTCCTGCAACCAAATAATTAGCAATATCTGCATACCATGGAGAGTGAGCAGAAACTGCAAACAAATACTCATCAGGAAAAGAATCATCTACTGGAATATCATTGTCAATTTTTAACCGTGAAAGGAAATCAGCCACCACATTTTCTTTACCAGGCCGATCTACAATTGTGATATCAAATTCCTGCAATAATAATAGCCATCTGGTAACTCTAGCATTTGTGACAGATTTATTCATTAAATACTTAATAGCTGAATGATCAGTGTGCACAAAAGTAGAATAACCGGTGATATAGTGTCGAAATTTATTAATGGCATAGATTACTGCAAGAAACTCCTTCTCAGTAACTGTATAATTAAGCTCAGCAGGGGTCATATTCTTACTGATAAAGTAGATAGCATAAGGAAGATGATTTTCCTCTTGTCCCAAGACAGCTCCAATTGCAGTGTCTAAAGCATCAGAAGATATGTGAAAAGGGAGATTCCAATCAGGCCCCCTCAAAATAGGAGCAGTAGACAACTGATGCTTGAGTTCTTCAAAAGCTTTCTGACAAGAATTAGTCCACTTAAATTCATCATTTTTCATAAGCAACACAAATAATGGAGAAGCTATCTTAGAGAAATCTTTAATAAATCTTCTGTAGTATCCAGCATGTCCTAGAAAACTTCTCACATCAGTTTGAGTTTTAGGAACAGAAATATTCTGAATGACCAATATTTTAGATGGATCTACCTGAATACCTTGAGATGAAATAAAATGTCCAAGCACTATTCCTTCACTCATCATCATATGGCATTTTTCAGTACTTAGGGAAAGGTGAGCTTGTATACATCTTTTAAGTACTTTCTCAAGGTTTTGTAATGCATCTTCAAAAGTCACACCATAAGGAGTAAAATGATCCATAAATATTTCCATAGAATCATTCAGCATATCAGAAAAAATTCCTATAACAGCTCTTTGAAAAGTTGTTGGTGCATTACATAGCCCGAATGGAAGAACTCTATAGGCAAAAGTTCCCCAGGGGCTGGTGAAAGTGGTCTTGTCTTGGTCTTGGGGTGCAATTCTTATCTGATTATACCCACTAAATCCATCTAGAAAAGAAAAGAATTTCTTCCCTGCCAGACTATCCAACACCTGATCAATGAAGGGTAAAGGAAAGTGATCTTTTTGAGTAGCTTTGTTTAAGGCTCTGTAATCAACACATACTCTCCATTTCCCGTTTTTCTTAGGGACAATTACCAATGGGGAAACCCATTCACTGTCAGATACAGGGTATATAAATCCTGCATTAAGCAATTTTTGAAGTTCTTCCTTAACAATTTCTCGTAAATTAGGATTCATTCGTCTTTGGGGTTGACAAACAGGTCGGCATCCCTCTTTAATGTAAATTCGATGAGTACATAATTCAGAAGAAATACCTTTCATATCCGTGTAATCCCATGCAAATGCCTCCTTATATTCATGCAATAAATTCATTAATTGTTGTGTTTCAGCCTCTGTTAGATCAGGATTTATGTTTAATGTCTTGCCAGGTTCAATTTCAACTGTTATGCTTTTAGATGAGATAGTGGTTAAAGTCTGAGATGAGTCTTCAGATTCAATCTTTTCTTGTGTATCAGTTTCAAAAATTGCAGTTAATTGATTGTGTGTTTCAGCAATGACAGAAGAAGGTTCACAAATAAAATTATTAATTATCTCATCCTCTGTATTGTCTTTAAGAGTTAAAGCTTGTCCAATAGTTAAAATAGGCTGAACAGCATTATCATCATAATCCATCCATATAGAATCTTCATTATTAATTATTGGTGTAGCATGAGGATAAAGAGTAAGATGTTTTGTTTCATAACCATTAGAAATTGTCATTGAACCAGATCTGCAACTGATAAAAGCATCAGCTGTGGCCAACCATGGCCTTCCTAGAATTAAGGGGTGTCCCCCCAGCTTTGTTTTAGTCTGCAATACAACAAAATCAGCTGGGTATTTCGAGGATTCAACTGAAATAAGTAGGTCCTCAACAACTCCTTCAGGTTTAATTGTAGAACGATCAGCCAACTCTAGAATGGTGGGTGTATCTCTGATTGTGTTATTCAGCTGTAACAATTGTGAAGTTTCAAGAGTCATTATATTAATTGCAGCACCTAAATCTACCAGAACTTGGGGAATCATTGTTTTACCAATCTGAACTGTTACTGTAGGATGGCCGGGATCACCATATTTCATAGGAGGGGCTTTTCCGGACATTAATGCAGACAAGTCCCCCATCACATGCACTGTAAGGGGGTCCTTGGTTTTCCTACCAGGTTTCTTGACACAAATATCCCTTAATGTTCTGGCATAAATTGGTACATCTCTTAATGCTTGTAAAAGTGTAATTTTAACATACAAATTTTGCAATTCCCCTAGAAGATTAAAAGCAGGTGTTTCAGCTATTCTGGTTAAAACCAAACGCTCGGGGAATGGTGGTTCTGTTTTTTCCACATTTTTGTTAGGAGGTGGTTGTGCTTTCTTATGTTTCTCAGTTTCCTCTTTATCAGAATCAGAAGAAGTTATGTCATCAATAATAGGCTCTACTATTTTTCCAGATCTCAAATGAATATCATTACATTGCATAGTAGGAAATATAGACTAATTCTGAATATCAATAACTTGCACAAATTTATTATTGGGGTTAGGATTTGGTTGCACAGGTAGCTGGGGTCTCATTTGGTTATTTGGCGGAGCATTTGATGGCAGAGGGAGTGGTTGTTGGAATTGAGGCAATTGATTTGGATACGGGAGTGGTTGACTTCTCCAATTTGAATTCCAAGGGTTAAAAGAAGATGGCTGCTGTGAGGGCCAAGGAGTCCACATTGAAGGATCAACAAAGGGTGGGTTTGATTGTTGCATGGGTGGGAAATTCATTTGGTTGAAGGGTGGGTATTGCATTTGATTGAAGGGAGGGTAATTTGTTTGACCAAAAGCAGAATAATTGTTCCAACGATTAAATGGCATACTAGAGTTCATACCTTGTCCTTTTGGTTGCCATTGTCTTCTTTGAGTTAGCAGGTAAACTGCTTCAGCTTCTTCTTCCGTTGGCTGCAATGCTGCTTTTATTCCTGGTAGAGATGGACATTGTTTTGTCTCATGATCCTTCTCACAAAGGGTACAAATTGGTATTTTATCCATTGGGCATTCCCTTAGTGGATGTTTGTCTCTGCACTTCGGGCAAAAGATAGCCAGAGTTGCTTCTGCTTCAGCCTGCTTCTTCTTAACCTGCAAAGTGTCAATTTGTGAAGCAAAAGAGCTTAACATCTCAGTTTTAAATTCCTCAAGTAAATTACCTATTTCAGCTCTTGTTGCTCCTCCATTGGCTGATTTCTCCACTCTTGAATAGGTGGAATCTCTTGTTCTGTTTCTTGCAGCTCCCCTAGAACACCTCTTAGCAAGTTCACAAATCTCATCATATGATTCCTTAGATATATCTCCCTTGGCAAGCATGTTTAACATATCTAAACAATCATCCCTTAAACCTTTAAGTAATATTGTTTTGCGAATTTCCTTACTTATATTCGGATGATCAGATCTCTGTATGTTGTACTGCAGCCTTTCTATATATTCCTTCGGACTCTCATCCGTCTTTTGTGTCATATTGAATAGTTCATCCTTCTTTTCTCTCGTCCGGCAGTAGTCTTGATATTTAAGCAGAAATTTCTGTTTCATCTGCTCCCATGTTGTGATCACCTGACTTCCAAGGCTCATGAACCATCTCAAAGCATTCCCTTTTAAGGTGACTGGAAACAGTTTCAACTTTTGAGCATTAGTAACATAATCATAACTTCTGCATAATATATCAAATTCAAAAAGAAATTCATCCGGATCCTCAGAGGATAAACCATGAAAGTTAGGTAAAGCAGACAATGGAATATTTTTCATAGGAGTTATCCCTGCAGGAAGATCACTGATAGGAAATCCCAAGGTAGAGAGGGAATTTTCATTTCTTCCTTCTCCTTCAAGATCTACACGTCCTCCACCAAAGAAACCATCATTGTTTCCTTCCATTGTTGGCTCTCCTACTGCACTTGCTCGATCGTCAAGATCCTCTATTGGCTCTTCAATGTTTTCCACTGATCGTCCAACGCTCTCTACGATTTCCTCAATGTGCTCTGCTGATTTACTAACACTTTCCTCTGACTCTCCAGCACTGACTGCTGGTTCTTCTATATTTTCAGGACCCACAACTTCCTCTGTTCTGTAATCTGATTGAGGGGAGTGCTGAAATTTTGATTTTCGAGAACTTAATCTCTGTGATGATTCAGCCTTTGATACAATCTCGTCAATAAAAGTTTTCCTTCCTCCCCTTCCTTTGCCTTTGCCACCTGTGGGGTTAGTTTTCTTCTGGTTTCCGCGTCCTCTCATACAATCTGCACATTTAAAAAGAAAAGATTAATGCTTTTGAAATCTACAATTACCTTCCCCGGCAACGGCGCCAAAATGTTGGTCGCTTTAATTGCTTTCACAATTCAAGCTCCACATAAATTGTCAACCCGAGGAAGTCTTTTGATTTCAAAGATAATCACGCACTGGATATGCTCAATTTCAAAAGCAGAAACAATGTTGTAGTAAAAAGCCACACAATTATTAATCTCACAAATCTACTGGTTCACACTCTGTTTAATCAAAGCTGAAGTCAATTAAGTTATAGCAGAAATAATTTCTATGTTGCAGTTACAATCCAAACAAAGGAAAACAAATCTGCAAGGAAAGAAATCAATCAACCATAGCAGGAACAGGACCCTATTCCCTGGTTAGAAACTTCAGCACCTGATGCCTGACACTTAATCACACTGTATGAAAGGTAATTTCAAGAGACAAGACCCTATTCCTATGAACAGGAACCTTCAGCACTTGTTCTCTTGTTTCTAATCACACTGCAGAAAAAAGGAAAGCAATGAGTGAGAGCAGGACCCTATTCCTTTATGCAAGAACCTTCAGTACCTGCCTCCCAGCATCATACATTCATACAATCAATAGAAATGGATTTCTCAACTTCCAAGAGTGAATGCATTCAACATATGCAGCGCTAAAGAAACAGAGTATTACTAAGCTGTGTAACTAGTGTCCAACAACAGAATTAAAGTGAAGCGAAATAAACAAATTACAGGAATCAAGGGTGAATCTTGTGAGGAAGGCGGGCCCTTTCCCTCTCACAAGATTCCCCGGGGGAAAGAATTAAATTGGAACGCTCAAAGGAAGAATTTATTCATCTGTCAAAGTAACTGTTATATTACAGATGGGGACTAGCTCCAGTTCTCACACAATACTCTCCTGTAGCTTTACAACGATTGACTTCTACTAATGATGATGTCTCCTCTTTTTAAAGAGGAGACATCTTTTACGATTTACATGAGAGCGGATCTACATTATCTCAAATCTGTTCTCTTTCCCAAAACAGGACTATTCTGTTCTTCCAAGAAAAGATACTGTTACAACAGAGACAACACGAATGTTATCTTTAGGATGATCCAAGTAACCGTGTCTTCATGCTGTTGCTGCTGTTTCCACAAAAAGTTCTTCCAGAATCGCAAATTACGCATGGCGGAATTTGCGTGCTTGACGGCTGTTTCAGCAACTGAGTCAGATGTTTCAGCAACGGCCGCTTGTTCCTAGCAATGCATATAACTATCTGCGATCTTTGGACTTGTGTTAGCAACGATACACTTCAATTAATGATAAAATATAAGAGTATTATGGAATTAAATGTAAAACAGATTAAACATATAATAAAGAAGAGGATTGTATATACCTTGGGATAAAGTAGATGAGAAATGATAATGGAATCCTTTCTAATCATGGTTTAAAAAGTAAAATGGTGTCAAAGTATATAACAAAAATGATACATAGTGGAGTCCTAACATCAGTGACTGTGAATGAACTGGGTAACCCGCCACAGACTGGATCTCTTCCTTCAGATGTAGTATAGAGTCTGTTGTTCAAATCCATAGAATAAAGCTGTTACCTACAGGAGGCTTGATGAAAACTTGATAAGGTTTCGAGCCTACCCGAGGTTCGATGTTGCAGATATGCTGGCTACATTTTTTGTCTATAGGCACCTCATTCATGTCGTGGGACTGTGCTAGGCAAGGAAGGTCCGAGGGCTGCCACAGAGCCCGCTTAGAACCCACCCGGATGTCCAAGTCGGTGATGACGCAGCGGCACCCATAGTTCTTTGGCACAGCCGGCGCAGCAAGGATGAGAATAGGGGCGAGCAGTCGAGACCCCCAGCATAAAGCACGATGAATACTGAAATTGAGAAAGGTAAGGTACCCTTCGTCCGCAGGTGCGAATAATTGTTGCCGTTGAAAGAAGTCCACCAAAGCTGGTCCAGAACTGTGAAAACGTAAAGCAGAGATTCCACCATGATATGGATGCCTCTTTGTTCCCCGAAATCCTTTAAAATGTTTGTAATCTGCCTCAAAAAATGGCCCGAGGTCTGTGCAAATGAGAGGGTATGGGCGAGTCACCACCAAACAAAAGTAAACAGGCTCACATGATCTGTGCGGCGCCTCTGAATCGCGTCTGAAATGGTCTGCCGCCGCTAAAGACAGAGAAGCCGAGTCCTGTGCCCTAGGGTTTCCACAAACTATCACTCCGCTTCCCTCCATCATTCCCTATGGTAGTTTTTTCTGGGGATGCACTTGTTTGAACAGGTCCCACTGTTTGCTGGAGAAAGCCTTTGCTCTTTGTGCAAACTCGAAGTTTCTTCCTGCAATAAAATAACAGAGGTCACAGATTGAATAATAATAATGCTAAGGGCATTTTAATTAGTTTGCAAAAGAGAAAACAATGAATTTAGACCCCTGTGTGGTCAAGACTTTATCAGAGATAATGGCATGTGTAGGCTTTCTTTGTGCCCTTTCTCTGTCAGGATCATCAGCTTCCACACACATGAGGTTCTCTTCATTCACGTTCTTAGTGTTCGCTATAGGTCTTCACTAAGCTCTGAGTGTTTGCAGAAGAAACTATTGATAAGATTGAAGATTTTCTGTTCGTGCTCTAAGTGTTTGCTGAAGAAACTGCTGATAATGTCGAAGATTTTCTG
Source organism: Pinus albicaulis (assembly GCA_034641835.2). NCBI lineage: Eukaryota > Viridiplantae > Streptophyta > Pinopsida > Pinales > Pinaceae > Pinus > Pinus albicaulis. The sequence goes on along the minus strand of CM076571.1, from coordinate 562,855,612 downwards.
TTCATGCCATCTCCTGCTGAATGCTATCCTAGCAGGTCAGGAAAATGGCAATAGCCTGCAATGCATTTTCAGAGCCACTTCAACCAGATTGATATTTTTTCACTGCCATACACTTACAATATGCTCATACAACCGTTTTCCTACAATTCAAGTGATCAGCGGATTTGCTGGTGTCCAACCCTACGACTTGGCAACCACAGGATAGCATAGTCGCAGATTCTGCTAGGTTGTATTTTGCGTTCATGCCCCCAAACTTGTGACCTAGCGACTGGTTGCAATGGGCGAGGGGTCGCGCTCTTTATTTCTGCACAAGGCTTCATGCAACATCAACATAGCTCGTGTGTAATGGTTATGGCACCCTCGCGCATTTCAACACATGCTCCTTTTGTTATCTACATCTTCACTCTTTCCTTCCAAGTGCGCTGGTCGCCAATGGATGCAAAACACTTTAGATCGAGAATTATCCACACCGCGTTTTCCTGGATTTGCATCCCTGTTCCTGCTGTGGACCATAAAACACCTTTGGTTTCAATTAATAGTTTCATTTTCATACCTGCTATGTAACACTCGGTTTTAGCCCTTGACTCGAGGGAAGGGCAAGGGTGTGAATTAGGACAAAATCGAATAGCTATTAGCATGAATTGAAACCTCATGAATTTAGTTCCGCCGCTCGTACGATTGACATAGCGATTAGCCTCTCTTGCAGAAATATGCATCAATCTCTCTTCGATTAAGTAATTTTGTCTCTCTTCGATCAAGTAATTTTGTCTCTCTTGAACAGCAGAACGCAGGAGCAACCATGAATTGAGTTAATCACCTCTGTGTACAGACAGTCACTCTGAGAATCAAATTGAACCACTTGAAAGATACCTCTAAAGTACATCGTACAATGTTTTTCTGTATGAATTGAGCCCTCGAAGATTAGTCTATACTGGAATTATCAATCATGCATGAAAACTCATCCAAAATTCAGCAAAATGGCGCCTGGTCCTGAAAACAAACTTTTAAAATTGTAACTATGCAGGGCTGCACTCGTAAATACGTTAAGTTTTGTTGTTATCCTCTCTGCCAAGTGTTAATAGATTCATGGGCGTGGTAAACCTTCTCGGGCAGGCCTGCATGCATGGCGAATCTGCGGCAGGGCCTACGATTGCTGAATGCAGGACCATGCACGTTACCTTAGCGCGTCTGACCGATTACTATATTCGTTTCTTCTTACTATTTTTACTGAGCATTACAGAGTTTAACTGATCCTCAATCCACGCGGGAAAATATCTATAAGGTAAAGCGCGGTCATGGATAAGCATGCAGCCTCGATTATCATTATTTGGAGCCCATGCCATAAAAAACGCCACGACATCTGCATTCTTTGCTGAAAAAGGTTTCACCAACGCGCATGTCGCAACTTCCTCTAGCAGGGCCGTGACTCTGCACCGCTGACAACAAATGGCTGCGAGTCATCATGCTTATTACAGCTCTGTTCCACTTTCACCATAAATAGCACTGTATATTACTGCAGTTGCGTTGCAGGTTCATTATAACATTTCGCCCCATGCTTTGAACGTAAAATTTTTTCCTTTTGACCGTTATACATATATGCGTCCTCTCCCAAAGTTTGGCATGGGCTAAACTACGGCATAAAACACTTGGGCCCATCGAAACATGCCTCGTGTGCTTTGCTTGGAAATCTTCTACAGTTGTGATGTCCTACGTGATTTGCACCATTTAAAACTGTGGTTATAACGTGTCAGGATAGTCATGGCATTCCGCTCCATCCTTGAGTTGAAAGTCGACTGCTACGTATTACGTTGGCTCCATGAAATATAAATATTTAACAGTTGGCTCCACGTTAAAACGCAAATCTCGACCAAACATTATATATCTGTTTTCAAAGAATAAAACTCGACCATAGGCATGATCCGTGTTCAATCATACGTTTGACCGTTGTGCTATACCCACTCCAACGTTCACGGTAAGTTGGAAAGTTGATTTCCATGCATATATATGTACATGTACGTTGGCTCCATGCAACGTGTCTACTCCTTTTGTGCGCCAAACGTAAGGTTGACCATCATATGCGTGCCCTACGTGGATTGAACCTGCACCATTAAACTGCTTGCACCCATGGTAACGCAACATTCATACGTGTCTACTCGGCAATCTTATACAGTCGTGAAGTTCTATTAACCTTATATGGTTTGAATAATATTGCAATTCGCACCAAGACTTTGTATCGCCGAATGTATTTTCTCAACCATCAAACTTGGCGCCGATGCAACGTGCTATGTTGTAAGAAAGAACCTTTGACCATTAACTACGATGTAATGTTTCCCATTTTATATATTTTGGAACCTACATGGTCTTGCGCCTTGCATTAATATATACAACATCACCTTGCGCCCTTTATAATGTTATCATTGAGTTATGCTCCAAGATAACTTATGGTTTTAAAACCATGTGCTTCTGAGCCTAGTTTTAATTTGATCATTTACTTTTCCTTATAATTCTAAAGCTTCTCGTTTTGAAAGATCGAGCGTCGAAATATACTTATCAAACCACATTGATAGCCCTTTTCATATTGACCTTTTCTACCCGGCTACCAAAGGCGTATGCATTTCAACATGACCCCTTTAGGTTCAATTTGAAATTCCTTGTTTCTTATGATCTCGTTTAGACAAATTTCAAGAGAAAAGAAGACTAGGGTTTTAAGGCCTTTTCATTGCTCCACGTTGTACTCTTTGCAACATAAATAATTTCACACCATGTAGCTTAGGATTCATAAATGCTTCTTCTCAAAGATGCGCTCACATATTTGAAAACTCTACCTTTGGCTTGCCACACCAACATGCGTGCTTTCGCACTGCTACCTGACACGAGAACGCCTCGAATGAGATGGTCATTGTCTTGAGAAAAATTCTGAGTCCGCTTTTGTTCACTGGGCTATACTAGACTCATCGAAGTGGCGAAATATGTTTCTTTGCATGCGCCCATCGACATGGAGATGGTATGATGCAAGATCTGGACATTTCCAATGGAGCGCTTTAAAGCATCTGGTGCACACTAGTGAAGAAAGCTTTTGCATCAGTGACATAGAAGGTTCTCTCTGATCAGCATGTATCACACTATCCCCCTTTTAACAGTACTGATCGTTTGCTCCTGCTCCTCCCCTGTTCTGCAGCTTTGACCTCGTCGTTGAGCCAAATTTTATTTCCCTTGATGTCGTGACATGACTGAGGAGTTTGTCACCCGTGGGGTCAACCTGCGTGGGATATTACAACATCATAATTACTCTTCAATAATGATAACCACAGATAAAACACATGAAACTAACAAGCTTAAGAGAAGCATTCAAACAATATGCTTAATGACCTACAGCAGGAGGGATTTTACTCGTCAATACACACAAGGTTCTCGTTCAAACATATGCATGGAAATCTCATTACACATGGCGCGACTGCGGTAAGAATGTTCGAGCGTACGCTAGATGATCCCTCCCACATATGGCGTGATTGCAGCGACAAAATCAAGTCATGGTGATGAGACAACTCGTGAGGGGTTAGAGATAGGTCGGCGGGATGTCGTTGACTACAGGTCAGGTGAAAGACTTTAACACCTAGGCGAGCAGAGGGGGAACCCGAAATTTTAAATATACCCAAAATTTTGGGTGGTGTTGTAGCGGCTACAACAAATGGCGAACCACTGGTAAAATCTAGCATCTCTGTCAATATCACCACAATAGTCTGAGTCCGGATAATGATGCAAGGGAATATTGAACCAGTTCCGTGGGTACCCTTTGTATTAATTTGGCCCTTTACAGGTATGCCTAATCCTTGTGCCGCAACTAAGTCCCGCTAATCAGAAACACATCAAAGAGAAAGCTCACAGATGCCAGTAGCTTGATGATGATGTGAGGAGCAAGGCACTGGGTTTATTATTCTCAGGATTTTTAAAGTAAGCTTCTGGTGTTGCTCCGTTGCCAGCAGGCCTGGACAGTACCCCGGCGGAGTCAATTCAAGAAATCACAAACGTTGCTCCGCTGCCAGCGAGCCTGGTCAGTACCCCGGCGGAGTCGTTGAATTACCTCTCTGTGCAGGAAGCTTTTCTCGATCCTTTACCCTTATTTGTTTCATGTGCTTACAACACTTATTTTCATGTGCTCGTGGCACTTATTTTCATGTGCTCATGGCACTTATTTTTCATGGGCAGATGAGGGATCCCGACTTATTTTACGAGCAAGAGAGGTTGTTTCTCGTGTTATAGAAACTGAAAGATATCCTGATTTGGGTTTTCCCTTGTGCCAAACCTTCACATCCCATCTACCACAATAGGTGAAGCGTGCAAAACAGATCATTAAGATGTCCAAGACTATGCTGGGCACAAGGCTTAGGCTACGGGTAGGGGTCATTCGAACTCATTAGGTCTCCCATAAGCAACCGGCTCGTATCTCCCTAGCTAAATGAGTTTAGAATCATAGGCATCCTGTTGAGAATGCGACTTCAATGACTCGTCCTAAGAGAAAGCTGCCTCTTGAGATAGCCACCACCACTTCACGCCAAAACAATGGAGTTACTTCTTTAGCAATCGGGGCAAAACAAGACTGCAAGGTGATACGGTTGTAATGAGGGCTCGTGCAGTGGCAGGCGACATGACAGAACTGATGTGAGGAAGAGAGAGTACGACGCAATGTAAAAGGCGAGGCTCAGGATGCGATGCAATGCCATGTGCGAGAAAGATCAACCAGTTGTAGGTGGCATAGAGGCACAATACAAGCAATGATTATTTATGCAACAACAAGCAACGGAAAAGGAAATGAAAGAAAATACTTGTAACATGATGTTGCCTAAGATATTAATCATAAACAACAAACACACTTTTAAACTATGAAGAAAAAAATTTGGCAAGTAAACCTAATTGACTTGAAACTAAATTTTTTTATTGCAGGTCCTAGCTAGCCTACACCTAAACCCTAGTTTAACCAATGATGCGGTCGGGTTATGTAAAATCAGTTTTCCAGTGCAGCCACCGCATTAGTTCCTGACCTGCAAGAGCAACAATGATCAGGATCAGAGCTAGAATCCAAAAAAGTGCAGCAGCAACAACACTTACCTGAGGAGCAGGTGCAATGGCAAGACGATCATAGATACTTCCCAAAGGACAAGCCATCATAGATTGTGAAAGTTGAATCCCACTCTCATCTTGATATGCAGCAATATGTTCTTGAAAATCAACATTTATAAATGACATACATTCATTCATGCACAATCCTGGATCTGATGGGCACTGGGTAAGCCACCGCCTATTTTCAGGCACATCAACCAGAAAGGGTTGGTTGAGTTGACTGACAATCTTAACATGGTGTTGAGGACCATCCGTTTTATGGAATGGAAACAATAAGCAAGTGCCAGGCGAATTATAGATGCATGCGCATCCAAGCGTAGAAACCCTAGTTTGGAAAACCCTAGCTCGAGGTTGCTCTTGGGTTTGGTCAAGGGTATGAGGATCCGAATCCACTTTCAATGTAGGCTCCAATTCCTCACTGCCTTGAAAAAACTCTGGACCTTCGAGCGGTTGGGAAAGATCAACAAGAGACTGGATGTGATCATGGATTGTGGTGAGTTGCAAAATGTCAGTGGGCTTTGTATCAATTTGGTCAAATGTTTGCGCGCTGACAGATTGGTAGATCGATATATCAGATTCTTTAGATTCGCCGGGGTGGGGTGGATTCGATGCGGTTATGCTGGGAGGAGCATGGTATGTGGGGATCGTCGTTTGAGAAACGGTCGGCAGAAGCTGAGGCACTTCGATTTTCTGATGTGTACTCGAATCTTCCAAAAGCGAATCATCGAATTCAGGTGTCTTCATAGGGTCGGCCAAGAGATCCGAGTGACAGTCATCGGGGATATGATTAAATATGTTTTCAGATAAGGAGTGATCGCTACAACCATCGATGTGGTCGAGTTGGGTACCTGGCATGTCAGGCTCCCTGAGAGTTACCGACTGGGACAGATCAATAAAGAGGACATCTTGAGGTTGCCCAGTCAGATAGTCGCTCCTATGGCTGTCTAAAGATTCCGAGTGAGAAAGATTAGATCTAAAAGATTCATCGATTTTGATCTGTGATTGTGAAACACCATCTGCGTGCTTATGATTGTCGCCAATACCAGTATAAGGAAATTTTGAATGTCTCGAAGAAATTACTGGTGTGGCGGGATCGAGAAACCAACCGGGGAATAATGAACGAATAGATTGAGTCGCAGGGGCTTCAACCATACGAGGCTTTCCAACCCGCGCATCCGTGTCATTCAGAGAAAACGATGATATGGCAGACCTTGTAAGAGAATCAACTTTATGCGGGGTAGGAGTCGATTCATAATCCGTATGTGAACCAGATTCATAGTCCGAATCTGAACCAGATTCATAATCCAAATATGAACCAGATTCATAACCCGAATGTGAACCAGATTCATAGTCCGAATCTGAACCAGATTCATAATCCAAATATGAACCAGATTCATAATCTGAATGTGAACCAGATTCATAATCCGAATGTGAACCAGATTCATCATCCGAATGTGAATCTGATTCATAATTCGAATGTGAACCAGATTTAGGTCTAAGTCCAGGGAGACATCGAGAGGGCTCGGGGTAGGTTTCATGAGCCAAAAGAGATAATGAGCCACTGTGGTTTTCAAACTCTGATTCATCATGGTGCGTGCGGGATTCAAAGTTAGTGCAATAGGTCTTATCCTCTTGCTAGTGTCTATCCTTGCTCAGGACTTTCGAGGTCACAACTTCACTACCCAACAACTCAGGAGGAGGGGTGAGAATATCACAAATAGCAATACTCTCCTTGGAGGCCTGAATGTGGTCTGGACTCGGGGAGATGGACACCGAAGCATTAGGGAAAAAATCCGAACAGCCGGTAACTTGCGGGTCATCATAGGGAACACTAGGATCTAACTAAAATTGTTCAAGGGAAACGAGAATCACATACTTGAACTGTTTACTTAAACATTTCCAATCGACATCCCTCTCAGGGAACTCAAAACAATAATGAAAAAATCTGATAGCGAACTCGTCTAAAGATTCCTGAGGTTCCATTATGATGTCATTTAACTTTATTACAACGTTATGAAGATCATACCTGTGAAAATCTTGTTGTAATTCCCTGGCGAGTTGTTCAAACGAGTGGATGGAAGCTTCCGGCAATGTGCAACACCATTTCTTAGCGCGACCTTCGAGAGTGAGGAAGAAAAGAAAACAAATGAAACCTTCATTCTCAATTTTGTAGCACTCACCAAAGTCATAGAAATCTAAAAGGTGCTGGGTTATAGGTACCCCATTTTCACCATCGAATTTTAACTGGGACAAGTGATACATAAGTTTATCGGGGATGAAGTACCCAGGTTCATAAAAATCCGACAAACATCTCGGGAGAATGATTTGGGAATGAGCCATTACAGATATGAGATTAACTGCAGGCTCTAAGGGCTCAGCTTGTCATCTGGCCCCCCTTCTTGTTAAACATATGGTCGGAGGTTCAGGCCCTCCTTCTAGTTAAACATATGGTCGGAGGTTCGGGCCCTCCTTCTAGCGCCAATTCTGTTGACGGGAAAATATATCCGGCCAACAGTAGGGGATCTCCCCAGTAGAAATTCCCAATTAGACCTTGAACCGTTTGGAGTAGGGATCCCGTCCGGGGTGTGGGTCCGGCTACCGCTTAAGACGCCTTCCCTTCGGTCTCAAAAGAACCTGATTGAACCTGCGGACACACACTTATTCACATGATACAAAATACATGATTGATGCATTAAACATGAATAAAACACTATGCGTAGCGAGGCAATAAATAAAGCATGTACGCCTAAGGAGGTGTCGTTAGCAACACATCTTTGGGGTACTGCTTGTAAGGTAGTCTGACCACAAAATAAATAGTTCTTTATGGCGAGATGTCCCTTTACTTTTTGAAAGATAAAACGAAATGCTAACAAAATAGTTCATTAACATTCATTAATAGAGCAAATGGTAAACTGAACATCATCAACACAAACACAGATAGCCATGATGCATAAATGATGCTATAAAGAGGGCAGCTTCATTAATCAAAAGATGTTCTGAAACTGTATAAGAAAATACACATAGTGTTCGCACAGCAAAACACATCATCCAACAAAGGGGTTTTAACAAGTATCTGTATTCATATGCACAAGAGTATAATATTTCAATACAATGCTATGTAGCTCTTGAGTCTCCAAAAGAAAAAGCCCCTTTTACATGCTCCCGAAGGAGTATTTATAATACAAAACCTACCCTTTGGGCTTCCTTGAATTTTCATCTTCCTGACCGTTGGGCTGCCTTGCGACCCAGTCTTTTCTGCGACCTGCGACCTGCGACCTGAGCTGTTGTTGCGACCTGCGACCTGACTGGGTCGCGGGGTCGCAGGTTGTAAGAAAGTGTCCAAGGTGCGACCTTGCGACCTTGCGAATAGGTCACTGGGTTGCGGGGTTGCGGATCGTGAAAACAGATGCACATGCGACCTTGCGACCTTGCGACTAGGTCGCTGGGTCGCGGGGTCGCGGATCGTGAAAACAACCACACATGCGACCTTGCGACTAGGTCGCTGGGTCGCGAGGTCGCGGATTGTGAAAACAGCCGCACATGCGACCTTGCGACCTTGCGACTAGGTCGCTGGGTCGCGGGGTCGCAAAGGCGAAAAACCGAAGGGGTGCGACCTTGCGACCTTGCGACTAGGTCGCTGGGTCGCAGGGTTGCAAAAAGCGGAAAAACCACAGATGTGCGACATGCGACCTTGCGACTAGGTTGCTGGGTCACAGGGTCGCAAAAGGTGAAAAAAACTGAAGATGTGTGACCTGCGACCTTGCGACTAGGTCGCTGGGTCGTAGGGTCGCAAAAGGTGAAAACTGAAGATGTGCGACCTTGGCATATCTGTGAGTTGTAGTCTTCTTTCGGTGGACGTGGCCAGGTGCTCTCGAACATAAAGTGCTTTCTTCAGAGACTCATGGGGATGCACTTGTTTGAACAGGTCCCACTGTTTGCTGGAGAAAGCCTTTGCTCTTTGTGCAAACTCGAAGGTTCTTCCTGCAATAAAATAACAGAGGTCACAGATTGAATAATAATAATGCTAAGGGCATTTTAATTAGTTTGCAAAAGAGAAAACAATGAATTTAGACCCCTGTGTGGTCAAGACTTTATCAGAGATAATGGCATGTGTAGGCTTTCTCTGTCAGGATCATCATCTTCCGCACGCACGAGGTTCTCTTCATTCAAGTTCTCAGTGTTCGCTATAGGTCTTCAATAAGCTCTGAGTGTTTGTAGAAGAAACTATTGATAAGATCAAATATTTTCTGTTCGTGCTCTAAGTGTTTGCAGAAGAAACTGCTGATAATATCGAATATTTTCTGTTCGTGCCATCTCCTGCTGAATGCTATCCTAGCAGGTCAGGCAAATGGCAATAGCCTGCAATGCATTTTTAGAGCCACTTCAACCAGATTGATATTTTTTCACTGCCATACAATTACAATATGCTCATACAACCGTTTTCCTACAATTCAAGTGATCAGTGGATTTGCTGGTGTCCAACCCTACGACTTGGCAACCACAGGATAACATAGTTGCAGATTCTTCTAGGTTGTATTTTGCGTTCATGCCCCCAAACTTGAGACCTAGCGACTGGTTGCAATGAGCGAGGGGTCACGCTCTTTATTGCTGCACAAGGCTTCATGCAACAACAACATAGCTCGTGTGTAATGGTTATGGTACCCTTGCGCATTTCAACACATGATCCTTTTGTTATCTACATCTTCACTTTTTCCTTCCAAGTGCGCTGGCCGCCAATGGATGTAAAACACTTTAGATCGAGAATTATCCACACCGCGTTTTCCTGGATTTGCATCCCTGTTCCTGCTGTGGACCATAAAACACCTTTGGTTTCAATTAATAGTTTCATTTTCATACCTGCTATGTAACACTCGGTTTTAGCCCTTGACTTGAGGGAAGGGCAAGGGTGTGAATTAGGACAAAACCGAATAGCTATTAGCGTGAATTGAAACCTCGTGAATTTAGTTCCCCTGCTCGTATGATTGACATAGCAATTAGCCTCTCTTGCAGAAATATGCATCAATCTCTCTTCGATTAAGTAATTTTGTCTCTCTTCGATCAAGTAATTTTGTCTCTCTTGAACAGCGGAACGCAGGAGCAACCATGAATTGAGTTAATCACCTCTTTGTACAGACAGTCACTCTGAGAATCAAATTGAACCACTTGAAAGATACCTCTGAAGTACAGCGTACAATGTTTGCCTATATGAATTGAGCCCTCGAAGATTAGTCTATACTGGAATTATCAATCATGCATGAAAACTCATCCAAAATTCAGCAAAATGGCGCCTGGTCCTGAAAACAAACTTTTAAAATTGTAACTATGAAGGGTTTCACTCGTAAATACGTTAAGTTTTGTTGTTATCCTCTCTGCCAAGTGTTAATAGATTTGTGGGCATGGTAAACCTTCTCGGGCAGGCCTGCATGCATGGCGAATCTGTGGCAGGGCCTACGATTGCTGAATGCAGGACCATGCGCGTTACCTTAGCGCGTCTGACCGATTACTATATTCGTTTCTTGTTAGTATTTTTACTGAGCATTACAGCGTTTAACTGATCCTCAATCCACGCGGGAAAAATATCTAGAAGGTAAAGCACGGTCATGGATAAGCATGCAGCCTCGATTATCATTATTTGGAGCCCATGCCATAAAAAACGCCACGACATCTGCATTCTTTGCTGAAAAAGGTTTCACCAACGCGCATGTCGCAACTTCCTCTAGCAGGGCCGTGACTCTGCACCGCTGACAACAAATGGCTGTGAGTCATCATGCTTATTACAGCTCTGTTCCACTTTGACCATAAATAGCACTGTATATTACTGCAGTTGCGTTGTAGGTTCATTATAACATTTCGCCCCATGCTTTGAACGTAAATTTTTTTCCTTTTGACTGTTATACATATATGCGTCCTCTCCCAAAGTTTGGCATGGGCTAAACTACGACATAAAACACTTGGGCCCATCGAAACATGCCTCGTGTGCTTTTCTTGGCAATCTTCTACAGTTGTGAAGTCCTACGTGATTTGCACTTTTTAAAACCGTGGTTATAACATGTCAGGATAGTCATGGAATTCCGCTCCATCCTTGAGTTGAAAGTCGACTGCCATGTATTACGTTGGCTCCATGCAATATAAATATTTAACAGTTGGCTCCACGTTAAAATGCAAATCTCGACCAAACATTATATATCTGTTTTCAAAGAATAAAACTCGACCATAGGCGTGATCCATGTTCAATCATACGTTTGACCGTTGTGCTATACCCACTCCAACGTTCACGGTAAGTTGGAAAGTTGATTGCCATGCATATATATGTACATGTACGTTGGCTCCATGCAACGTGTCTACTCCTTGTGTGCGCCAAACGTAAGGTTGACCATCATATGCGTGCCCTACGTGGATTGAACCTGCACCATTAAACTGCTTGCACCCATGGTAACGCAACATTCATACGTGTCTGCTCGGCAATCTTATACAGTCGTGAAGTTCTATTAACCTTATATGGTTTGAATAATATTGCAATTCGCACCAAGACTTTGTATCATCGAATGTATTTGCTCAACCATCGAACTTGGCGCCCATGCGACATGCTATGTTGTAAGAAAGAACCTTTGACCATTAACTACGATGTAATGTTTCACATTTTATATATTTTGGAACCTACATGGTCTTGCACCTTGCATTAATATATACAACATCACCTTGCGCCCTTTATAATGTTATCATTGAGTTTTGCTCCAAGATAACTTATGGTTTTAAAACCATGTGCTTCCGAGCCTAGTTTTAATTTGATCATTTACTTTTCCTTATAATTCGAAAGCTTCTCGTTTTGAAAGATCGAGCGTCGAAATATACTTATCAAACCACATTGATAGCCCTTTTCATATTGACCTTTTCTACCCGGCTACCAAAGGCGTATGCATTTCAACATGACCCCTTTAGGTTCAATTTGAAATTCCTCGTTTCTTATGATCTCGTTTAGACAACTTTCAAGAGCAAAGAAGACTAGGGTTTTAAGGCCTTTTCATTGCTCCACGTTGTACTCTTTGCAGCATAAATAATTTCACACCATGTAGCTTAGGATTCATAAATGCTTCTTCTCAAAGATGCGCTCACATATTTGAAAACTCTGCCTCTGGCTTGCCACACCAACATGCGTGCTTTCGCACTGCTACCTGACACGAGGACGCCTCGAATGAGATGGTCATTGTCTAGAGAAAAATTCTGAGTCCACCTTTGTTCACTGGGCTATACTAGACTCATCGAAGTGGTGAAATATGTTTCTTTGCATGCGCCCATCAACATGGAGATGGTATGATGCAAGATCTGGACATTTCCAATGGAGCGCTTTAAAGCATCTGGTGCACACTAGTGAAGAAAGCTTTTGCATCAGTGACATAGAAGGTTCTCTCTGATCAACATGTATCACACTATCCCCCTTTTAACAGTACTGATCGTTTGCTCCTGCTCCTCCCCTGTTCCACAACTTTGACCTCGTCGTTGAGCCAAATTTTATTTCCCTTGATGTCGTGACATGACTGAGGAGTTTGTCACCCGTGGGGTCAACCTGCGTGGGATATTACAACATCATAATTACTCTTCAATAATGATAGCCACATATAAAACACATGAAACTAACAAGCTTAAGAGAAGCATTCAAACAATATGCTTAATGACCTACAGCAGGAGGGCTTTTACTCATCAATACACACAAGGTTCTCGTTCAAACATATGCATGGAAATCTCATTACACATGGCGCGACTGCAGTAAGAATGTTCGAGCGTACGCTAGATGATCCCTCCCACATATGGCGTGATTGCAGCGACAACATCAAGTCATGGTGATGAGACAAATCGTGAGGGGTTAGAGATAGGTCAGCGGGATGTCGTTGACTGCAGGTCAGGTGAAAGACTTTAACGCCTAGGCGAGCAGAGGGGGAACCCGAAATTTTAAATATACCCAAAATTTTGGTTGGTGTTGTAGCGGCTACAACACATTCATACAACATATTTCAACTCAGCCCTTTCAACTTCTTAGCTTTGCTTTGCGTTTGTCCTCTTCTACTTGTTGTCTCTTTGTCTTTTATGCTTCTGGTGTTATATTCTAATTATGCTACATAACTGCCTTTTTTTCCTGACTCAACCCATGCTATTACATTTCCAAAAGTGCCACCATATCTCCTTTTGCCCGAATCTACCCAGCTACCTTCCTTCTCTTACCCGCAGCGTTCAGCCTTCTGCTTTACTCAACACTCGACTCTAACCGGAGGTCTTTCTGAACCTGGCTCGACCAATGGTTCATGTCTTCTTATTACCGCAACATTAAGCTTTCACCTTTGCCCTTTGTTCTATGTCGGGTCACTTACCCAAGTCTCCTTTAGCCGCGTTCAGACATTTTTTCACTCAAATAGGTGTAAGGATGGGCTTGAAATCTATTATATTTCCTTGGAATAATGTATCGCATCTGCCTTTCCATCGCATTTCAGCATTCCATTAGTTTTACGTTATTTTGGCATTCCATTCCTTTTTCCTTCCAATGTGATTTCTTACCTAAAAAGCCTTACTTCCGGATTTGAAATCCTTCGCAATTTAAATCTAAAGCTACATCACATCCGCCTCTTATCGCATGTCGCAAGATTTAACTCATAGCAATAACAAGTTTCCACTTATCATATGCGATATGTAATCGCATCGCATCACAAACCGAACTTCTTATCGCATCGCAACTTAAAAAAATTAACTTGCGATGCCTTAAAATATAAATATAAGAATCGCCAATAGTGATGTGTAGTATGCGAATGGGTCCCACGCTAGATTTTAAATCCTATAGACTTTAGCTTTGAAGTATATCGCATTCGATACTCTTATCGCATTTCGCACTTAAAAAATTTAACATGATTCTTGTGTGCTTATCCTCCCAAGCTTGCGATGTGTGATATGCGAGCCAGATCCACGTCATCTCTACGTCATCATGCCATGTCACTTCCACGTCATCACCACGCCACTACCACATCATCTTTCCATGTCATCTCCCGCACTTTGCATTTTGCAATTTCTGTGTCTTATCACATCGCAAATTCGAAAGTTTACATTCCTGTCATTAACTGTTATTCCATATCGCATGTGCTATGCGATATACACAAGGACCTCTGCCCAACATGTATCCACTTCATCGCATTGCAACTTAAATAATTTAACTTGCGATTTCTTAACACATAAATATAAAAGTCACCGATTGAGATGTGCGCCAACCGTCGTCTGTGATCTGGTCCGTCCATCACTCGCTATCATTTCTGCATCTTGATTCTCACCGTCCGTTCCACCCGCACACTGATCTTTGTCAATAGAATCATGTATGTAATAAAACCCGTTCTTCCATACTTTGATCTCTAGCGAAGTTCATAGGAACTTTGTTCATTTTTCGTATTCATACAACAAAGTCTTCACATTATATGCACGCGACTTGACTCGACCCGTTGAAATGCATGCGCCCTCGTGCACTATTCTAAATGCAAGACAGTCCAACTCGACCTAGCTCATTCAAAATTTTCCTTTGCCTCTTTTTCATGCTACTCCTAAATTATTTGTTATCTCTTTACTACATTTAGTTGCTCCTGATCTTCTCCTTTGATGCTTTTGTTCCTTTGATTCTAATGTTACTCCTCTCTGCTCCTTTTCCTTTGCTGATGGTCTAATGCTACTCCTTTCCTCTCTGCTGCTCCTTTGCCTCTCTTTTATGCTTCCTCACTGCATCATTGCCTAATCTAATCCTTTGCCTTACTTCCACTGCTTCCTTGCTCCTTTTCCTTAATGATAATTTTGGTGTTGCACCTTTGTGCTCCTTTTCCATCAATGAAAATATTTCCAACAGTATCCCCCTTTGGCACTGATGGCAACACTTTCTCCATCACTTTCTCCCCCTTTCATTTTGAGAATTTTCTATCTTCCTCTCCTTGCTTTTCCTCCCCCTTTGCCCCTTTGGCACTGATGGCAACACTTTCTCCATCACTTTCTCCCCCTTTCATTTTGAGAATTTTCTATCTTCCTCTCCTTGCTTTTCCTCCCCCTTTGACATCAATGGCAAAGGATTACACCTTTTTCTAGTGTATTTTCCATCATTGCATTACTAGAGTTTTGCATAATAATTCTTCATTTTTTCCACATACCTCGCTGGGAATACTGCTCCATTTGGTGTGTGAGTAACGCTGGGAGAATACTTTGGGAGTCATTGCATTTGCATGTATAGTGCTGAAATGTGCTAGACTGCTGAACTTTTTGTCTAAAATCAGGAGAATTTCTTCATTAGTAGTTATCTTTAGCAGCACTTGAGGTTCCTCTTTATTTCTATGTTCATGGCTGATGGCTTCTATCCCCCTAGAATGATGCTTCTTATCTGATACTGACTGACCTACCACACTATTTCTGTTCTTGATATTGCAGCCTTTGCTAGTGCATTTTTTCATCATTTTGATTTATTTATTTTTATTTTTCATCCTTTTTTTGTTTTCTCATCATATCAGAGAGTATCATATTCAGACACTATCCCTAGTTTGTCTCTTAGATATTCGAATGGTTCTCTAGCAAGAGGTTTTGTGAATATGTTTGTTGTATGTTCCTTTGTTGGGACATATTCCATATTTACTATTTTCTCTACTACTTGTTCTCTGAGGAAGTGGTACTTTATTGGGATGTGCTTGGTTTTTGAATGAAGCACTGGATTTTTTGATATTCTTATTACACTTGTATTGTCACATTTGAAAGAAATAGGTTCTATTATTCCCTAAATCTACCTCAGGCTGAAATAAGGCAGAGTTCAGGGTAACATCAAACCACGCTCAGTCTGGTAGCTAGCCCTACCAGAACAGGAGAGGGCTCTCTCCGGGTCAATCTCAGAAAAAATGATCAATAGGGCTTGAGATAACTTGAAATAAAGGCTAATTTTAGGCTAGGTATATAAATAAAGGAGTTTGATTTTGATTTTGGGGGTTTTTGTTGGATCAAAGGGAAAGGCAGTTTTGGGTGTGGGGATTAGGCCTAGTTTTTGCAGAGTTCTGATTGGGGCAAGGAAGGCAATTATTTTGATGCTTTAGATTGAATGAATGGATGGTTTAGACTGGTGAGGAGCTGAAGAGGGCAAGAAGGTTTCAAGAATCCTCTTCAAACAGATGAAAACATGGAAAATTAAACAAAACTGAAGGCAGAGCAAAGCAAGCTAATGAATTCCACCTTTATCACTCATTTGTTTAATTTAAGAAGAAAGGAGAAGAGAAATGATACAAATGAACATCAGTGAACTTACAATTACATAGAGAAAAACACCATCAAAACACAGAGCCACATGGATCCCAAAGAGTGCTGCAAACCCTGGTCTATTCCTTTGCCAAAATTGCAGAAATGAAATGTACAATGAAGTGCCAAGCAATCCCAAGAGTCCAACCCTGAAAATGACTGAAGAACTACATGATATAGACAAGCCTAACTCATTCCCATGCCTCTAGGGGTCGAGCTCATCATTCTAGGAGCTGTTTCAACCATATCTAAACTAGGAACTAGAAAATAGGCAATGAAACAACTTGCCTCTATATGCTAGGAAACTGATCCATTCACTTAAATTTCACCTTTTGGTGAATGAATCTTCTAGAATGAGTAAAAATGTGCCAAAATTACATCATGGTCATGAAATTACATCAAGGTACATCAAGAGTTACATGAAAAAGTCAAACTGGCCAAAACTAGGCGAAATTCTGAGCTGCTGAGTGAAAAATAGGCCAAATTTCCCTATGCGCCGCGCCTGAAATCTCTATGCATAGCACAAGTTTGAGGCTGATTTTTAGGGCCTTATCGAAGTCCAAATTGAGCGCAGGATAGCTCGTTGGAAATCCCTGCCTGTCTAATTTCCAACCTAAGTGGAATTTCTGGATTTGGTTTCCATTTTCCCCTTCAAAAGTTCAATCTACCAACACTGCTTCCTGTGTGTGCAAAAAGTGGTAGAAAGGCCATTTTTAGGGTGTTTTTGACCCTTTAGGCAACCCAGAACTTGATGAAATCCTTAGGTAATCCATATGCATGCATAAATTTTGATGAAAAATCCAAAAATGCAAATTTTTCCTCCTGAAGAGCTGCCAATTATGAGCGCGCCACAAGTGGCGCTACGCGTCGGGCAGGAAAATCTGTTTTTAGGCTCAAAAATTCAAAATTGACAAAATTTTTCCCAAATTCCTTGAAATTTGGATTGAAGGTCCCTCATCAAGCGCTATGCTAGGCCAAAGAAGCTTCGGCCAAAATTTGGAGCCTATCATGCCTTTTGCGACGCTTTAGTGCCCTCCTTAGCCTCGCTTTCAGGATCTTGATCCTTGCTTTGCAAACATGAGTTCGCCCAATAATGGTTCTTCATGTGCCTGAGCATGTTATTTTCCTTGTTTTCCTTCTCCAACAATTTCTCAAGATGAATTTTGACCCTCTCAAGCCAAGTCTCTCTATCAGCCTCAATCTCCCGCTCAATGGGTGTCATCTTTGTTGGGCTTCTTCGGGCAGATTGCCGATTCTCACGGATATTTTGCAGCTCCATGATTGTCTGCTGATCCTCCAACTGTTTGTTGCACTGCTCCAGATAGTTTATGATCCATTGAGCTCTTTGCAATTTGTCGGTCAATGTGTCGATCTCAGCCTTCTGCTCCTGAATGATCTCTCTCAACTTTGAGCTTGGAGAGCTCAAATCCTCATCAATCAATATGAAATCAGTGTGCTGGCCTCTTGAAGGGCCCTCATCCTGTATCGGCCTCTTACCTCTGTCTTGTACCTGTGTATATGCTGCTGATGACGACAATGAGACCCCTTCCACCCCGGGTGGAGATAGTACTCGTCAAGCTGCTGCAAATAATCCTCTCGTGCCTCTTTGATAAGTAACAAACACTGGCACACTGATAGGCTCTATCTCAGGACCTTCAAGCTGATGTGAAGGTTCACCTGCATCATGGAAAACCTTCGGAGGAACCTGAGGAGCTATGAAAAAGTCATGGGAAATGAAATCCTCCCACGCAATACCCTGCAATCCAAGCTCATGTACAACAACAATCTTGATGAGTGCATAGTGATAAATACTGTTGTACTGCTGCTCGGGGGTCTTCTTCTGCACAAGAGTGGTCATTCGCTTGATGTTGTGGCACATGAAATACGGTATGTTCATCATCCTCACTCTAGTGAAATGCATCAATAATATGATGTGGTAGGCATAGAGGCGTGAAAACCGACCCTCACAATTGAAGTATCTGATAATGAGTCTCATCAAAGGCGCATAGGATTCCTTCAGAAACCGGAATGGGAATACCCTACTGAGCTGTCTCACATAGCTAGGCCTGATGTATGGTTCGTAATGCACTCTATCCACCTGTTGTCTCTTGTTCCACTCTTCACCTACATTCGGTATTCCTGTTGCTTGAGAAATGGCTTCCGGTGTCAAGGTGAAATTTACACCAGCAAGAGTTAATTGACCATCATGCAAATCCGAGCAATCATCTCATAGAACTGATAGCATGACTGCTCTCGAAAACATGCCATGGAAAGTGGTCAAGCCTGCAATTGAGTCAATGAGGTGGGCTCTTCTCTCACATGTTTGCCACCTTTACGAGGCCTTCTCGGTGCATGTAGCTCAGTGGTAGAATCACTATCTCTGTCATATGAAGTTTCAGTGTCTGTCTCCATAATGTCCATGCAAGGTGTATGTTTAGATTGTTGAAAATGAGAAATGCGAATTTGGTTGTTTTTTTGTTTCAATGCCAAATATGTGTCAAGTAGGAAGGGACTGTGGGAAATAAGGCAGTGAGAATGATAGAGTTTTGTCAAGTGAATTTAAAGTGTAATAACAGTCACTTGACTGTTGGGAACTTGGGGTTTGGGGATTTTATAAGTGAGATGAGACAGGGAAAATGATAGGGAATGAAGTAGCTTTAGGGATAGGAAAATGGGGCTTAAGAATAAGTCACTTTGAGGATGAAAAGGGGTAAGGGATGAACTGTAGTGAGATGAACTGTAGTGATGTAATAACAGTGAGAGGGAAAAACAAGGTGAGAAATAAAAGGGTTTGGCACCAAATTATTTTTAGAACACCAATTCAAAACCCTAAGGAACAATTTTAAACAAGGTAATAGGGTTTACAATTTGACATTACAAATTCTCATATTCCTTCTTTTAAGCAACACCAAACACAAGCTAATAGCAATTCAAAGTCTCACACACTTACTTAGAGCATAGGAGATTGAGTCGATTTGAATTTATGGAACAGTGGCAAAATTTTTGTGTGTCGGCCTAGTGCGCCGCGCACACAACCCAGTGCGCCACGCCTGGTGTATGCACCGCGCACGTTCAAAATAACACGGTGATGGGCGGCTCTATGCGCCGCGACTACTATGTGCGCTGCGACCTTCTCCCAACGCGCCGTGACTGTAACTTCACTAACACTTCCGGCCTTTAAACCCTGTTTTGATCTTCCACGACTTAACTCGGCGTCTTTGAGGATTTTGTTTGCAAATGAATTGTTGAATGGTGAAAATATCCTATATATACAAAAGGATTTTGATTTTTCATTTAGAAAACCCACTTTTGTAATGTTGAAGACTTTGGCACTTTCACATTTTAAAATAAACTCTGTTTTTGCTTCCACTTTGATTTTTTAGCTGAATGACGAAATTCTTGTCTATTTATATAATTTGGCAAAGGCGACCAGGGCTGCGCTTGAAGAACTTCACAACTGAGAAAACTTTGAAAATTACATTACATTTATTACAAAAGACAAAATGGACGATTTTTCTTCAAAACAAAGTTTTGAAGAAAAGTCATGATCAATCATTATGACGATGAAATTTTCGCAATGAAAACTTATTTCGAGCCTCCCTCATGTGCCTGCTGGCATTATTAGACATTTTGAAGATGAAACCCTAGACCTAGTGGGACTAAAAACCCTAAAATGACTCTTTTCCAAACAGGACTGTAAATGACTGTAAAATTGATTTTGATGCATAGACACGGACCAGCAGGTACATGACATGAGGGATATGAGAGAAAATACCCTTCCGTCAGATGATCCATGCTCCTAATGGGAATGCAGCTGACTGAACTGAATGAGACACCTAAAATGAAATGCAACAAAAGATATTTTGATCTCTGACGGAGGGATGAAGAGACCGAATCTAACATTGGCTCCAATGGGGATGGCAGCTCCTGGGAGGTGCCAAGAACTACAGATTTCTAGGAGAGTAGGCAGTGCCTTCGTCCATTGGGCTATGGAGTCCATAACTTCGAAAAATCAACAGAAGACTCTTGACTCATTTATTGACTGAAAATTGACTCAAACTGACTCAATTTTGAAACTAAAATGACTGAAACATGTGACTAGACAAACTCAAACCAAAGGTGAAATCATTTTTCAGAATTATAGCCTTCACTTCGGGCCCCAAACTGAAGAAAATATCACAACACACGCTTGCAATGAAATTGAAATAAATGGTATGTACAGTGACGATGTAAACAACAGAAAACATCTCAAAAATGATACCGCTTGAGCAGCCGACCATTGACCAGCCCTCCTGGACAATCTTCCCCGTTCATCTCCTTCAGAAGAAAATCATTCTGACCCCGATATGCAGTAATTTTAAAGGGTCCTTTCCAGAGATTTTCGAACTTTCTGTGCTTACCATTTTACTCATTTCTTGCATCCCATTTCAGCACCACTTCTTCCAATTGAAATTTGTCCGCCTTTGATTTTCTGTCATATATTTTCTTAATTCTCTCCTGTAGCTTGAATGTGTTTTGGAAAAATTCTTCTCTCATCTGCTGCAAATGGATCATTTGATTCATTCTTCTTTGCATATGATCATCTTCACTGCCAGCTTCCTGTAGAAGTTTGACCACCGGAACTGCGAGAGAGGTAGGGAACACCATATCAACTCCATAAACTAACTCAAAAGGGGACATACCAATGGATTTCTTCTGACTCACTCGATCTGCCCAAAGTGCATTGACTAACTTCTTATGCCAACTTTTCTTGTTTATTTCCAGCAACTTTTTAATGATGTTGACCAATGATTTGTTAGAAGACTCCGCCAATCCATTGCCTTGAGGATGATAGGCGGTTGAGTGTCCCAAAATGATTTTATACTTGTCACAAAACTCAATCATCCTTTTTGATTTGAAAGATGATGCGTTATCAGTGATTAGCTTATTCGGGAAACCAAAACGAGACAAAATGTTATTCTCAAGGAAATAAATTATTACCGAATCTGTAGCTTGCCTGGTGGGAATTGCCTCAATCCATTTCGTGAAATAATATGTCGCTGTGAGGATCCACTTGTGCTGAGCTGAAGAAGCGGGATGGATCTCACTAATGAAATCAAAACCCCATTGCTGAAGAGGAGCACTTTCCTCAATGGGCTTAAGCGGCAAAGGCTGCAATTTTTGCCTTCCTTCAAAAATTTGACATTCATGACAGCTTTTGACAGTCTTATACACATCAGCAAAAAGTGTCGGCCAATAATATCCCACTCTCAAAATCTTGTTAGCCGTTGTTTTCCAGAAAAGGTGACCGCCACAATCTCCCTTATGAAAATCCTCCATAACCTGCTTTGCTTCTTCTTCCACCAAACAATTCAGCAAAACACCACCGGGATCTTTCCAATAGAGTGAATAATTCAAAACACAAAACTTAACAGCCTTCAATTTCAGAGTTCTACTTTTTTTTCTAGCCATGTCGGGCGGTGGTGACAAGTTTTGGAGCACATATACAATATCTGAATACCAAGGAGAAAGCACAAAGATTTCTGATACCTGAACTGATGAACTTTCCTCATTCTCCTCGGACATAGCAGCAATGAGATTGATGTCCAAGGCATGCAAATTCGATTCAGCCATTAACTTAGCCATCCCTTGTCCTTTGATAAGCTTTGTGGGCTTGATCTCCACATCATACTCCAACAAGGCAGCAATCCATTTGCCCCGCCTCCCTTCTGGATCTGTTTGAACTAAAACATCCTTAATAGCAGCATTAGGAACATAAGAAAGAATATGAGAATGCAGAATATATACGCGAAAATCCTTCAATGCTTTCACAAGAGCAAGAGCTTGCTTTTCAATGATGTTATATCTCAAGGCTGCATCTCTTATGGTATGGCTGAAAAAAGCAATTGGTTTTTCATGCCCATCTCTTTTCTGCATTAATACTGCTGCCATTGTATGCTCCGAGGCAAATGAAAAAAAAATAAAATACTGAGTATAATCCGGGCTGATCAAAACAGGAGCTGAAAAAAGAACCAACTTCACGAAATTGAAAGACTTTACCACCTCCTCAGTCCACTTCACTGCGCTATCCTTCTTAAGCATGTTTGTAATCTCCCTTAGATGTTCGGCAAGGTTAGGCACAAAGCGCCGTAAGAAATTCATCTTACCATTAAAATATTGAATCTCCTTCTTATTCTGGGGAAGATCAATTTGCTGAATAGCTTCTACTCATGCTGGGTCAATACGGATGCCATATTTTGAGATAATATGACCAAGAAGTTTGCCCTCATCCATGGCAAAGAAACTCTTCTTCGGATTGAGTGACACACCATACTTTCTACATCGCTAAAAAAAAATCTTGAGATGGTAAAGGTGCTCTTCATCAGAATTGGAAAAGACTGTCAAATCATCAAGATACACAACCAGGAAAACATCTTTCTCATTTGCAAATGCCATATCCATTGCTCGTTGAAATGTCGCACCGACATTCTTCAAACCGAAAGGCATTTTAGCATAATGGAAAGTTCCCCATGGAGTGGTGAACGCTGTTTTGTCTCTATCATCCTCATGGACCAGAATTTGGTTATACCCGGAATAACCATCAAGTAGTGACATATGAGATGCTCCAACTACTCGCTGAAGTATGTGATCCATTTTGGGCAATGGATAATTGTCTTTCAAAGAAACCTTGTTCAGATTCCTAAAATCAATGCACAAATGAATCTCACCTGTCTTCTTGCGTACGGGCACCAAATTGGAAACCCAATCTGAAAATATTATAGGAACAATGATACCAGCCTTGTATAATCGAGTCACCTCCTTCTCAATTGAGGGCAGCAACTTCGGATTTATCCTTCTCAACTTCTGCCTGAAGGGCTTTTGATTTGGCTTGATAGGAATGGTGTGCTGAATTATGTTTGTATCATACGTTTTCAAATATGAATAGTCCCAAGCAAATACATCAGCAAAATAAGACAATAAACTAACATATTTCGCTTTTACCTCCGGTGGCAATGCTTTGGACAATTTCACCATCTTTGGATTTTTAGCTGATCCAATGTTCACGTCTTCAACTCCCTTTTCGGTTTGCCACAAGGTTGGTTTTCTAGCTACGTCATCTTGATCAAAGAGCTCTTATAAAGGTATCAAACATTTAGGAATGACATTATCTTTCAGCCGCAACACTTCCATCTGATTGATTTTCACATCAGCTTCATCATCATCATGCTCCATGTTAATTGAAGTCTCTCTGAATTTGTCTTCGTTTTGTAGAAATTCATCAATCTCATCATCATCTTGGAATACTTGCCAATACCTTTGATTGTCCGAGACAGTTGGACAATGTTTGACATGAATTTCAAACTTGTTACTTGAGTTCATTGGAATCTTGAAATTACTTGCTTCCTTTGCAAGTGCATCTGCAATACCATTCTGATTACGAGGGATACAAGTCAAAGTATAGTCTGAAAACAATTTCAAGATATCAAGAACTGCATTTCGATAAGCCTGCATTCGAGGATTCTTATCTTGAAATTCACCCTTCACTTTATTAATTACCAACTCGGAGTCGCCATATACTGCAATCCTCTTAGCATTCAACTTTCTAAGAATTTTCAGACCAGCAATCAAAGCTTCGTATTCTGCCTCATTATTCGAACAATCAAAAGCTAATTTATAAGAGCAGACCCTTACATTACTCAGTACCTTGTTTGGGGCGGAAAAAGGGCTGTGTACCCAAATGCCGATTCCAGCACCATCACTTCCTACTGCACCATCGAAATCCATAGTCCATAAACCATCTTCATCTTCTTCCAAGTGCTGAAATTGTGTTTTCTCTGTTATTTCTGCTTGCTGTCCATCAACTTTCTGCTGCTGTCGGAAGGCTGATTGCTCAGCAGAAGTCTCAAGTTCTTGCCTTTCTTTCATCAAAACTTCTCTGAAATTTTCTGTGATCTCCAGAATGTCCTATGCTTCAACTAACTGACTATCTACATCATTAAAACTATCTGAATACAAAACAAAAGATTCTAAATCTGTATGTACATAGTTTATTGGATGATTTACCGGTTTCTCCTTGCTGTTGATCATATACTTCATTTTTTGCTCCCGATATAATATTCTCATCTGACTAAAAACAGGAATGGTAGCATAGGAGAAATTAAGCTGTAATGTTCCCTTCAACTTCGCTCCCCAAGATCTGGAAAGAAGCATGCCAAATCTAGGAGGAATATACGCCACAACCACATCCATCAAAACATTCTTAGTTGGAATCTGATCTAAACTAACCACCAAATCTTTGATGAGCCCAATGCATATTACTCTGCTAGAATCAAATGAATAAAGATCAAGATATTTCCTAGTGATTTCCAATCCCAATTTCTCCATGATTTCCCTCGGCATGAGATTATGAGAAGCTCCAGAATCAAACATGGTATTATGTAACACAAAATCATGCAATCTAAGGCTGATATAAAAAGGAGGCACATCACTATCGAGAGACTCACCATCTAATGCTGGACCAAAGATAAACTCAGGTTGATCATCTTCCACATTCACCATATCAGACATTGGATTGAAATTCAAAATTTTAGATACTTGACCCTTGTAGCTGCTATTTCTCATCAACTCAGTCAAAGGAACGGAAACTTTTAACTTAGCAATTTCACTCTCTAAGTTAAAGACTGAAGTTTTTTCTACCTCTTTGGTTGGAGCATCCTTCTTTTCATCTTTCTCCCTCGATACAATTGGCTGATTAGATCTTTCATTTGCTGATGGAGACTTACTAGTAGTAGGATCAGCTACCTCTTTTCCCTTCTTCTGTGCAATGGGTGCATCATTCCTTGGTGCTGAAACTTCCTTTCTCTTTTGGATTGGATTGATAGGCACATCTCTGTTTCTAAGTGAATATTGACGCTGCTGGGCGGAAAAAGCATTCATATAACCTCTCTGATACTCATCCGACTCTTCTTCCAGAGCTGCATCATTTGCCAAGATAAAATCCTCATCCTTTTGTATAGCTGAGTTTTCTGCATACTTCTCATCTTCGGTGATAAAGATTGGCATATCATCAGGGGTAAAAAAGTGTTTTTATTCTCCGATTACATTGTCTTCATCATCTGATTCTGGACCAAAAAAATTTTGCTGTAAAGGAATCTTTACCTGCTGTTGTGCTGGCGGTTCTTGTGCTCGCTGCTCTCGTTGTTTGATCCTGAACTGTGGTTGCTGCTGGCCACGAAAATTAGGATTTCTGATCTGCGGTTCAGGCTTATCAAGTGTTAATCTTTCAATCATCTTTTCCACCTTGCGAAGTACCTGATCTGAAGTAGAAGCTTCTTCCTTTATTGCGACTTTCTTTTCTGCTCTCAATCTAGCTCTCTTATCATTCAAATTAGCTTCAACACTCACTGCAATTTTCTGCATCTCCTCCAAAGTGGCCAGATCTCTTTCTCTCAATTGATAGGCCATGTCCGGATCAAAACCATCTGAAAACTTTAGCAAAGATGACTTCCTAAATGGCCTTAAATTATCGGGAATTGCATTATAAACCGCATTGAATCTGATACAATAGTCTTGGACTGACTCACCTACGTTGCACTTGATCTTGGTATATTTAGAAGTGATCTTAAGAGGATCTTTCTTTACTTCCCATCGATCTAAAAATTGTCTCTGCAGCTCAGCCAATGTAGCAATACTTCTAGGCTGCAAAGCTCTGAACCATTTTCTCACTTCACCTCCAAAATTTTGCACAAACAATCTCATGGTTACATTTTCTTCATCAATTTCATGAAGATCGAAGAAGTCTGCCATTCTATCAATATGCTGCTGAGCAGTGACACTTTGAGGAGTGCCATCAAACAATGGGATTTTACTTTGATAATCAGTGGGCATAACATCCAAGTTCTTAGGCAAGACAAGGGGTGCGAATCTAGCAGCCATTGCTCTTGGTGGATTTATAACTGGTCTTGGAGAAACAGGCGGAGTAGGAGGAGTAGATGTATGAGGTGTGTGTGGTGTGGATGGAGGCGATACTACTGTAGATTTTTGATCAGGGATAGATGGTTGCACGGGAATGGTAGGAATGAAAGGAGGCTGGGTATGAACTTGCGAATTGGAAGTAACTGCTGATGGCCCAAGAGTTTTAGATGCAGACTCTATGAACTCAGGAATATTTTTTTCCACAATGGAGTTTTGAATATTCAAGATGTAATTGTCAATGGATCTATTAGCCTGTTCAATTTCAAGATACTTGATAAACTCTGGATTTATGACAGTAGAACCAATAGCACTTTCAGACTTCGTCTGAAACAATGACAACTCAAATTGTTTGTCAAATTCAAGATCTTCAAAGTATTAAAAAACAACGGGACATGAATGAGATTTAAACAGAGGAATCACGGGACTTTATCGACGAAGAATTCTTGAAATCAGATTGGGATTCTCATACACTGGAGGTGGATCGGGATCCAGATTTGCTCTAGTATGTCTTCTGGAAGCCAGTGTGTTGAATTAATTTCAAAATCAAAGGGACAAAACCAACTTTTTCAGCCTATCAAATTCTAGACTCATCACCCAAAAGTCCAGAACGATCTGATATACTGGGGCAATTTACAAGTCAAGTGTCACATTTACAAGCTAGACCGGAGATTGACTAAAGCAACGTTTATCTACTTTCGCTGATGCAAAGCAAGAGCGTTTCGAAGGCTACCTGGCATAACTTCAGGCTCTGTCTGTAGCTTAGAAAACAAATAACACTAACAAGAAAACCATTTTCTTCCCCAGTATGGTCGCCACTATTTTATTGCCTAAATCTACCTCAGGCTGAAAGAAGGCAGAGTTCAAGGTAACATCAAACCACGCTTAGTCTAGTAGCTAGCCCTACCAGAACAAGAGAGGCCTCTCTCCGGGTCAATCTCAGCAAAAATGATCAATAGGGCTTGAGATGACTTGAAATAAAGGCTAATTTTAAACTAGGTATATAAATAAAGGAGTTTTATTTTGATTTTGGGGGTTTTTGTTGGATCAAAGGGAAAGGCATTTTTGGGTGCGGGGATTAGGCCTAGTTTTTGCAGAGTTCTGATTGGGGCAAGGAAGGAAATTGTTTTGATGCTTTAGATTGAATGAATGGATGGTTCAGACAGGTGAGGAGTTGAAGAGGGCAAGAAGGTTTCAAGAATCCTCTTCAAACATACGAAAACATGGAAAATTAAACAAAACTGAAGGCAGAGCAAAGCAAGCTAATGGATTTCACCTTTATCACTCATTTGTTTAATTTAATAAGAAAGGAGAAGAGAAATGATACACATGAACATCAGTGAACTTACAATTACATAGAGAAAAACACCATCAAAACACAGAGCCACATGGATCCCAAAGAGTGCTGCAAACCCTGGTCTATTCCTTTGCCAAAATTGCAGAAATGAAATGTACAATGAAGTGCCAAGAAATCCCAAGAGTCCAACCCTGAAAATGACTGAAGAACTACATGATATAGACAAGCCTAACTCATTCCCATGCCTCTAGGGGTCGAGCTCATCATTCTAGGAGCTGTTTCAACCATATCTAAACTAGGAACTAGAAAATAGGCAATGAAACAACTTGCCTCTATATGCTAGGAAACTGATCCATTCACTTAAATTTCACCTTTTGGTGAATGAATCTTCTAGAATGAGAAAAAATGTGCCAAAATTACATCATGGTCATGAAATTACATCAAGGTACATCAAGAGTTACATGAAAAAGTCAAACTGGCCAAAACTAGGCGAAATTCTGAGCTGCTGAGTGAAAAATAGGCCAAATTTCCCTATGCGCCGCGCCTGAAATCTCTATGCATAGCACACGTTTGAGGATGATTTTGAGGGCCTTACTGAAGTCCAAATTGAGAATAGGATATCTCGTTGGAAAGCCCTGCCTGTCTAATTTCCAACCCAAGTGGAATTTCTGGATTTGGTTTCCATTTTCCCCTTCAAAAGTTCAATCTCCCAACACTGCTTCCTGTGTGTGCAAAAAGTGGCAGAAAGGCCATTTTTAGGGTGTTTTTTACCATTTAGGCAACCCATAACTTGATGAAATCCTTAGGTAATCCATAGGCATGCATAAATTTTGATGAAAAATCCAAAAATACAAAGTTTTCCTCCTGAAGAGCTGCCAATTATAAGTGCGTGCCAAGTGGCGCTACACGTCGGGCAGGAAAATCTGTTTTTAGGCTCAAAAATTCAAAATTGACAAAATTTTTCCCAAATTCCTTGAAATTTGGGCTGAAGGTCCCTCATCAAGCACTATGCTGGGCCAAATAATCTTCGGCCAAAATTTGGAGCCTATCATGCCTTTTGCGACGCTTTAGTGCCCTCCTTAGCCTCGCTTTCAGGATCTTGATCCTTGCTTTGCAAACATGAGTTTGCACCCAATAATGGTTCTTCATGTGCCTGAGCATGTTATTTTCCTTGTTTGCCTTCTCCAAAATTTTCTCAAGATGAATGCCGACCCTCTCAAGCCAAGTCTCTCTATCAGCCTCAATCTCCCGCTCAATGGGTGTCATCTCTGTTGGGCTTCTTCGGGCAGCTTGCCGATTCTCACGGATATTTTGCATCTCCATGATTGTTTGTTGATCCTCCAACTATTTGTTGCGTTGCTCCAGATAGTTTATGATCCATTGAGCTCTTTGTAATTTGTCGGTCAATGTGTCGATCTCAGCCTTCTGCTGCTGAATGATCTCTCTCAACTTTGAGCTTGGAGAGCTCAAATCCTCATCAATCAATATGAAATCAGTGTCCTGGCCTCCTAAAGGGCCCTCATCCTGCATCGGCCTCTTACCTCTGTCTTGTACCTGTATCTGTGCTGCTGATGATGGCAACGAGACCTCTTCCACCCCGGGTGGAGATAGTACTCGTCGGGCTTCCGCAAATAATCCTCTCGTGCCTCTCTGATAAGTAACAAACACTAGCACACTGATAGGCTATGTCTCGGGACCTTTAGGCTGATGTGAAGGTTCACCTACATCATGGAAAACCTCTGGAGGAACCTGAGGAGCTGTGAAAAAGTCATGGGAAATGAAATCCTCCCACGCAAT
The DNA here is from genome assembly GCA_034641835.2 of Pinus albicaulis. Lineage (NCBI taxonomy): Eukaryota > Viridiplantae > Streptophyta > Pinopsida > Pinales > Pinaceae > Pinus > Pinus albicaulis. The sequence continues at coordinate 562,826,163 of CM076571.1, read as the reverse complement.
ACCCTGCAATCCAAGCTGATGTACAACAATCTTGATGAGTGCATAGTGATAAATATTGTTGTACTGCTTCTCGAGAGTCTTCTTCTGCACAAGAGTGGTCATTCGCTCGATGTTGCGGCACATGAAATATGGTATGTTCATCATCCTTGTTGGGTATGTGTTATATTCTTTCCACGACTAGTCCCATGTGTTGTACGTTGCGCTGGGCGCAGCAGGGGGGTCATAGGGGGGCGGCAGCCCCCCTTGTCAGGGTCTGGGGCAGCGCCCCAGTGAATTTTTTTTTTTGGTATGCGGTCCCACTCATATGAGGACCCACCCATGTTTTGTGCATGAGTTTGCACATGGTTTTTGGGTACGATGGTTTTCGACCCCTGGTATTTTGTAGATCCGGTCAAGGGAACTACGGTTATGTTCTAATCTAGGGTTAATGGATTGGGGTTTATGTATGCTTCGGTATGTATATATATGTGTTGTAACACTAAAAGGAATATAATGAAAAATCAAGCTGGTCGTCCCGATTTGGGATCCAGGGGAAAATCTCTGTGTTTATCTGTTTTATGTTTTATGCTCTCGCTATTGTTTATTTTCCGTTATAAGATTCGTGTGTAGATAATTTCTGTTCAGGGTTAAAACCTACATTTGGTATCAGAGTTGTTTCGACTTCAAGGGGACGCCTTTGTTGTTGAGGGTTTTTTGCTCGGGCCTGTGGTAGACCCTGTGCAGTGGGAGATCTGCGGGATCGATTCTTGCGGTGAAAGAATATGGCGAGCGGCGGAAAGATAGAGATCGAGAAATTTAATGGTCGGAGTTTTGAGTTGTGGAAGCTCAAGATGGAGGATCTGCTGGTGGATAAAGATCAGTGGATCGTGGTAGATCCAGGTACTAAACCAACGGCAATGTCAGATGAAGACTGGAAGAAACTGGATCGGAAGGCTAAAAGCACAATACGGTTGTGTGTATCAGATTCAGTATTGTTGAATGTATCTGGGGAAGCTATGGCGAAGAATTTGTGGGAAAAACTTGGGACTTTGTACCAATCTAAGTCTCTGGTGAATAAGTTGTTCCTGCGGAAAAAGATGTATAACCTGAGGATGAAGGATGGAGACTCAGTGACAGAGCATCTGAATGCCTTCAATACCGTGGTAAGTCAGTTGTCGTCTGTTGATATTAAAATCTCAGATGAAGATAAGTGCATCAGTTTGTTGTGCTCTCTACCAGACTCGTGGGACAATCTGGTTATTGCAATAGGTAGCAATACAACTACCTTGAATTTTGATGACATTGTCTCAGCCTTGCTGTCGGAGGAAATGAGATGGAGAAATATGGAGGGTCAGAATGGATATGCCTTATCTGTATGAGGAAGGTCCAAAAACAGAAACAAGAATAAGGTTTCGAGTGGGAGATCTAAATCTAGAGGGAGATCTAAATCTCCTGGAAAGTTTGTAAAGGTGTGCTAGAAATGTGGAAAGGAAGGACACTACAAAAAGGAATGTAGATCTAAAGCTCCTGAGAAAGGAAAGGGATCTGATGAAGCTCCTTCTGCAGAGGCAAAAACCACCTCAGATGAAGGTGGGGATGTGTATTTGGCTTCTTCTTCAAATACACATGTAGATCATGAGTCATGGTTGATTGACTCGGGTGCATCCTTTCACTTCACTCCCCATAGGGAGTGGTTCTGCGAGTATGAGAAATATGATGGTGGCGATGTCTTCCTAGGGGATGATAGGAAGGCCAGAATCATCAGACGTGGAAAAGTCAAGCTGAAGCTGCAAGGTGGAAGGATTAGAACACTTCCTGGTGTTCTGCATATTCCTGCATTGGCCAGAAATCTGATTTCTGTAAGCAAGATGGATGATGCAGGTGTAAAAACAGTGTTCGAGAAAGATGCCTGCAAGATGGTTCGTGGAGCACTGGTATTAATGCGGGGAGTTCGGACTGGAACTCTGTACAAGCTACAAGGTAGCACTGTTATTGATGGGTGTAACAGTTCTGTGGTTCTTGAAAGAGGAGCGGAAAGCCTAGCTGTCTCTGGAGAAAAGACCATGCTATGGCATCAAAGGCTTGGACATATTGGAGAGAAGGGCCTTCGGATACTACATAGAAATGGTATGGTAGAAGGTGTCTAATTGTTCTCTGGATTTCGATTTCTCTGAACATTGTGTATATGGGAAGCAGAATCGGGTGAGTTTTCCTTCTGGTGCTAAGAGGGCGAACAAGATATTAGAACTTGTGCACAATGATGTGTTTGGACCTGTGTCAGTTCCATCACTGGGAAAGTCTGTGTACTATGTTTCATTCATAGATGACTTCTTAAGGAATACATGGATATATTTCTTGAGGAAGAAATATGAAGTCTTTGACAAATTTAAAGAATTTAAGGCTCTGGTGGAAAACCAGATAGAGAAGAAGATAAAGGCGTTGAGGACAGATAATGGTGGGGAGTTCTGCAAGAAGGAATTTGAAGAGTTCTGTAAGAAGTGTGGTATAGCACGGCAAAAGAATACTCCATACACACCTCAGAAAAATGGAGTTGCAGAAAGAATGAACATAACACTGATGGAAAAGGCAAGAAGCATGCTCAGTGGTACCGGGTTAGGACAAGAATTCTGGGCAGAGGCAGTGGAGACTGCATGCTATCTGGTTAACAGATCACCTTCATCAGTGTTGGAGGATAAGACTCCACATGAGGTATGGACCGGTAAGAAACCCTCTCTTTCACATGTAAGGGTATTTGGATGTGATGCATATGTACATGTTCCAAAGGAGAAAAGGACCAAGTTGGATAATAAATCTGAAAGGTGCATCTTTATTGGGTATAAGGATGGTTTAAAGGGTTACAAGCTTTGGAACCCAGAAACAAGGAAGGTTGTGTACAGTCGAGATGTGGTGTTTAGAGAAGTGAAAGATGTTGTTAAACATGAAGTCATACCAAAAGAACCTGAGAAGATAGAGTTTGAGCTAAAGGAGGATGAATCAGACTCTACAACAGAAGAAGACTCAGAAGATGATGAGCCACAAACTCCAGCTTTAAGAAGATCAGTTCGGGAAAGAAGGCAACCAGAAAGGTATAGTCCATTTGCTTTCTGTTCAGGTTTTGCCTTAACTATAACTGATGATGAACCCAGAACTGTCAGGGAGGCAGTAGATTCAGAGGATGGAAAACTCTGGAAGGAGGCCATGGTTGATGAAATGGCATCCTTGCACAAAAATGAGGCATGGGATCTGGTGGAGTTGCCAGCTGGAAGGAAGCCCATCGGGAGAAAATGGGTGTTTAAAAATAAGATGAATGTAGAAGGCAAGGTGGAGAAATACAAAGCTCGGTTGGTAGCAAAAGGTTATTCCCAAGTGCCGGGAATTGATTTTGGTGATATTTTTTCTCCCGTTGCCAAAGTTACTTCTATTAGATTACTTTTATCTGTTGCTGCTGCATTTGATTTTGAGATAGAACAGATGGATGTGAAGACAGCATTTCTTCACGGGGATCTAGAAGAAGAGATCTACATGAAGAAACCTGAAGGCTTTATGGTGAAGGGTAAGAAAGAACTGGTATGCAGGTTGAAGAAGTCTCTGTATGGGTTAAAACAGTCACCGAGGATGTGGTATCAGAAATTTGATACCTATATACGGGGACTTGGCTTCACCAGAAGCAAGGAGGATCACCGTGTTTATTTTAAATTAATTGGTGACCGTGTTATTTATTTGGTCTTGTATGTGGATGATATGTTGTTGATTGGAAATGATAAAGAAATTATCCAAGATTTGAAGACCCAACTGTTCTCCAAATTCGACATGAAGGATCTTGGTGCTGCAAACTATATTTTGGGCATGGAATTAAGAGAGATCGGGCAAAGAGGAAGCTCTGGTTAAACCAGAGGAAGTATGTCGAGACTATATTGCAGAGGTTCAATATGCAGGATAGTAAACCGGTGAGTGTTCCTATTCCTGTAGGTGCAAAGCTTTCTGCTGAACAGTGTCCCAAGACACAAGAAGAGGAGGAGGATATGTCCCATGTTCCATATGCAAGTGCAGTGGGTAGCCTGATGTATGCAATGGTCTGTACTAGACCAGACATTGCACATGCAGTGGGAGTATTGAGCAGGTTTATGTCAAACCCAGGGAAGGAGCATTGGACAGTAGTGAAGCGGGTTTTCATATATTTACGTGGCACTAGTGATTATGGCTTGTGCTACCAGGGAAGACCAGGATTGGAAATAATGTTGGACATTCGTGGTTTTGTTGATGCAGACTGGGCCGGAGATCTGGACCAAAGAAGATCTACAAGTGGGTATGTGTTTAGCCTATTTGGAGGCGCAGTCAGTTGGATGAGTAAAAGACAGTCTGTAGTGGCTCTTTCAACTACAGAGGCAGAATACATAGCAGCCACTCATGCAAGCAAGGAAGCAGTTTGGTTGCAGAGATTGTGTTCAAGTATGGGGTTGGTACAACAAGCTATAAGGATAAACTGTGATAGCCAAAGTGAAATTTTCTTGGCTAAGAACCCTGCTTATCATTCAAAGACAAAGCACATTTATGTTCAATATCACTTTGTTAGAGATATGGTTGAGGCTAAAAGGGTGTTGCTGGTAAAGGTGGACACTTTGAAGAATGTTGCGGATGCATTGACGAAGTCTGTGAGCACTCAGAAGTTCTCTTGGTGTAGAGAAACAATGGGTGTTGAAGAATTGGCCCAATGACTAAGCTCTCCTATGGCCCCCTGTGGAAAGAAAACAACAAGTGGGAGAATGTTGGGTATGTGTTATATTCTTTCCACGACTAGGCCCACGCGCTGTACGTTGCGCCGGGCGCAGCAGGGGGGTCACAGGGGGGGCGACAACCCCCCTTGTCAGGGTCCGGGGCAGGGCCCCGGTGAATTTTTTTTTTTTGGTATGCGGTCCCACTCATATGAGGACCCAACCATGTTTTGTGCATGAGTTTGCACATGGTTTTTGGGTACGATGGTTTTCAACCCTTGGTATTTTGTAGATCCGGTCAAGGGAACTATGGTTATGTTCTAATCCAGGGTTAATGGATTGGGGTTTATGTATGCTTCGGCATGTATATATATGTGTTGTAACACTAAAAGGAATATAATGAGAAATCAAGCTGGTCGTCCCAATTTGGGATCCAAGGGAAAATCTCTGTGTTTATCTGTTTTATGTTTTATGCTCTCACTATTGTTTATTTTCTGTTATAAGATTCGTGTGTAGATAATTTCTGTTCAGGGTTAAAACCTACAATCCTCACTCTAGTGAAATGCATCAATAATCTGATGTCGTAGGCATAGAGGCATGAAAATCGTCCCTCACAACTGAAGTATCTGATAATGAGTCTCATCAAAGGCGCATAGGATTCCTTCAGAAACTGAAATGGGAATACCCTGCTGAGCTATCTTACATAGCTAGGCCTGATGTATGGTTCGTAATGCACTCTGTCCACCTGCTGTATCTTGTTCCACTCTTCACCTACATTCGGTATTCCTGTTGCTTGAGAAATGGCTTCCGGTGTCAAGGTGAAATTTACACCAGCAAGAGTTACCTAACCATCATGCAAATGTAAAACAAACAAATGAGCCAACTCCTAATGATGCTTAATCCGAGCAATCATCTCACAGTACTGGTAGCATGACTGCTCTCGAAAACATGCCATGGCAAGTGGGAAAGCCTGCAATTGAGTCAATGAGGTGGGCTCTTCTCTCACATGTTTGCCACCTTTACGAGGCCTTCTCGGTGCATGTAGCTCAGTGGTAGAATCACTATCTTTTTCATATGAAGTTTCAGTGTCTGTCTCCATAATGTCCATGCAAGGTGTATGTTTAGCTTGTTGAAAATGAGAAATGAGAATTTGGTTGTTTTTTTGTTTCAATGCCAAATATGTGTCAAGTAGGAAGGGACTGTGGGAAATAAGGCAGTGATAATGATAGAGTATTGTCAAGTGAATTTAAAGTGTAATAACAGTCACTTGACTGTTGGGAACTTGGGGTTTGGGGATTTTATAAGTGAGATGAGACAGGGAAAATGATAGGGAATGAAGTAGCTTTAGGGATAGGAAAATGGGGCTTAAGAATAAGTCACGTTGAGGATGAAAAGGGGTAAGGGATGAACTGTAGTGAGATGAAATATAGTGATATAATAATAGTGAGATGGACAAACAAGGTGAGAAATAAAAGGGTTTGGCACCAAATTATTTTTAGAACACCAATTCAAAACCCTAAGGAACAGTTTTAAACAAGGTAATAGGGTTTACAATTTGACATTACAAATTCTCATATTCCTTCTTTCAAGCAACACCAAACACAAGCTAATAGCAATTCAAAGTCTCACACACTTACTTAGAGCATAGGAGATTGAGTCGATTTGAATTTATGGAACAATGGCAAAAATTTTGTGTGTCGGCCCTATGCGCCGCACGCACAACCTAGTGCGCCGTGCCTGGTGTATGCGCCGCGCATGTTCAAAATATCACGGTGATGGGCGAATCTATGCGTCAGAAAAGTTATAATTGCTTCCATTCATTGAAACAAAAAAACTTTGAAAATTACATTACATTTATTACAAAAGACAAAATGGACGATTTTTCTTCAAAACAGAGTTTTGAAGAAAAGTCATGATCAATCATTATGACGATGAAATTTTTTGCATGAAAACTTATTTCGAGCTTCCCTCATGTGCCTGCTGGCATTATTAGACATTTTGAAGACGAAACCCTAGAGCTAGTGGGACTAAAAACCCTAAAATGACTCTTTGCCAAACATGACTGTAAATGACTGTAAAATTGATTTTGATGCATAGACACAGACCAACAGGTACATGACATGAGGGATATGAGAGAAAAGACCCTTCCGTCAGATGATCCATGCTCCTAATGGGAATGCAGCTGACTGAACTGAATGAGACACCTAAAATTAAATTCAACAAAAGAGATTTTGATCTCTGACGGAGGGATGAAGAGACCGACTCTAACAGGTTCAGTGATGCTTACCTTCATGTCTTGAAGAGTTTTTTTCATCCACATCACTTGTGTGCAACAAGCTGTTGCTGCTATGTATTCTGCTTCTGTTGTAGATTGAGAGACAGATGTTTACTTCTTTCTTAACCATGCCACTAGAATTTCTCCTAAATAAAATGCACCTCCACTTGTGCTTTTCCTGTCATCCACACAGCTCACCCAATCTGTGTATGTATAAGCTGTCAATGTGAAATATTTTCCTTTCGGTACCATAGGCCATAATGTGCAGTTCCTTGCAGGTATCTAAATATCCTCTTGATTGATAGCAAGTGATTTTGTTTTGGTGCTGCTTGATATCTTGCCACAAGTCCTACTACCAACATAATGTCTGGTTTAGAGGCTATTAAGTATAGCAGACTTCCAATCATAGATCTGTAAAGTCTTTGATCTACATCTACAGATCCATCATCAGCACATAACTTGCATCCAGTGATCATGGGATTTGACACAGGTTTGCAGTCTTCCATTTTGAATCTTTTTAACATGTCTCTTAAGTATTTTTATTGTGAAATGAATATGCCTTTGTTCTTCTGTAGAATTTGAAGTCCTAGGTAGAAGGTAAGTTCTCCAATCATAGACATCTCAAATTATGACTTCATCTCTTCTAAAAATCCTTTTACTAACTCATCCTTGTTGCTACCAAACATGATGTCATCTACATATACTAATACAATTAAGAGTTCATTTTCATTAGCCTTTATATACAGATTTTTGTCTACTCTGCCCTTCTTGAAACCTTGTTTTTAAAAGTACTTGTCTAGCCTTGGATACCATGCATGTGGTGCTTGTTTGAGACCATATAGGGCTTTATTTAATATGCAAACATAGTTGTGTTTAACTGCTAAGGAAAATCCTTTAGGTTGTTCCATGAAGACTTCTTCCTCTAGATCTCCATTTAAGAAAACATACTTCACATCCATTTGATATACCTTGAAATCATGATAGCATGCAAAAGCCAGAAATGTTATAATTGCTTCCATTCATGCTAAAGGGGAAAAAGTTTCATCATAGTCAAGTCCTTCGATTTGAGAGTATCCCTTACATACAAGTTTGGCTTTATTTCTGATTACCTAACCTTTTTCATTCATCTTATTCTTAAAAATCCACTTTGTGCTATTGAAATTTTTCCCAAAAGGTCTTGGTATTAACTCCCAGGTCTTGTTCTTCTCAATCTGATCTAATTCTTCGTTCATAACATTTATCCAATTTTTGTCTTTATTGGCTTCATCGAAATTCTTCGATTCTATCTCTGACAACATGAATAGATACACTTCCTCGATCTGTTCAGCTAGCTGTCTTCTAGTTTCGACCCCTGTACTCTTGTCTCCAATAATTCGATCTGCTAGATGGTTCTTTTGAGTGTGTCTCGAGGGTCCTTTTGAGGTTATTTCTGTATCTTCTGTTGTCTCATTATGTTCTTTATTTTCTTGATTCTCATCTTGATGATCATTTGGAAGATTGACACAGTTTGTACTTCTGGTTTTTTCTGGTAGTTCTTCATTGAATCTCACATCATTTCTTTCCATAATTTTATGTAGTCTTTTATTGTAGCACCTGTAACCCTTACTCTTTGATGCATATCCAAAAAAATATTCCTTCATTAGCTCTTGCATCATACTTCCCCAATTTTTCATCATTATTCTTTATGGAAAATTTGCTTCCAAAGACTCTAAAGTGCTTAATTGATGCCAATTTCCCATGCCATAGTTCATATGGAGTCTTGTCAAAATTTGGTCTGAGCTGAGCTTTGTTGAGAATATGAACAACTGTGTGTACTGCTTCTAACCAGTAGGTTTGAGGAATGTTTCTTTCTTGCATCATGGCTCTGGAAATTTGTTGTACAGACCTATTTTTCCTCTCTACCACTCCATTCTGTTGAGGTGTATATGCAACTGTAAATTGTTGCTTTATCCCACAATCATTTCACAGGTTTGAAAACTCATCACTTGTGAATGCATTTCATCTATCTGATTTGATGCATTTTAGTTTACATCCAGTTTGATTTTCTGCCAGTGCCTTGAGTATCTTAAATTTCTCAAACACTTCAGATTTGTATATGAAAAATGCCATCCATGTTAATATGGAAAAATCATTGATTATCAACATGAAATACGATTCTCCACCTGGTGCATTTTTTATTGAAGGACCACACAGGTTCATGTGTACAAGATGAAGAGGCTTACTTGTAGATAGTTGGTCTTTAGCTTTGAATGATGTGTGAGTTTGTTTTCCCAGTTGGAAAGACTTACATATGGTATTTGGCAGCTTATTTATTGCGGGAAAATATTTGACAATTTTCTTTTTGCTCAGTTTGATGATGTGGTCAAAACTTAGATGCCCTAATATTCTATGCCATAGCCAAGATTCGTCAAGTTTGCTGATGTGGCATACTTCATTCTTCTCTTCCACTATATAAACATTACTCTAAGTTCAAACACCTTTAACCAAGGTCTTTCCTGTGGTGATTAACCTTACTTCACAATATTGGGCTCTGAAAAGGACCTCACAACATTTATCACACATTTGAATAACACTTAACAGATTGGATTTTAGACTGTCTACAAACAGTACATCCTAAGCCTCTCCTCTTCCATTATTCAGGCTGACTATGCCTTTTCCCTTGATTTTGCCTGCTCTATAATTACCGAATGTTACATTCCCATATTTATTTTCATCAAAAGTTACAAACTTGCTTCGGTCTCGAGTCATATGTTTTGAGCACCCACTGTCCACATACCATTGATTGTTCTGATCTTGAGTAATTAGAACCAAATCACATTTATTTAGCTTATTTTTCCATTGCATGCGGTTGTTTTTCTATAAATTTTTTGAGGAGATGGATCATAGTATTTGAGAGGACATTCATTAGACTTGTGCCCATTTTTATTGCAACAAACACATTCGATTATATTTTGGAATGGATTATGTACACGAGTGAATCCAACATTGTTATTAATTCCCTTTGAGTTTCCATACTCCAGTATACTTCTATACGTCTACACTCCATGGCTTTATGACCAAAACTTTTACAACAAAATAAATACCCATGGAAGTAGTATTTGTATCTAGCGGAGAAGGTTGTTTGGGGATATAACCATCTGGTCATATGAAAATTCTGTCTTTGGAAGACATTTGATCTGTGTTCGAATTTTTCTTGGTTGTTCACTCCTTTTGTTTCCAAGGATTTCGTTGTGGTGGATTTTTGCTGCAACTCATGAGGATTTGAAGGGTTTCCCACAATTTTGTTCTTAGATTGATGGGAGTCAACATTTTCTTTTAGGAAAACTTTCACAAATGTAATAGCTTTCTTATCCTTTGCCTTTGACTTGATGGATTCTCCTTCATATCCTATCCCAGTCTTTACAAGAGGAGATATTTTTTCATTTAATATCAGGTCCAATTTTTCAACACATTTTAATTGTTGAATGTTCATTGTTAAATCAGTTTGAGCCTTTTCCAATTTCTTCCTTAGACTCACCACCTCTTCTTCCATTCTTCCACATTCCTGACTTTTCTCTCTTATTTGTTGCAACATAATGTCTTCTACTTTCCTTGCTTCTTCTAGTTCAATTTTCAACTTGATAAAATATTCAGAGTTTGGTTCTTCCTTTACATGTTTTAGAAGGATTTCCTTATGTTTTCTAGTCTTGAGCTTGAGTCTATATATTTCCTTAGGGCACTTACCAACTCCCCCTCAAGATCTACCTCAACTTCTTCTTCAAATTCTAGGAGATCTTTATCAAGCTCTTGGCCATAAAAATGAATTATAATGTTCCTTCTTCATTGGGGGATTCATCTGAGCTCTCAAATGCACTGTTGTCTTGTTGAGCATAGACTCTTCTTCTATTAAATATGTTCCCTTTCTACCTATTTATGAAATTTCTTTTCTCTTTCCCTTTTGACTGATTATCTATTTTCTTATGAGGACATTTTGAAGCATAGTGCCCCACTCTTCCACAATTAAAGCACTTAAATGGAATTTTACCTTTATACTTACCCATGCCTCTATCCAATATTCTGACAAATTTGGCTTCTTCTTCATCAGAGCATGAGCATCTACCTTGCTTTTCTTCTATGCACTTGTGTGCCTTAAAGGCAACCTCCCTCGTGTTTGACTTCCCTTTAGGAAGTCTCATCTCATATGATGTTAGGTTCCCAAGTAATTGGTTTATGGTTAAGGCTTCCTAGTTTGTTGTTTCTTCTATGGCAGAAACCTTAAGATTAAACCTAGGTGGTAGAGATCTCAACAATTTTTGTACTACAACACTTTCTTTAATTTCTTCTCCTATGCCTATCATGATATTCACAACTTATGCAACCCTTAAGAAGGATGCAGATATATCTTCATCTTCATTCATTTTTAAGTTTTCAAACTGAGTTCTATGTCATTGTAGTTTGGCCATATTCACATTTGTATCTCCCTCATGAATGTTTCCTAAAGTATCCCAAATAGTTTTGGCAGTATTATTGTGCATTAAATTGATAAATTCTGACTCACGTAGACCTCTCAAGAGTGCATTCATTGCTTTTGCATTAGCTCTGAAATTTTGTTTGGATTTTTCCTGAGTGTATATATCCTTTGGTGCATATTTTTCTTCCACAACAGCCCAAACTTATATTCATAGAGACATTAAGTATGTACTCATTCTTATTTTCCAGAAAGAATAGTTTGTGCCAGTAAAAATTGGGCTTTATTTGTTGAGCATCCTTCTAGGCTAGCCATTTTTGGGACCTAGGAACTCCTTCCAGTTGTTAAACTGATACAGAAGGAACTTGGGTCTGATACCAATTGATGAACCCTTAGCTAAAATGAGAGGAGGGGTGAATCAGTTTGGTACACTCATGGACATTTAAAACTCTTTTTCTTTAAACTTATTTACACCTGCATTTCATAAGAAACTTAATATATAATGAATAAACAAACTTAATATGTGGGCAACAAGTAATAGGCAAATTAAAAGCAATACATCAACACATAATCATCATGCACATAGACAACATATATAAGGGGAAAACCATAAGGGATAAAAACACATATAATTATTGTTGTGATGCAAAGGAAAGCTCCAAATCTCTCTGAAAACTTATTTTCTGTAGGCTCCAACCTATAGGAGGCTACTACCTCAATTTCTGCAAGCTACAACTTGCACGGAAGCTCCAACTCCCATCTATTTTCTACAGGCTACAACCCACAAGAGGCTCCTACCTCAACCAGATACAACTGGACATGTATCAAGCTACAACTTGATATGGAAGCTCCAAATCCCTCACACTACAATAAAATCATATGCTGATTTACCTGTATATCAGCTCTGTTTTATTCCTTCTTCACTGTTTCCTTTTCAACCTTCATATCTCCTTCATATCAGCTCTGGATGTGTACAACATATCTATATGCTCACTCTCATTATTCCACTCTCTAACCACACTATGCACATTGAAATAACATCATTTATATAGATAAATTCATGGATGTTTGCATTATATATGGGAATATGAAGTGAACATGGATGACTCTTTTCCTTCCACCCACTCATTTCCTCATTCATCATATTCAGAATGGTACAACAATATATACATTTATTTCAGTATCAAATAGAGTTTTTCTTTGCCTTGGAGAATTACCTTTGTATCACAAACAATATAAAATATATCAATAAACTTACATTAATACAACATATTTCAACTCATCCCTTTCAAATTCTTAGCTTTGCTGTGCATTTTTACTCTTCTGCTTGTTGTCCCTTTGACTTTTGATGCAGGAGCATTAGGCTCGGAAATTTCTTTGTATTTTATTAGACATAGGGGTCTTGTATTTTCCAAGAGAGTGGGTTTCTTATGTAATGTTTTGAGTGATTTTAATAAGAATTAATTAAATATTGAGAGGAATTTTTTAAATGTTCCCGAATGATTGGAGAACATGAGAGAATTATGATAGTTAAGATTTCATAGGAATTGAAAGATTTAGGAATTAATTTTAAATCTTAAGTTAGAATTAGTTTCATGATTTTATGGGATTAGAGAGGATCCTTAGGGGTAAAGGATAGATTTTAGGACTGAGAGGATTTGGAGGATTTTATTGAGATGATGGAGGATCTGAACCTAAATTGGGTTCAGAAACATTTTTATATATTGTAAGCCTCAAAGGAATAGAGGGATAATTAGTGGTAGAAGAGTTTTAGATAGAAAGTAGGGTTTTGGAAAAATAGGGGTTTGTTGTGGTAAACCTACGAGCAATTGGAAAAAAGGGCCATTGATTAGAATATCAGGCCAGAGACAAGAGGTCTTTTGTAATTATTTGATTATATGTATATATGGAGGAATTTGATTTCTGAATTATGGTGTGCATTGATTGATTGAATTATAGATTATGTGTGAGAAATTCTCAGAGTTTATGAACAGGTGTGTGATCAAATTCTGCAATAAGGATTTGAAATGGTGGTTCTGCATACCATTGAAAAGTTTGATGTAAATGTCGAGATATGTTATAATGTCAATATTGTGACTTGAGCTGAAGTGCATAAAGGGTTTACATATACTTTTGAGAAGACTGGATGAGTTTGCGTTTTGTTAAATTCAGTCATCGATCACTGAAAGGATCGATGATACAGAAGAGGAACTAAATTTTCAATTAAGCATTTGGGTACATCGGATCATATGTATCAGAAGTACATTCAATCGAACAGTGAATTCAGATCAGGACTGGAACAAAGGTTTGATTTAAATTGATATTTAATATAATGGAGAAGAAATTTCTGATTATTTACTTCACATTGACATGTTGTTTTGAAAGCCCGTATTCCACATAGAAGAGGAACAGAGGAGTGGTTTTGAAAACCTCCAAAGGGGTTTTCGCACAACCTTAATTAAATGATAAATGGTGAAAATATGTGGTTTGGAACCGCACACATATGGAACCATGAGTAAACGGCAATTGGAACAGTGAAGATGGGTTTGAAAACTGTAAATGGTTTTTGCGCAACTTTAGAGTGGTAAGTTGTAATTACTGAAATGAACGCGATACACCCTAGCGAGTGATGCGTGGCATCAAAAACAAATTTTTTTGCTTAGATTTGAAACATTAAATGGTGTGCATCTTTGTTATGCGATAACCGTTGGATTTTTGAGTTGGAGCACGATGAAGCATCAGCCATCGGATGTATGAGCATATGTTTCTTTGGTAAAGTGTAGGCCATATATGATTTAACACGCAAGCGAGCCTCGACATATGTGCGGCCTGTTGATAGGTGGAAAGGGTAAGTTATAAAGTGTTATGTTAACTGTATAACATAAAGTTTGGGTTAAATGAAATCTCATAAAGGTTGAAATAAATGTGGGCCCGAAATTATATGGGTTTTATCCAAAGTCGAATTTCTAATGAAATGTGAAGCTGTGGGGCCGAAAGTTTATATTACTATTTGTTGGCATATTTGGTATTTTTAACCAAATTCCAATATTGATGCGATATTCATGAAATGGGTTTTGGTATATGGTTTTAACCATCGATTGAAAAGGTAAGCTTCCGCATTATAGTTTGTTCCAATTTGATGATTATTTTGGGTTATGAATGAACCATGCATTTTTATATGGAGAATGTGGGTTTTTGCTGCTGTGGCAGCATCAAATTTTATGTTTCTGCTGTTATATTCTAACTGTGTTGCATAACCACCTTTTTTTTCCAACTCGACCCATGCTGTTGCGTTTCCAACAATGCCAGCATATCTCCTTTTTCCCGAATCTTCCCAGCTACCTTCCTTCTCTCGCCGGCAACATTCAACCTTCTTCTTTTCTCAACACCCGACTTTTCCCGAAGGTCTTTCTGAGCCTGACTTGGCCCATGGTGCATGTCTTCTTATTGCCGCAACGTTCAAATTTTTCCTTTGCCCTTTGTTCTGTGTCGGGTCACTTACCTAAGTCTCATTTAGCCGTGTTCAGACCTTTTTCCACTCAAACAGGCATAAGGCTAGACTTGAAATATATTCTATTTCCTTTGAATAATGTATCGCGTCTGCATTTCTATCGCATTTCGGCATTCCATTGGTTTTACGTTATATTCTCCTTTTTCTTTTCGATGCGATTTATTACCTAAAAAGCCCTACTTCCAGATTTCAAATCCTTTGCAATTTAACCCTGAAGCTACATCACATCCACCCGTTATCGCATGTCACAAGATTTATCTCATAGAAATAACAAGTTTCCCCTTATCATATGCGATATGTGATCACATCGAAGCACAAACTGAACTTCTTATCACATTGCAACTTAAAATAATTAACTTGAAATGCCTTAGCATATAATTATAAGAATCACCAATAGCGATGTGTGGTATGTGAATGGCTCCCACGCCAAAATTTAAATCCTCTAGACTTTAGCTTTGAAGTATATCACATTTCACACTTCGACAATTTATCATGATTGTTGTGAGTTTATCCTCCTGAGCTTGCGATGTGTAATATGCGGGCCAGATCCACGTCATCTCCACGTCATCATGCCACTTCACCTTGCCACGTCACTACCACATCATCTCCACGTCACTACCATGTCATCTTTCCATGTCATCTCCTGCACTTCGCATTTCACAATTTATATGTCTTATCGCATCACAACTTCGCAAGTTTACATCTCTGTCATTAACTGTTATACCATATCGCATGCGCTATGCGATATGCGTAAGGACCTCTAACCGACATGAGTCCACTTCATCGCATGGCAACTTAAAAAATTTAACTTGCGATTTCTTAGCACATAAATATAAAAGTTGTCGATTGCAATGTGCGCCAACCATCTTCTGTGATCTAGTCCGTCCATCACTCGCTATCATTTATCCAGCTTGATTCTCACCGTCCGTTCCACCCGCACACTGATCTATGTCAATAGAATTGCATCTCTAATAAAACCTGTTCTGCCATACTTTGATCTCAAGCAAAGTTCATAGGAACTTTTTTCACTATTTGTATTCATACAACACAACCTTCATATTATATGCATGTGACCCAACTCGACCCATTGAACTACACACACCCTCGTGCACTGTTCTGAATGCAAAATAGCATGAATCGACCTAGCTCATTCACGATTTTCCTTTGCCTCTTTGTCATGTTGCTCCTATAATTTTTGTTATCTCTTTACTGCATCTTTCTACTCATGATCTTCTCCTTTGCTTCTTTGCTTCCTTAACTACCTTTGCTGCCTTTTTTCATTTGATTCTAATGTTTCTCCTCTCTGCTCCTTTGCCTTTGTTGATGGTTTAATGCTACTCCTTGCCTCTCTACTGCTCATCTGCCTCTCTTTTATGCTTTCTCACTGCATCATTGCTTGATATGATCCTTTTTCTTATTGCTGCTGCTTCTCTGATCCTTTTCCTTAATGATAATTCTGGTGCTTCTCCTTTATGCTCCTTTTCCATCCATGACAATATTTCAAATAGATAGCTCTAGGAGAAACTATTAAGGAATGCATAATATTACAAAAGATATTGAGATATTTACCATCCATGTTTAACCCTAAGGTTTATGCGATAGAAGAAACATCAGACTGGGAAACCTTGACCATTAACTAATTACTTGGAAACTTGACGCATTATGATATGATACTTCTGAAGGGGAAGTCAAGTGTGAGGGATGCAGCCTTCAAGGCAGACTAGTGCATAGAAGAGAAGGAAGCTCCATGCTCATGCTCTGATGAAGAAGAAGCCAAATTCGTCAGAAGATTGGATAGAGGCACAGGTAAGTACAAAGGTAAACTTCCATTTAAGTGCTTCCATTGTGGAAGAGTGGGCCACTATGCTTCAAAATGTCCCCATAAGAGAGCAGAGAATCAACCACAAGGGATAGAGAAAAACAAAATAAATAATTGGCAGAAAGGGAAGAGAAGTTGGGTAACACTTTTTGCCCCTTTTTGAGAAATTTTTATTTTTATTTTTATTTTTATTTTTTTTTATTTTTTATTATTATTTTTTTATTTTTTCTGTTCTTCAACTTTTTGCAAGCCAAAACAATTTTTCTGTTTATAATTTCATTTTACGATAAAAATAAAAGTTGTCAGATATTTTATTAGCTTTCTATTACTTATTTTTTGAATTTTTTTTTATACATATTTGATATGTCAACTTAGAATTTCTTTGAGTGTGTGTTTTTTAACAATCAAAGGATTCATAAGAAGTCATGTTAATACGTGCTGCTTTACTCTTTGAAACTTTGTGTTTTTGAGAAACAAAATGTGTTACAACAATCTAGACAGAGTCTACTTCGGTTTTGTTATATTTACAAAGCCAAATGATGCATATCATAATTACTAGAATTTTTTGAACTGATCCAATATGAAAAAACTGCATATTTTGAATATGTTTCGCGACACACAAAATTTATTAACATATAAGTTATAAACTAAAATTCTAAAAACTACCCATTACAGACGACGGACTAACGTAATGCACCATAATTTTTTCAATTTTTTTTACAATGTATTTTGGAAGATATAGAATATTGATTTCACTGAATCATAATGAACTTTAGAAATTGTTTGCACCCGTTTTATTACAAAATTAATTAAAATTAGTAAATATTTATGAAATTCCATAAAAGTTATATTTCCTGAACGTAGATTGAAAATGCTTGTCTTGGCTCCGACAGTTATTTCAAAATGTTTCATGGAGTTTAATCAGTCCAAAGTTGAAGATATGTATTCAGAGCTTGGCTTTGTATAATTGCAGATGTGTTAGTTCGACCGAACTCTTAAAAAAAGTTCGGCCGAATTGTTTTTTGCGTCGACGGCCCGTCAAGTCTAATGACATAAAAGTTCGGCCGAACTTTTACCTAACTTTCCATCAGCCGGAAAATACAACGAAGCCCCTCCAAAAAAACATTTCGTGGCAATATAAATTGACGTAAAAGCATTCATTATTTTTGCATAATTTCGCACATTTGGTCTGATTTTGCAAAGGTCTTGGTTTGATTTTGCAAAGAATTATTTTGGGTTTAAGGACTTTTCTTGGGGGTACATTCAAAGGACATTTTTGCAAAGGATTGTTTTGGGTTTAAGGAATTTCCTTGGAGGTACATTTAAAGGAGATTTTTGCAAAGGATTGTTTTGGGTTTAAGAACTTTTCTTGGAGGTACATTCAAAGGACATTTCTTGGAGGTATGTGATACATTTTTTGGATGTTTCTTGGGCTTCATTTTTTTAAGTTATTTTTTTTTAGAGGATTTGGGCTTAATTTTCATTGTTTTTAGAGGTTTTGGGCTTAATTTTCAAAGGACCCTTTTTAAGCTTAATTTCGAAAGGAATCTTTTTAGGCTTAATATTCAAAGGACATTTTTTGGAGGTATTTTTTAAAGTGATATTTTTTAGAGGCTTTTTTGAAGTATTTTTTAAAGTGGCATTTTTTAAGAAGTTGGAATTAATTTTCAATGGTTATTTTTTGGAGGTATTTTTTGAAGTGACATTTTTTTAGAGTACATGTTTTGGGTTGAAGTAAATCTTTTATAATGATTTTTTAAAATGAGTTTTTGTCTAACTTTTTAAATGAATTTTTTTTGCAGGACTTGGAAGGAAATATTTTGAGCTTCATTTCATTTTTATAAGACATTTTTTTCTCGAATTTTTTAAAGTAAGTGTTTTGGATTGAAGTATGTATTTTTTGCACAATTTTTAAAATGATTTTTTTTTTTAAATTAAATTTTTTGTGATGTTTTTTTTAATTGAGTTTTTGTCTAAATTTTTGAAGGAAATTTTTTGAACTTCATACTCTATTATCATGGGAAATCAAAGGAATTACGCGAGAAAATATGATCGAAAAAGAGACCCTGAGGAACGTATAGAAGAGATGAGAGAATTTCGCAAAAGAAAGAGAGAAGCACTCTCAAATATTGAAAGGGAAAATCAACCTCAACTAGAAGTTGAAGCAGGTATGTAAATGTAAATATTATGAACTTTATATTTAAAATTTTCCTAGTGTAAAATGTGTTCAAGTTTAATATTTATTTGATGAGATAATTTGAAAAATATTTTGCAATGTAAACAGAGAGAGATATTCCTCAAAACAGTGATGATGAGATACAAAATTTTGACAGAGAAATTGAAAGAGATATTGAACCAATGATTGAAGGTGGTGAAAATGTTGAAGGAAATTCAAGTGAAGAAATTGAATCACAAGGTATATATATGTGTGTGTGTGTGTGTGTGTGTGTTGAACACATGCACGTATTATTGAAATTATACATATTTATTAATTTAGTTATTTATTGAATATGTAAACTTATTATGTACTATTCATGCAAATATGTACATATGAATCAATGTCGATGATGAGATGTTAGAAAATGTTGACACTCACACATATGGAGATAAAAGAGCTGACCATGTTATACGATATCGTGTTAAACGATATGTACGTCATAAAGGAAAATGTGATAGTTCAAGCCCAAATGTTGAAAGGTCTCCTATCGTTAAGGAAATTAAAAGAAGCTATGACTTTATTGGGTATTCGAAAATCAACAAAAGATAAAAAATGAAGGAAAATGTGATACAATATATAAATAGTGCTATAAATTCAATTAGAAGATCTAGACAGAAAAATGTTTTAGTTGAACATAGAGAAATACATATGGCAGTGGCTTCATCAAGTACTAAAGAGAATCGCTTGGTAAAATCTATGGCACGAGCATTAGGAACCTCACGAAAAACTTTGCACAAACATCGGAAATTTCGGTTGCAAATAGATGTAAATGATGAACTCGCTTGTTGGAGAGCTATTTGTAGGCAACCATACAAAGATATACTTGGAGAAAATGTTAAAAAAACAATATATGAATATTGGAAGAAAAATTCACGTGTTTCACCAAATGCAAGGGATGCGATGTGAAGAAGAATAGCACAAAATCAGTACGAAGAACATGGAAAACATTTCTTGGAAACCACTTAGATAGAGTTGTTCAACAAGTTCAAAGAAGAGAATCCTAACATTCATGTCTTAATTAGTGCTTTTTTTCAACAAAAACCATGGTATGTAAAACCTATCACCGTACGCGACACTTTTTGTTGTTGTTATCATGTGGAATTTCAGTTATATTATGACACATTCCTTAATTTTGGTAGAAAATTTTGGAAAGATTCACCTCCTCCTTCTACTATCCATGATTTCCTATCTCAAAATATATGTGAAAGAGAAAGCCATGAATTATTTTACAAAAAGAAATGTGTTAGTGGTAAAAAATGTGATGATTGTGGAAATTTAACTAAATTTCAAAACAAATATCGTACTTATATAAATGATCAATCATTTTCAAACAAGAAAGTGAAATGGAAGAGATATGAATATATCCATACATCGATTCAAGGTTCAAATAGTGCTAAAAGAATTGAATTACAAGAAGAAGAAAATTTTGTGATAGATTTTTTGAGAAAGTTTGAGGTAGAAATTTATAAATACACCAAGCATTCCCATAAAGCTCGATGGCAAGACTTGTAATTCAAAAAATCCCGTGAAGTTTTTCCACTAGGGACCATTTTGTCAGTAATTGATTTTGCAGAAAGCCACAAATCTGTTCCACAAAAAGAAATTCTGAGTGAATAATATCATTCTGACCAAGTCTTCATGCTCGTCCATATTCTATATAGACATGCTAAACAAAAATTTGATCATATAGAAAGCACCAGTGAAAATCGTCATGTTATTAAATAATACCACTTTTATATTAGTGACGATCGTACACATGATACCTATTTTGGACAACACTATTTTGGAAAGATTTATGACTCCTTGAAAAGTCGTGGAATAAAATTCAATGAACATTGGATATGGTCAGATGGATGCACATGTCATTTCAAATCTTCACGATCCTTCTTTTGGTTGTGTTGTCTTCATAAGAAAACCTGCATTAAACATTGTTGGAATTTATTTGAGACTGGCCATGGAAAAGGAGAACTTGACGGTGTAGGGGCATGCATAAAACAAGCACTTCGAAGATATCAAATGAACCCCTCTGCAAACTGACTTGTAGATGCTACTCTAAGCCATGAGACTAACTGATTAAGGGAAGTGTGAAGGTACATTCAATTTAATTTTTATTGGATATCTAATTTTAAACAGTGTACAATTATCACAATGATTATCTTTCATAGTATTTTGATATCATATTTACATTCTTCTTTGAATTTTCCGTATATAGGTTTTTTGGCATATTGGGATCGAAGATGTAGATAGATCAATTAGAAATGACGTTGAAACAATAAAACGGACTCGAAAATTGCATTCAATTAAAACAAATTTTTCCACAAATGTGTTTGCATTGGGTAAAAGAAAATATTCTCGTTTTTGTCATGTTTGCATAGACAACGCGGAATCCAATGACGTTTGTGAAAACAAAATGTATGTAAAAGATTGGAAATATACAGAGCTAAATACAAAGGGGAAAATGTCTATTGCAATGTTTGAAGAAATGCAATCAGAGGAGACTACAATATCATCTGATGGTGATCGATTTTCTGATCTTGTTAGAGAAGGTAACATTTGAATTGCTTTCAAATGTTAGAGATCTAGGAATAACTTTAAATACATAATTTTGTTAAGTTTTTTTTTATTGTGCAGGAGATGTTTTTGTTGTAATAGCACCTATTAACAACAATGAAAATTTGAAGTATTATTTGATGCATTTCATTGAACGAAAAATGAAATTATTAGAAAACTATAATGATCACGGGTTTCCATATGAAAGGGGATCTATTATACTGAAAGGTTATTTTTTCAGACAAGCTAATCAAAGTGGGGATTTTTTTTACTTTGAAGACTGTGAACCTGATGTCATAAGTTTTCAATATAGTCACTTAGTGTGTGCAACACACATAACATTGATAGAGGTTCAATAAAAAAAAATGAAAATTAAGAAATGGAAAATGTCAAAATCCGATCATGAATGGATCATTGAAGATGGCATTCCATTGGAATTTTTTTGATTGAACTGCCCAACAATTTCTTCTCTTTGGATTCATGTCTTAGAACTTCCAGAACTCAACTAAAAACTGAGCTTCCTTGTTATGTTATCTGTGCAAGTGTTTGCACATGTACATTGTTTTGGTACATGCACACTAGTATCAACTGAAAGTAGCTTTTCTATACATACATTGATGAAAAATATTGCATATATATATATATATATGTTCTATAATGCAATTCACTTAAAGTAGCTTTTCTATCATGCATTGATGAAAAATGTTGCAAGTACTGGATATATATGTTCTAGAATGCAATTAAAACTGAAAGTAGCTTTTCTATGTGCATTAATGAAAAATGTTGCAAGTACTGGATATATATGTTCTAGAATGCAATTAACTGAAAGTAGTTTTTCTATGTGCATTGATGAAAAATGTTGCACGTACTGGATATATACATGTTCTAGGCAATTAACTGAAAGTAGCTTTTCTATGTGCATTGATGAAAAATGTTGCACGTATTGGATATATATATGTTCTAGAATGCAATTAACTGTTCAAGTAGTTTTACTATGTGCATTGATGAAAAATGTTTCACGTACTGAATATATATGCTCTAGAATGCAATTAACTTAAAGTAGCTAAATTCTATTGGCATTGATGAAAATTGTTGAAGTACTAGATATATATGTTCAAGAATGCAATTAACTGTTCAAGTAGTGTTTCTATGTGCATTGATGAAAAATGTTGCATGTATTGGATATATATGTTCTACAATGGAATTAACTAAAAGTAGCTTTTCTATACATGCATTGATGAAAAATGTTGCACGTACTGGATATATATACATTATAGAATTCATTTTTTAAATTTTATGATTGTTTGACACATCTAACAAGACCTAGAATCTTATGATTGTTTATATATATATATATATATATATATATATATATATATATTGTACTTCAATCGTTTTAACATATATATTCAAACAAGTGTAAAATCATTTCTACATGTACATATACTCATGTGAATGTTTTTTTGTTTGGAAAACGACAACTTGAATTTAA
Source organism: Pinus albicaulis (assembly GCA_034641835.2). NCBI lineage: Eukaryota > Viridiplantae > Streptophyta > Pinopsida > Pinales > Pinaceae > Pinus > Pinus albicaulis. The sequence goes on along the minus strand of CM076571.1, from coordinate 562,803,160 downwards.
AAAAAAAACATAATATCATAATCACATGCCAAATGTAGTTCAACCATCCAAAACTTGAGTTTTAAAAACTTTTTGATTATATCACAACATTACTTCACATGCCATGCCAATTGTAGTTCAACTATCCAATAAAAATATTTAACATTATATCACATGCCAAATGTAGATCAACCATCCAAAACTTAAGTTTTAATTTAACAAAAAATTATAGATCACAACATTACTTCACATGCCAAATGTAGTTCAACCATCCAAAACTTAAGTTTTAAAAACAAAACAAATTATAACACAACATTACTTCACATGCCAAATGTAGTTCAAAAGAAAAACATTAATATAGATCACATCATTACTTCACATGCCAAATGTAGTTCAACCATCCAAAACTTAAGTTTTAAAAACAAAAAAAATTATAATACAACAATACTTCACATGCCAAATGTAGTTCAACCATCCAAAACTTGAGTTTTTCAAAAGCAAAACATTAATATAGATCACAACATTACTTCACATGCCAAATGTAGTTCTTGACCATCCAAAACTTAAGTTTTAAAAACAAAAAAAATTATAACACAACATTACTTCACATGCCAAATGTAGTTCAACCGTCCAAAACTTCAGTTATAAAAACAAAACATTATAGATCACAAGTATCAAGTATCAAGTAACATTACTTCACATGCCAAATGTAGTTCAACCATAACACTTTAAAAACAAAACAAATTATTTAACACAACATTACTTCACATCACATGCCAAATGTAGTTCAACCATCCAAAACTTGAGTTTAAAAAAAAAACAAATTATATATAACATTGTAAAAATACTTCACATGCCAAATGTATTTCAACCATCCAAAACTTAAGTTCAAAAAACATTATATATGACATGTATTTCACATAAAATATGTCCAAAATTTGTAGATCTCACAAGTATCAAGTATCAAGTTATATATGACTGCATCTAGATAAGATTATATATAAAAAAGGGAATTTTAAGACTATATCTATTGAAAATATAATGTTGCACGTGTGCATGTGAATCATCCATCAAATAGTGCATGTGCATCATCCATTAAATACAGATGGATGTAGTGTCTCTCCGAGCAAAGTCACTGTCCTCGAGCTATCCTGTGAAGCATGGGGAACCTGTACACAATGTGTACAAACATTAAAATTTGATGTTTTAAAATTGAGTGAGAATATTTAGAACTTCATGTAAAAAACAAAATGTAAAAAAAATCATGCAATACCTCACGAGGTTCCCTCTCCATTTGTTTCTCGTCCACAAAAACTTTCCCCACAGGAACGTCTCCAACAGTAAAGAGTACAATATACATGTACAATTATATATATATATATATATATATATATATATATTAAAAATTTTCAAATGCAAATGCATATATAAACTTATTTTCAATAATATTAAAAAAAAAGTTAGACAACTTGTTAAAATGGTTGAAATGGTGTGGATGTTCCTATCTCCATCACTAGAGTCCGTGGAGAAAATAAATCCTCTCTAGAAACCTAAAATTCAAAAAATTTAAAAGTATAAAAAAACTCAAGATCAAGGTCTCAATTTATAATAAAAAATTTAAACTTGAATTTATAACTTATAACTTAAAAACATATATTTAAGTTAAAAATTGAATATTTCTGCTGGTGGATTTGGCACATCTCCAAAAACGTAAAATTCAAAAAATTTAAAATAACTCAAGATATAGATATATCTCATTTTTTAATGGAACTTTTTGAGGTGGAATATATAACTGAAAAACATAAATTTTAGAAGTGAAAAATTGTCCATACTTGTGATTGTGGATTTGGCACATCTCCAAAGGAAGTAGAAGGTACATCTGCCAAGGAAGAAGAAGGTACTGCCATCCCAAAAACATCAGACGTAATCAGAATCTTTTAAAACATTTTATTATATATATGTACATGTACATGTGTGCACAATTATTTATTTTAAAAATATCTCATCATGTTTTGATATATATAATAATAGATAAAAAATAATTGTACATCATCATGTTCACTTAAAAAACACTAACATTTTCCAACATATCTTGATTGTGAGACCCATCTTGACTGCTTGAACCAGAGGCTTTGACTGTGATATTAACATTTTCTTCATTCATCAAGCGTGACAACTACAAATGGTGTTAACATATAATGATACATTTTTGTTAGAATAATATATACAAATAAATGTATGTATATATGTATTTATTACAAATTGTACATGTGTTAAAATAATTGAACCCTAACCATTAACACATATCGTTCCCATGCCCTCTTCCTCATGAAAAATTAGGTCCTGCCAACCATTGTGACAATTCTTTGCATATGTTTTGAGATCTTCAACACTCATGTTGTCAATATCTTCATCCGTATAATAAAAAAAATTAGTGCGTGCATTCTCATGTGCTCTTTGTCGATTCAGACAAACATCGAATCCACCCAATCCACTGTGAACATTGTCATTGATGGCATCCCTTGCTTCTCGACTAATTTGAGAAGTGGCTTCCACCTCTGACTACAAATTTTCAACACGAAAAGGTCAACTAAAAAATGGTGGCTCAGGGCGAGGCAACTCAACATCACACCTAGCGCCCCTACGGTCACACAATCGACCTTTCCCAGGACCAAAACATTTAGAGGGAAGGTCATTGTAATTGGGTTTCATTTGCAAAAATAATTCTAAATAAAATAATTTTGCAAAATAAAGTGGAACCTCGTCGTTCCATGGGATCCTTCCATAGGCTGCAAGGTGTCTATCATACAAATGGTGAGCTATATGAGGGTGCTTGAAATATTGCACCTTCAACATCTTTCTTTTCGGCCCTTCTTTGAAATTAAACATAGACTTGGCCATATCTGTTGTAACTCTTTGTTTAACAACCTCCCATTTATCGGGACCCATCACTATTTCCTTTCTTTTTCTCATGACTTCTACAAAAGTATCAGTGGTTGGCCCAAGCTTTCGGTACACATCTACTAGTTTGCCTAAAGAGTGTGTAACTATTTCCAAGTTTTGTCGACTCTTAGTAGGTAGAGTCAAAGCCATGAAATCTCTCTTCAATTTTGCATGAATATTTTGACACCTTTCTAAGGTGCATTGCTGCATGTTTGTTTCCCAAGTTATATTGGAAATGTTTGTCGGATAAGTCGTGGTTGGTGGAAAACCTTCTTCTTGAATGAAACATTCTGCCCTACATATTTTTTGAGCAACATTTGGAGCAGAATTTTCAGCCTCTGCATCAATATATAAAATTTTGTATATTAAAAAAACACATTTAAACAAATTTGTACAAATTGAATGAAAAAATTATTCAAATTGATGGCCACCTCGATGTGGTTGGCTAGCATCTTGCCCACCCTGAGACTATTGAGAACCAGAATGACCCTATTGAGAACCAAAACGACCACCGATTGGTTGAGAACCAACACGACCATTCGTTGATTGGCCTCTGGGGAATACATATCACTACCTTCACCCAATCCGCCAACACTTATTGATGGCCCTCTAAGGGAATCCGAACCACCACGAACCTCATGAGACGAGAGATAATATTCATAAACAAATATGAATTTATAATCAATTCAAAATACATTCATACATATAAATACATATACATATTCATTGATTAAATCGCGTGAACCATACTGTTAACGCTCGAATCTGCCTCAGGCTGAGGAAGGAAAAACTCGAGGCAACATCAAACCAAGCTTAGCCTAGTAGCTAGCCCTATGAGGACAGGAGAGGGCTCTCTCCGGGTCAAACTCAGTGAAAGATGTCCAATAGGATCTGAGATGACCTAAATGAAACACTGATATTGATTTTAGGCTAGTAAATAGATATGAAAAGGGGTATTTGATAAATGACGGGGTTTCTGGGCTGTGTGGGGCAAAGACAGCAAGAGCAGAGATTAAATGAAAAACGCAGATTATCAACTGAGGCAAGATAAGCATGAAGTTTAACAATCAATTTGGAATTATATGGAGTGAAAGATCGCTGCGAGGTTGACAAGGGAAATAGTTGAATCCTTATCAAACTGAAGAAAACATAGAAAATGAATACCTCCCAAGGCAAGAGCAGTAAACTGGATTCTGCCTTTCTCACTTAAAAGTATTCAACAGAAAATGATTATGAAATGAAATGTAAACATAACAAGGAACGTATGAAACAGAGAAGAAACATATGTCAAATTTCATACCACAGGGATCTCAGGAACCAGAGCTGTATCTTTTCATTAAATTCTCTGTCAAAACTGTACAATAAAAGCTCTGTTTTTCTCCTACACCAGCTTTTAGAATTCTACCCCCCCTTTACAATTGATTTACAATGTATAAATACCATTACAGGTGGGGAAAACAAATCGACCCTAAAATAAGGAATGGTTTAACCATTATTAAACAAACAAAACTAAAAGCCAATCTGCTTTTCTAAAAACAAAACAACGCTCCCCCTAAACCTGTTGATGACCAACAAAGAAGCACACTTATAGCGTAGATATCATAACTGAAGACCAACATAGGTAATTGAATACTTGAATGCCACTTTGCACACTCTGGAAATTACAACTGCCCCCCAAATTTCTGGAAATGCGTTGGCCATTCGAATTAGGAAATCTGAAGTCATAAATAGGAAATTGAATCCTATTCTTCTGCTGTGTTTGGTAATCTACGTTTTAATTTGGGTTTTTACTTTGATTGCCACGTTACATTTATCATTTGAATGAAGAACAACCTTTTAATAAAAATGGCTTCCATCATTGGATAATGTTTCGACCTGTTCAACAATTTTTACAGCCAGATCTCTCTGGGTTTCAATATTTCCAAAACCATTTTCAGGTTCTATTGTAATCAGAAACTTCCGTCTTCATGTCAACACTATCTTAGCTGTACTGGTAACGACTTGAGTCATCAACTACAAATTGGAAAGGCTCCTCGCCTTCATATCCCTTCTTCTCAAAGATTGTGCCATCTTACAGCTTAGCAGTATACCTGATCTGCACTACCGTCTCGTCACATGGTTTATCATACCCATCAGCTTCCTTCAGGATTTTCTTAATAATTTTCTTATCTTCCGTTACTTTTTAAACAACTTTAAATGAAACTAATTCCAAACTCGCAGTGATAGTAGAATTTGGAGGAATCGCAGCAAACCTTTCTTCAGCATCCTTACCCCGCTCACCAAAGGCATACGTAGGTTTGATGGTGACAATCACACTTTCTCCTTTTTTCATTGTTTTGACTGCCTTCGCAATAGCAGGACAAAAGTGTCCATCATTGACATAAAATCCACGCCTTCTTCTGGTGATTTTGCCATGAGCGTTCACACTACTCACAAATGTAACACACCTTGAAACTTGCAACATTTCTTTCAAATCTGTTTGAACCCGTTGAGTGGCGGTAGCTGTTAATACAATCATCGGCACCTTTAGAAATTGAGTCCTCAAAATACCAAACTTTTATAATCAGGGCAAAAATCATGTCCCCATTGGCTACAACAATGTGCCTCATCAACTGCTATCAAAGAAAGGCGGCCTGCGTGGTAGCATTTTTCAAATTTTGACATAAATCGCTTACTCCTTGATATCTTCTCTGGTGTCACATACAAAACCTGTATATGTCAACATGCCATGCTGGAATATAAGTGAAAGTAAGGGGCTCACAACAAGAGCAGTCCCAGGACGAAGAAATGCAGGAAGCTGGTAACAAAGACTCTTGCCACCAGCACCTGCGCAACAAGTGATTCCATATACTGAAAACAACATTAAATTTTACAAACCAAAACTAAGTGCGCTTATTATCCCCTGTCGAATTCCACTTGTCAAGGGTGTGGAACACTTTTCACTGTAAAGGCTCATCACTTGTTTGCTTCTGAAGTTACCATGAATGTCAATCTCTCGCTTCAAAACTGTTTCATTCAGCGCCAAAGAAGCTGCCAAAGCATCGACTGCTGCGATGATGCCACAGTGATAATGACTTTGCAAGCCTTTTGAGGCGTTTTGACACCAAACTGGATGCAGGAACAAAAAACTTTGGTTCTGTGACTGTGTGGGTAGCGCGCCTACCCAATGGGTAGCGCGCACAAAGTGGGTAGCGCCCGTTCTATTTAACACTGGCCGTGGCGTTCAAGTGGGTAGCGCGCAGCTCGTATGGGTAGCGCCCACTCCAAACTCTGTCCAGAACTCTGCTAAGCGCGATTTCGGCCCTCAACCACACAATTTTGACTTCAGCCTGCGGATTTCTTGCAAATGAATTTGTTTGCCATGTTTTATACATGAAGAAAATATCTCATGCAATCAGATTTTGATTTCAAATGTGTTTGATAACCCAATTTATAATGTTTTTGGCATTTTGACATTTGGTCTATTAATACAATGCTTTGCTTTGGCTTTTTTGAATTTTGGACTGAAAATGCTTGTTGTCTTTTGCAGGGATCCGACATCGAACTTTGGCAAGGAGAACCAGCATCTGCAACTGAGGAAATACATGGTGAAAAGATACATCTGATGATTTCTTCTTCAAAACCCTGTTTTGAAGAAGAATCAATCTCACATTTTTAACGATGACATTCCTGAAATAAACACTTACTGAATCTCCCTCTAGCCTGCAAGTGTTATTGAAACATTCTGAGAACAAGCTCTGCAAACATCTAAGTAGAAGTGGGTGAAAGCTGATTGGCATTTGGCCTGCATATTGAACTGAGACTTTGACAGCTACCTGTCTGAATTTGACTATGACAGAGGAATAGACAAGACGGAGTCTAACATTGGCTCCAAGGGGGATGGCAACTGCCGCTTCTTGGAGGTGCCAAGAATCGCAGAGCTTTGGGAGAGAAGACAGTGCCTCCATCCATTGGGCTATGGAATCATTATTCTGACAAACACACTAAAGACTGATAACTCCACTTATTAACTAGAAAATCAACTCAAACTGACTTGAGGCAAACTGAAATGACTGAACAAAAACTTCTGAAAAGGGCAGCGGTCCATCAAGCTCTTAAAATCATGATGGTAACCACCTGCATACTGATGTGAATATACAATCATGTATAATTGGCTTTCCAATGCAACCAATCCAGCAAATGGCTGCACCCCAAATTTCTGCTCTTACTCTCCCTGAGCAGGCAGACTGATGAACCTGTAGGCAACTCAAAATAACCACTGAAACCAAATCTTATGATAATGAACCAGGCAATATTTATCCTTTCTAATGTTTGCAGAAGAATGCTGAAGGGGTCTTGAAAATCTTGAAGCACTGGCTTATCTGGAGATCCAGCTGCAAAAATACAAGTATTCACTCCATTCCGATCTAAAGGACAATTGATTTCTCGAGGATAGAAATGCAATACGCAGAGGTATCTCACATCCGAGTGTTGGCTTCAGGTTCCTTGACCATGAGCAATTCCGGCAGGATATACTCCTCAATTTCATGATCTAGGTCGTTTCGAACAAAAAAATCTTCAAGATTATCAAATATGACAACTTTATCATCTTCAGGAATAGAAAATTATCCTGCTTGTTGATCTACAAACCGATTACAAGACAACATACCTTTTTCAAAAGATAAAGAATTTTCACCAACACTTTCCCCCGACTATGTACCCAGAAATCGCTATAGCTTGGGTCAGAACAAGACATTTCAAAAGCTGATGTATCTCATCTTCAGAAAAAGGAGACAATGCCTTTTGTTTTCTTCTGCTTAAACAGTAATTATCTTCATATGACAGGGCATTCAAACTATCATTTATTACTGAGCTATTGAAAGGAGTTTTATCACTTACTTGCACAAAGATCTCATCATGAACATCTGAATCCAAAACTCTGTCTATGATTTCAACAGCAGAGCTCTCCTCTTCAGGATTCAGCACAACTAAATCTGGAACTGAAATAGCTGACTGGACATTATCACAATCTGCAATCTGCACTGGACTTACTTGCATGCTGCTGTCTTCTGTGGGCAGATCTGAAACTACACTTTCTCTTTCATCATTTACAGCCATATGATCTTCAACCTGCTGCAAAGTCTCCTGAGCATCTTGATGGGTATCTTTTAGGTCCTCTTCATGTTGCTGAAATGGATTCTCATATAGAGCCTCCATGATTTCTCCGTCCATAAAATCATTATCACCATAAAACAGCTCTAGAGCTTCAATGAAATTATGTACATGGCTACAACAGTTCTGAACTAAAATCAAGGATGGATATGATGCTTTATACTTTTCAAAGAACACGGTATCAAAATCCCTTAAACAGTAAATAGAAGCAGCTGGCAAACTTTCATACCTTGATCAGGCTTCGTCTTCCAGAGTAGCCATAAACATTTTCATCAAACAGTCTTCAGGAAAACCGATCTTAAATTTATGCACATGAATGTGAAATTTCACCAGATGAAGAGCAGCGTCATTACCTTCTACATTTCTGAACATAGGCAAATTCTGAAGCCAGACCACCTTGGGCATCTTATTCGGAAAACCTGGGATGTGATCTCGGCTCATGGGAACGTATCTTCTTGCAATCTGGTCCGTCAGCAGTGAGGTCGCCATGAAGCATTGATTTCTGGATTGTTCAGTGAATGAAGTCGTCGGTGAATGATTTCAGCCTTGTGATGTCTGACTGCTGTCCACCATCAGCATCAGATCTGAACTTTGTTATCCTTTACCGGGGAGGAGTCCCCAGTATGGTCGCCACTATGTTAGCGCTTGAATCTGCCTCAGGCTGAGGAAGGCAAAACTCGAGGCAACATCAAACCAAGCTCAGCCTCGTAGCTAGCCCTACGAGGACAGGAGAGGGCTCTCTCCGGGTCAAACTCAGTGAAAGATGTCCAATAGGATCTGAGATGACCTAAATGAAACACTGATTTTGATTTTAGGCTAGTAAATAGATATGCAAGAGGTTTTTAATAAATGATTGGGTTTTCTGGGCTGTGTGGGGCAAAGACAGCATGAGCAGAGATTAAATGAAAAACGCAGATTATCTCATGAGGCAAGATAAGCATGAAGTTTAACAATCAAATTGGAATTATATGGAGTGAAAGACCGCTGTGAAGTTGACAAGGGCAATAGTTGAATCCTTATCAAACTGAAGAAAACATAGAAAATGAATACCTCCCAAGTCAGAGCAGTAAACTGGATTCTGCCTTTCTCACTTAAAAGTATTCAACAGAAAATGATTATGAAATGAAATGTAAAACATTACAAGGAACGTATGAGACAAAGAAGAAACATATGTCAAATGTCATACCACAAAAAGATCTCAGAAAGGAGTCAGATCTTTCATTAAACTCTCTCGTCTCAATCGTACAATGTGCTCGTTTTTCTCCTACACCAGCCAATTTACCCCCTTTACAATTGATTGCCAATGGTGAATACCATTACAGTGGGGAAAACAAATCGAACCTAAAATAAGAATGGTTTAACCATTATTAAACAAACAAAACTAAAAGCCAATCAGTCTTTTCTAAAACAAAACAACGCTCCCCCTAAACCTGTTGATGACCAACAAAGAAGCACACTTATAGCGTAGATCTCATAACTGAAGACCAACATAGGTAATTGAATACTTGAATGCCACTTTGCACACTCTGGAAATTACAACTGCCCCCCAAATTTCTGGAAATGCGTTGGCCATTCGAATTAGGAAATATGAAGTCATAAATAGGAAATTGAATCCTATTCTTCTGCTGTGTTTGGTAATCTACGTTTTAATTTGGGTTTTTACTTTGATTTCTACATTACATTTATCATTTGAATGAAGAACAGCCTTTTAATAAAAATGGATTCCATCGTTGGATAATGTTTCGACCTGTTCAACATTTTTTACAGCCAGATCTCTCTGGGTTTCAATATTTCCAAAACCATTTTCAGGTTCTATTGTAATCAGGGCAATCTCCCCTGTCTTCATGGTTTCCACTGCCTTATCAAGACCAGCAACGACTTGTTCTTCATCAACTACAAATTGGAAAGGCTCCTCGCCTTCATATCCCTTCTTCTCAAAGATTGTGCCATCTTACAGCTTAGCAGTATACCTGATCTGCACTACCGTCTCATCACATGGTTTATCATACCCATCAGCTTCCTTCAGGATTTTCTTAATAATTTTCTTATCTTCCGTTACTTTTTAAACAACTTTAAATGAAACTAATTCCAAACTCGCAGTGATAGTAGAATTTGGAGGAATCACAGCAAACCTTTCTTCAGCATCCTTACCCCGCTCACCAAAGGCATACGTAGGTTTGATGGTGAGAATCACACTTTCTCCTTTTTTCATTGTTTTGACTGCCTTCGCAATAGCAGGACAAAAGTGTCCATCATTGACATAAACTCCACGCCTTCTTCTGGTGATTTTGCCACGAGCGTTCACACTACTCACAAATGTAACACACCTTGAAACTTGCAACATTTATTTCAAATCTGTTTGAACCCGTTGAGTGGCGGTAGCTGTTAATACAATCATCGGCACCTTTAGAAATTGAGTCCTCAAAATACCAAACTTTTATAATCAGGGCGAAAATCATGTCCCCATTGGCTACAGCAATGTGCCTCATCAACTGCTATCAAAGAAAGGCGGCCTGCGTGGTAGCATTTTTCAAATTTTGACATAAATCGCTTACTCCTTGATATCTTCTCTGGTGTCACATACAAAACCTGTAGATGTCAACATGCCATGCTGGAATATAAGTGAAAGTTGGAGGCTCACAACAAGAGCAGTCCCAGGACGAAGAAATGCAGGAAGCTGGTAACAAAGACTCTTGCCACTAGCACCTGCGCAACAAGTGATTCCATATACTGAAAACAACATTAAATTTGACAAACCAAAACTAAGTGCGCTTATTATCCCCTGTCGAATTCCACTTGTCAAGGGCGTGGAACACTTTTCACTGTAAAGGCTCATCACTTGTTTGCTTCTGAAGTTACCACGAATGTCAATCTCTCGCTTCAAAACTGTTTCATTCAGCGCCAAAAAAGCTGCCAAAGCATCGACTGCTGCGATGATGCCACAGTGATAATGAATTTGCAAGCCTTTTGAGGCGTTTTGACACCAAACTGGACGCAGGAACAAAAAACTTTGGTTCTGTGACTGTGTGGGTACGCGCACCAAGTGGGTAGCGCCCGTTCTATTTAACACTGGCCGTGGCGTTCAAGTGGGTAGCGCGCACCAAGTGGGTAGCGCCCGTTCTATTTAACACTGGCCGTGGCGTTCAAGTGGGTAGCGCGCACCAAGTGGGTAGCGCACAGCTCGTATGGGTAGCGCCCACTCCAAACTCTGTCCAGAACTCTGCTAAGCACGATTTCGGCCCTCAACCACACAATTTCGACTTCAGCCTGCGGATTTCTTGCAAATGAATTTGTTTGCCATGTTTTATACATGAAGAAAATATCTCATGAAATCATATTTTGATTTCAAATGTGTTTGATAACCCAATTTATAATGTTTTTGGCATTTTGACATTTGGTCTATTAATACAATGCTTTGCTTTGGCTTTTCTGAATTTTGGACTGAAAATGCTTGTTGTCTTTTGCAGGGATCCGACATCGAACTTTGGCAAGGAGAACCAGCATCTGCAACTGAGAAACTACATGGTGAAAAGATACATTCGATGATTTCTTCTTCAAAACCCTATTTTGAAGAAGAATCAATCTCACATTTTTAACGATGACATTCCTGAAATAAACACTTACTGAATCTCCCTCTAGCCTGCAAGTGTTATTGAAACATTCTGAGAACAAGCTCTGCAAACATCTAAGTAGCAGTGGGTGAAAGCTGACTGGCATTTGGCCTGCATATTGAACTGAGACTTTGACAGCTACATGTCTGAATTTGACTATGACAGAGGACTAGACAAGACGGAGTCTAACACGAGAGATAATATTCATAAAAAAATATGAATTTATAATCAATTCAAAACACATTCATACATATAAATACATATACATATTCATTGATTAAATCGCGTGAACCATACCACGATTGCGTGAACCATGGGCATGCTCCATTGATGGAGTAGACACCTTTCTCCTCTTGGCTCCTAAAAAATAAAAAATAAAACTTATTAAAAACTAATTTAACTCACAAAATTGATTAAAAATCAATTCCATATGTACACACATGTATGTATATGTATGGAGATTTAAGATTATATTTAAATACCATGAACATCCCTCGATCCCTGATCCCCCTCTCTTGTAGAGATATGGGATTCTGTTGATCTTCGTTGTTCATCCTCCATGATATATATATATCTACAATGGATATTTACAATTATTTTTTTAAATTACTATTTAAAATAAATTCAAAATAAATTTCAGAAAACTAATGTAATTTAGTGTACACAAAATCTAAAACACAACTTTCAAAGCACTAATTGATGTGTGAAACTCAATTTAAGCAAACAAATTTATAAAAATGTTAAGTTCACCAAATTGCGCTTTACATGGTGGGAGCACACTTGGTATAAAATTGAAAAAAACACATGGTCATTAAAAAAGAAGTGTGAAACTCCATTTAAACAAAAATTTGTTGAAGTCCTCACATTTTAATTTTATAAAAATGTGAAGTTCACCACTTGTTGCAAATGTGAAGTTCACCAAGTTGCGCTCTACATGGTGTGGTGGGAGCACACTTGGTATATAATTGAAAAAAACACATGGTCATTAAAAAAGATGCATTTATAAGTACAAAACACACACATGTCCAAGATATGTTACAATGTCCATCAATAAATTTTGAAGGAAAGAATCTCAACACTAATTCATCTTTGAGAGATGAATCTTGAATTTTTGAAGAAGAGCGTCTCAAAACTAATTCATCTTTGAGAGATGAATCTTGAATTTTTGAAGAAGAGCATCTCAAAACTAATTTATCTTTGAGAGATGAATCTTGCATTGGAATTGCCCCGTATAATTCTAATTCATCTATTAATTCATCTTTGATAGATGAATCCTGAATTGGCATTGCCCCATGCAATAGATCAGCAGACATCTTATTCACATTTGTATAATGTCTTATACTAAAAAATTAAAATTGGCTAACAATATTGTTTGCTATTCCATGCAGTTCTTTTAGCCTCTCCTTCTTAATTTGGTACACGCCATTCATCTGGTTGCACACAACTTCAGAATTGGTGAAAACTACAATTCCATTTGATTCATACTCCATAAATTTTCCCAAGCGTTTTATCAATGCAATATAATATTCCGCGTTATTTGTTGTTCTTCCCAGTATATTCATTTTCCTTTGGACGACTTTGCTAGTCGCAATATTGGAAAGCACATATGCAATCACTTCTTTCCCTGGATTGGGATAGCAAGAAACATATATGCATAATTTCTATTTTTCAACCATATTTAGTGGGTTTTTTTATCCCTGAAAAAAAAAGACAAATTCAATAAAAATATATTAAATTGACATGTATTGCAAATGCATGGGAGAAATGACACATGTGCATGAGATAAATGACATGTGCATGGTTTATCTTAAATTTTGACTTAAATTTTATGGTAGAATTCACATCTAGAAATGAGATGCGTTAAATATTGCATTATGTAGAGTTTAAGGGAGATTTATGACACATATACATGGTTCATGCATGGTTTGCATGAAATTTTGCCTTAAAATTGATAGCATAAATCACATCTAAAAATAACATGCCTTAATAAAGGATGAGATCTAGAGGCTACGTAGTCCTTTACATACTGCTTTAGAACTTGTAGAAGTTAAGACTCAACCAACAAATTAAAATCCTATGGAAGTTCAACCACTTTACAGTTTTTAGGCCTTAAAATTTGCATTGAATTAATGGGGGAAATCCTTGATTTTTGGGGATACTATCCTATGAGAGTTCAGCCACTTTAGGTTCAGTTTTTAGGCCTTAAAGTTTGCCTTGAATTAATGGGAGGAAACCTGTAGTTTGTGGGAGAAATGACATTTACATGGTTTGCAAAATTATTTTATGCACTTACTAAAACAACTAGTTATGTCAAAAGTCACACATTTATGAGTTTGTGGGAGAAATGAAATAGAAATGACACGTGCCTTAAAGTTTTCCTAAAAGTTTATGGGAAAAAGGAGAAATGACACATGTACAAGGTTTGCCTTAGAGTGGTAGTGGTTTATGGATATTAAAATGAAGAACTCCTATTTCTGTTCCAGAGATTGATTATAGGGGCATTTACTGGATATGTCACCTTTGAGAAAAGATGAGATCCAGAGGCTACTTGGCCCTTTACAGACTCTGCCTTCAGAACTTGTAGAAGTTAACACTCAACAGACAGACTAAAATCCTATGGAAGTTCAAAATCCTATGAGAGTTCAGCCACTTTATGTTCATTTTTTAGCCCTTAAAGTTTACCTTAAATTAATGCGAGAAAGCCTTTAGTTTGTGGGAGAAATGAGATTTACATGGTTTTGTAAAATTATTTTATCCACTTACTAAAAACATGCTTTAAAGTTAATGGGAGAAAGACAACATGACACATGCTTTAAAAAATTTGCTTAAGAATTTATGGGAGAAATGACACATGTATGGGAGAAATGATACATGTACATAGTTTGCCTTAAAGTGGTTGTCGTTTATGGATATTAAAATGAATAACTTCTATTTAGATCTTTTCCAGAGATTGACTGTAGGGGCATTTACTGGATACACTATAATGAAAAAACCCTCTAGAGGAGGTTATAAAGGAGGTTTTTAGTGTTATAAAAGTGGCCAAAATTGTCAAAAAAACATTTTCTACAACATTTGTTTATGGTTATGGAGGTTTTTGCAGAGCTTTTAATGGAAATTCAACAAAAGTAAAAAAAAAGGGTGGTCGAAGGTTATTACGGATGTTTTTTTTCATCGATGCACTACTCTAGCATTAACTCATTGGTGCATACATGTAAAAGGTGCCTCAAGGCGGTCAAAGGAGAATGCACTGGGTCGTTAAGGTATAAAACGACACCAAGCGTAGTGTTGGTGATACAATGCACAGGGCCATTCTAATTGGCCTTGGGATTTGTGCGGTGCCCATAGGTCGTATCAACGCACCTGTGCATAGTATCACACAAATGCACCAAGATTTATAATTGGTATCGGTATTCGTGCGGTGCCCATAGGTCGTACAAATGCACCGGTGCGTATAGACACATAAATGCCCCGATGTGCAGTATCACACAAATGCACCGAGATTTATAATTGGTATCGGTATTCGTGCCATTCCCATAGGTCGTACAATGGCACCAGTGCGTATAGACACATAAACGGACCAGTGCGCTGTACCACACAAATGCACTAATATTTTTAATTGGTTTTGGTGTTTGTACGGTGCCCATAGGTTGTAGAAATGCACCGGTGCGCTTCAAAATACAAGCACACTAGTGTACAGTAACTGACACGCACTGATTTCATTTTGTCTTTTTTAGAAACATCGACCTCTGACAGTGAAATTATTGTGATTGTTTTAAATTCATTATTCATCAAAAGTCGACACATCTTATAACAATATTCATATTAATTAAATATGTATTAATGCATTTGAATGTGATGTTTGGATTAATTTGTTATATCATATCATAATTATTGTGGTTTTTAAAAATTCGTTATTCATCAAAAGTCGATACATATATATCTTATAACAATACTCATATGAATTAAATTTTTATTAGTGCATTTGAGAACGACAATGGAGAACGCAATAGAAAAAATGGAGAATGCAATAGAATAAATTAAAACATATATATATATATATATATATATATATATATATATATATATATATATATATATATATATAGTCTTTTTCATACAAAATGGGACGATTGTTGGTATCCACGTACTAGATTGGGACACTATGTTCATTACATTAAACAAAATGTCTGATTTAACATAAAACTATTCCAAAAATTACAATGCCTTGCTTTGATATCCAAACGTAGTGATCATAATTATTTGCTTGACCTGCTATCACTGCTCGAGCTACATCCATGACTTGGATTATTTTCAGGAATGTTTTGTTCATTGTGTTGATTATTTTCTTCTTCTTCAACTTCCATATAAAAACATAAAAATAAATTGTAATGAGTGTATATGCATTGGTGAGAATAATTAAAATTGCAATATTAAATAATATACATCAATGTAAATAAAAAAGAAATTACGTACAATAGAAACAATTGACTCATGAACTATACAAATTCTTTCAAAACCATGTACTTTGTCATCTTTCAAGATTTCATCTATTGGCGCAGTTCCATACTTTGTTTCCTGTAGGTTTTATACCCCATAATAAATCATATATTTAATATAAAAGATTTTTTTGTTCTATTAATTATAGATGGAGCTAAGTGAAAGAAGATCGATGGATGTGTACAAATTTCGCAATTAATTTCTGATATGCCAACATATACTCTGGCCATATTGCCTTAATTTCAATCAATTCATCGATGGTTGCATTTTGTATGTTAGCACTTGTTTGAGAACATTCAATGATGATTTTAAAACAATTTAAAAAATAAAAAATGAAATTTAGTTAAGTTATTATAAGGAAGTAACAATTACTCACAAACTTAGAGATCAACCCTTTTCTTCCTTGTCGTCTTGTTTTATGTGCTGAATGGGTTCCATTTTCTTTTCTTTTCTACAAGAAAATTCTTGAAAATTAATATTTAATGCTAAATTGTTTATTTATTGTACCTAATGATAAAAATTCAATGATTACATATTACATTTGAAGCACGTTTTTGTTGAGATGGCTCCTCCTGCGATGCAATTTTGTCCATTTCTTTGACCATATCCTTGTACACCTTTTTGGACATTCCTACAAGCATATTTCTGATATCAACTCGTTCGTCTTTTGAGATTTTCATAACCTTCCTGAAAATGTCAAATAAAATAAAATATAACAAAATTAATAATTAATTTTTATATTGATAATAAAAAATTTAATTTTTATATTGATATATGAAAATTAAATATAACAAAAGTGATATTTATAAATAATTCTAGACAAACATTTAAAGAAATATTACTTTTTCATTCCTTCTTTTTTATTGTTGTACGTTTTTGCTATTAAAAGTCTGACATGTCTCATTGACCAATTCTCTGGAAACTCTTCTTGTAGTTTAGATGAAATTTGGTTCTTGGAATCATTGGATTGATTTTTGTATTGTAAGTGGAAAGAACGTCTATACATTCATTCCACTAGATCCCTCAAAATTTTGTAAAAGTTTTCCCGCTTTCGTTAACCTCCGGCACCACTCCGGATGAGCTAAGGAGCAATTCATTTTCGTTTGCATGTTCTATTTTTTTTTCATTTCTTAGGGCAAAATTCTTTTACGAGTTGTGAATTCACTGTATAACATTAAAAAACGGATGTGAATTAATAGGTTGTTTGACACGTATTATCTAATAATTTTAAGTATATTATTAATGATAATTAAAAAAATAAACCCATATTGGATCGATAATATTTTTTCATTCACCTGATTCATCCTTTTGCAATTTTTCCATCAAGCTTTTACGCTCTTATGGGCCTATATCAGAAATAATCTTATCGAGCTTCGCTATTTTGTGGCTTTGCATGATACACATTAAACAATACATATTAGTTAAACTTACATATAGTTCAAAAATAATATTTTTTATAAATAATTTACAAATAACTTTCCTTTTTTGCTTTTC
The DNA here is from genome assembly GCA_034641835.2 of Pinus albicaulis. NCBI lineage: Eukaryota > Viridiplantae > Streptophyta > Pinopsida > Pinales > Pinaceae > Pinus > Pinus albicaulis. Next base: position 562,785,485 of record CM076571.1, on the reverse strand, counting down.
TTGATGTGTTATTAATATTTTTGTTACTTGATCTCTTGTCAATCATTTCTTTATCAACTTGAAACATGTACCCTATCATTCATTAATATATTTATAAATAAATTTTCGACTTTTCAGGGGAAAAATAAATCTCAAGGCACTCGTGTGCCTTTCATGATGTACGCATCGCCGCCGGTGCGTGGGGGTATTAAAAACACACTGCAAAACAATATAATAGACCGTACGATGCATGGGGTATTATAAATGAACCGTACAAACAGTGTAATAGACCATAGGTGGTATCCTCGTAACATGGAGCACTGGTGCCCTATTTCAGATATGACGCACTGATTTTAAAAAAATTGTTTTCAAATTTTTTATTACATAGTACTTGCGCAGTGCGCTAGGTTACACAGGGTGCACCGATAAAAAAAATCCATTTTTTTTTCAAAAATTCACGCAATGGCCGAATGGATTGGGATCCGACTATGCAAGTCATTCCGTGGGTTGGATGTCAATCTAAAATGAAAAGCCCTAATTCTGAAATCACAGAAACAGGAAGAAGAAAATTCAAAGACAAAAAAATGAAGGGTTTAGGGTAAAAATGGATAAAATGCATAAAAAGTAAAAAAACTGTAGAAAAAGTAAAAAAAAAAATCAAACTTAATCATGAGATGGTTTGAAATTCTATGATACAAGGTTTGAATCATCAGAGGTTTGGTTTCTGATTGTTTGAATACTTCTGTTTGAATGTATTTATTTGCTCATAGTTGTATCATGCTCTGCCACTCCGTATGTCTCCTGCAAATATCTGGCTGAAAATTTTAGCAAAAATAGTGAAATATTGAAAAGTTTTTAGTATTTAAAGAATTATTTTGTGAAATTAGATTTTAGAAAATATTTTTCCGCCCATTTTTCAATTTGCCGTTTTTTTTCACTTAAATAAAATAGAGTTGCACTTTTTTATTTGCGTTTATTTGTCACTGGTGTGTCACTTAATAGCACCACACAAGTGCATCATTTTGTAACACCGGCACCGGTGCGGTTATATGTACATTAGCACTGATTTGTGGTTAAGGCACCGAAATTACTTTTAGGTGTGTACACCAAAATTTAGTGAACTCCAACCATAGAAATTGAAAATTATAATTTTGTTTATTCTTGAGAATTAGAATTAGAATTAAAACTCAGAAGTGGAATTGGATAAATTCTTAATGGAAATAACTATTCTTCCAATGCATTTTGTTTATTGCAGGAGGTCCTCACTGATTATGTGGAGAGAATGCAATGTGGGGCGTGTGAAGATGCAATACTACATGGCCCAAGTGGGCAATTGTTGCATGTGAACCTGTGTTATGCTAAGACGTGGGCAGTTTTTACAAATGGATGAGAAAGTTTTGTTTTTTAGCAGTTTATTGAAGTTGGAGATATTTTAGTTTTTACACATGTTGGAAATGTACATTTTTCTCTAAAAATATTTGGGCCATTTATTTTCAAAACTACAACTCTTCTTCTTTCAGAAAAAGAAACTTGAACCTTTCCATAACCTACAACAAGAAAATGTGCCCCATGATCTGCTTGCTGACCCATGATCTGCTTGCTCATTTGTAAGTTCCTCCTCCATCTTGACATCCAATTTCCTCTTTTCTCCTTTTTTCTTTCTATCTTGATCTTAAAAAAATTTATACAATCTATGTTTTATGAGAAACTGACCTTGAATGTTTTGGGAGCAATGACAACGAGTCCTTCATTCTACATTTTTTAGCAGAAGAAGACCGATTTTCGACTAGACGATGCAGTTATTACATGTGGAGGCAATGGTTTCCCATAGAAAATGAGTATAGGGTTGAGTAGAGGAAAGACATTGCAAAATGGGCTATTACATTAGCTTTTCCAATGTGAAACCGATTTGCAGGTGGAAATATGATAGCTGCGGGTATCTATGCTTTTCTTCCCACAGAAATGGTCACTGGATTTCCATTTATAATACAAGAAAACCTTTTAATGGTTTCATCCACATGACCACAGCTCAGACAAGTTAGAGATTCCATTCAGGTTCAATTGAAAGCCGAAGATGTGATTTTATCCGACGTCAGCTTTGCTGGTAAAAGTTTGCTGCTAAGACGATCGAAGCTCGGACAATACTCCATGACCCAGCCACCTATAAAATTTTGTTATACCAAAAGGTGGCTAAGAATTTTGGAGCCTCCAAGGAACAAATTTTATCACTAAAAATTTGTTGGCTCTTGAAGACTCCTTGTAGGCCTCATGCCTCTGTCCAAAATCCTCATTACTGTTCCTATTAATTCTGCTGATTTCCTGTAAGAAACTGCTGAAGAAACCATCATTTTTCCCCTTTCTCCTACTCATAACTAACCTTCATTTACTCCCCCTTTTCTCCATATTATTTCCCTACTTTTCATAAGTTTCTCCCTCCATTCGTGAAAATCCTCCTGACATGGTTTAAAACTTCTGGTTGAGCTGTGCCGAACCCCCAAAATCCCCTTTAAAATCTTTCCCCTAACCTTTGTTGGCCATTTTCCTCCCTTACTCCTCTATCGTTCCTTTCCTCGGCCTTCAAATTCCATTTAAAAAGGCCAAAACCCACCTTCCGACCTTAATATAGGCATAAGCCCCCTCCCGCTAGCCCCTTTCAAACCACTTCCCCGCACATGCCCTGGCGCTGGGACCAAGTGCTTAAGTCCCAAGTGCTAATCGCAATCGGAAGTCGGGCGGGTGCACAAATCCTTTGTAAATAGTCAAAACTCCGATGCGATTTATTTATAACAATAAGTCTGGCGATGCGTTCCGCACCGTTGATCTTCCGCGGAGATCTGAAAGTGGAGCGTTAATCGCGGCCCCCCGCCCGATCGCAATCGCAATGCTTCAAGTGTGCCCTCCGATCAATCGCAGTCCATACCTCCGATCTTCCGATCCTGCTCTCCCTCCGATCTATTCTTGACCGTTGATCTAATCCTTGATCCAACAGTCCGCGCAAAATCGCATCTCAATGTTTCCCCCCCTTGCGATTACCCCCGATTCATTCCCCGCCGTCGATCTGGTCCTCAGATAAACGGCCGTTGATCTGGTCCTTAGATCAACGGCCAGCGCTCAATCGCAAAGGGCTCAATCGCAAAATTTCAATCGCATCCCCTTATCTGCCACCCCCGATCGAGACCCTCCGATTAAATCTGGACCGTCCACGTGTCCAGATCGGACGGTCCAAAACTGCTCCTCCTTATTCTTCTCCCGCTATCCTTTTTGCCTTTCTATGCAGATCTCCACCGTTGGTTGCCTTCATCCGACAGCTACGCTCCTCCCCCGCCATCTGAAGCAGTTTAAACCCATTTCGCAGGATTTCTTAATTGTTTTTGTTTTATGCAGGTGTTTTCGATGGTTTTCCATTGTATAACGAAGAAATGCCAAGGGCTGGGAATGACGATTCTCACGCCCTCATTTCATTACAGAGAAGCCATTCACGGGGCTCTATTCCATGTTTCGTCAGTACTCTATGAGTATTGATGCCGTAAAGCCCAGTGCGGGTCTGCACATCGACAAGACACTATTTTAAATCAAACACAGTTAAAGAGTATCAGTTTTGAGAATAAAGCACAGCAGATGAAGATTGAAGACAATTTTTATGGGGATTACGGCTAAGACAGTTATCAAAAGCCTAATCCCCAAACTAAAACACAGTTTAAATGAAAAAACCTAAAGTGTTTTATCAGACAAAAAGCCTCCACCGCCACATCTGAGGCGAATTGATTCCTCAGCTACCACCGAGCCACCTGGTGCCTCAAACCATTCAACCAAAGGCTGAGTTATTGAAGAAAATCAGATATCTGCCTCCAGCATAGCCAGGGAGTTACTTATGCAAGGAAACCAATGAATAAATATCTGCAGAGTTACTCCAAAACGCGGCATATGAGCCTCAAAGTCAAATGAAACTCACTTCGAGTTTTAAATCATAAATGTAAAAGTTAATGCAGCACTTCCACCTGTAATTTCTCCAATCGATGCCTCTCAAAGGGCCGAGAAGTCTTCACTCTGCATTAACTGTCCTTGAGATATTTTGTTAAAATCTCACCTCCTCATCTTCCTATAAATACTTCTACAGAAGATGAGAAATTGTTGGTTGCAGAACTTTGAAATACACTTGAGCTCGAGACTTCTATTTGTACATAGTGTTCACTGGCCCTTGAAGCTCTGTTTGCTCTAGAGTAGTTAGGTTGAATAGTGAAGATGATTGCTGAACTTAAACATTGGACTTGAAGATTGTAACTGGTTTGACATCAATATAAAAGCTATTTCTTGGGATCCTGGTCTTTATCACTAGTGAAGTGCTTCTTTCTTTGTTAATCGTTCTCCTTCTATGTATGCCATATTGTTCATTTTCCCTCTGTAAAGAACAGTTTAAACAGGGTTGGGATTTTCTGTATAGCAGTAACCTTCTCTGGCTGAGAAATCTTTATCTTAATGTTTTCTTCATATTTGTTTATTTTAGAATGATTCAATACAGTTTAAACAGTTAGGAATGTTGGCGTTCCCTCGTCCTTCTGTTTGCTCAAACATTGTTCTCGAATGTTATTTCCATTATTTGCTATTAAAGTTAGACTAGAGAAGATATGGTTTGCCCTGATTCCTAGATTCTTTTCTCCAAAGGCAGATTCTGAAAGTTTCCCTTAGTGTTGACTGAAAGCAGACTAGGTTTAAAAGTACTTTATCTGATCTTAAGTTACACTCTGTTTTTCTTATGTGTTTTCATACTTTCTGAAGGTAATCATGTGGATTACTGGATTGTTTGTCAATTAAGCTGCTTTAATAAGAACTTTCCCAAGAAGTCTATGGTTAGCCCTGTCCTTGGTTGGTTTTAAAATAGTTACTTAAGAGGCTTTTCTTGTTTGGACTGACTATAAATCCTCTGAGAAATTATTATCAGTTTCCACCCCTCCAACATTTTAATGTTTCCATTTCATCATTTTTATCTCAATAATCTTGTGGTATAGATGACTTGCCCCTTGGATCACACTTGATGTTGTTGTTCAATTAAAGCCCAGATATGACTCCATAGCCCAATGGACTAAAAACCAGCGTTATATCTATCTATCTGCCAAAACTGTTCTATTTGCTTGCAACTTCTCACTTTTGAAACTTTTGCACTTAGTAATTTCCCCTCAAGTAACATTTCATGCTCAACCATCCAAAACAAAACAAAACCCTTGGCCTTCATAACTAGCCTAATATCATTACCTTAAGCTTTTCAAAGACAATATCCATCTTTGCACATATTGGAGAGATCCCTCTCTGGATTCAGGAGGGCTAGATCCTAGAATCCCAAATTTTGGTTGAAATGATGTTAACTCTGTGATTGGACTCTCCCAATCTTGCTAATAAATTACAGAGACCTAACATTTCTCTGGCGACCATACTGGGGAACTGAGTGTTTCTAATACCTCAGAAAACCCTTTATTCAAGAACACGTTGAGAGTAAAAAGCAGCCTTTTCAAGCACTGCCTAATATAGGTAATTATGATGAAACTTGTTTGAATCAGTGACAAACTAGGTAAACCCTAGGTTTCTCTTAAGACTTTATCTAACCTTGAAAAATCAGCTGGCTTAGCCATAAGAGTAGACTGCCTTTGTCTCGCAACCTTCGCTAAGTTTTGAAACAAAGTTAGGATATTCTTAACAACCACAAAACTGAAAAATGACTTAGAAAAACCTAAAAATATTTCAGATAGGAATTAAATAAACATGGTGGTGGACCATAAGACCTTTTACCTCTGAAAGGAGCTAAAAATTTCCACTTGGCGACTCCACAATCCTAGCAGACCTTAAGACTCCACTGGGAAGAACCCTTATCATTATAAAATCATTCAAACTCAGTTAGAGGACTGTAGGATTAAGATTTGTGTAAACATAACCTCTCAAAGATTGTCATATCTGGCTGAACTTTTCTTGTTTATTTGGGTCTAAAAAACGCAGCATAGTGGCTTCTAAAAAGATTCACATTAGAGCCCATCCTGACCCTGATCCACCTGAGATAGTTGATAACCTAGAAAGCATCCTTAGGAAGTCTCCTAAGATTAAATCTTCAACTGTTTTCAGATCACCCTTGAGAGCTAATTCAGTTCCTGAGAATCTTACAGCTCTACAAGAATCATATGGTGGTGGAACCATAAAACGTTTTACCTCCTTAGGAGCGAAAAATTTTCCACAAGGCGACTCCACACTCTGAAACTCCCAGAAGACCAAATGACTCCACTGGTAGAAGACCCTGAACTGATTGACCGGACACAGTGACCTCTTTTCTGATTTACAAACATGATTCCGAGAATACAACGAAGATATGCCCCAATGAGTAGAGATCATATCCATGGGTTTCCACATAAGATGCCCCGGGTGAATTGGGATGACAACCTGCCTGTTTTCCAAGGTGAAAAGTTTGATGACCCTCTATTACATCTCATCAGATTTCATATACATGTATGGAGGTTGAAAGTTGAATGGCATGAAGACTGCCTAATTAAAATTTTCATGTTAACATTAGAAGGAAAAGCTAGGGATTGGTATGAATGCTTAAGATCTAGTAGTTTGTTTTCTTTAAGAGACCTTGAATATGTGTTCTATCAGAACTATGAAGAAAACGCTACGTCATTATCATGGGGTGAAATATATTATGATCCATCACAAAACATCACCCAACACATTATAGATAATGAGGAAGCTTTGGAAGAGATGCATCCTAAAGATCTTTTAACAGCCATTCACGAGTTTAATATCCTATTGAAAAATTTTAAAAAAATAGATGAATCAGTTGAGGAAAAGATGATCCAAGCAGTAAAAAACATTCCTCAAGATATCCCTGAAAACTCAAATATTGATTCATCATCCCTTATAGCCGAGGCTCAAGAAGACATCCAGCCTCAAAATCAGTCTTCACAAGAGACAGAGAACTGTTGTACTCCTATTCAAAGGAACATAGAAACATCCTTCCCTTTGACAGAAAAAGAGATAGATCAGACTATTTATAAACAGTCAGTCTCTGAAATTTTTTGCGAAACAAACACTCTTGCCCATTCACATAAAGAACTTTGTTGTATAGATTTAGAAAGTTATCTTGTAGATCAGTTAGAAGAAAAGAAAACTGATGACCCAATATGTTCGACTGACAAAATTGTTTATTCAGATGATTTTCCGAATTTCGATCAGTCTGATGATGATGATGATGAGTTCCAAAAAAAAACTAATCATGCAGGGCAACCAGCGTTTGATTGGTGTTATCATTTTCACCATCACCAGCTTGAAAGCCAAAAACATCCGTTTCAATCCATCACTAATGGCTTTCACATAATTGGAAATTAGCAGCCTTTCAACTCAGAAGGTGAAGAGAAGAGCAATAAAAAAAATTTTGAGCAAAAGGAGCTTTCTCTTGAAAAAGAGGAAACCTTTAAATACTCCCCTGCTCAAGAATATAATAACCTCTTCATACAAATTAATCCACTGAATACAAGCATACCAGGGTTACCAGAGGACAACACTGTTAAATATGATGAGTCCTCCAGTTCAGAGGATGATGAAGATGAAGGAGAAAAACAAATAGAAGACTATCTTGCTGTGGATATATCATCTTCTCAAGAAGAAACTTCTCCCTTCACTGATATTAGTCTGTCATTTAAAGAGCCTGAATTTATATCAGAAGCAAGCATAGATTCAAAGAAAGAAGATATTTCATTGTTTGCTATTTTGCAGGTTAAGAATGATGATACTTCCAAGCTACATACTGAAGAGATAGTCTTCAAAGCTGATGACTTAGAAGTAGATGATCTACCAATTGTGGAGGATCAAAAGGAAGAGAATCTTCATCTTTTCTTTGTTGATCCTATGGAAGAGTGTGTGGAAATCCCGACTGGCTCAAATTATCAAGCATTGACCCTTTGCAAGAGCCAGAGACATGAAAAGTTGTCACCTTCTATGATAGCCTTGACATTGAAGGTTAACCTTCAATATGTTCTATGGATACCTCTGACAAGCAGCCAGAGTTACTACTTCTTCTTGACATTACTCAGCTGGCTGCATTGGCACTTTTGTATCATATGAATATGTAAATACTCCATGTTTAGAATAGGTTAGATAGCAATGTCAATAAAGCTCAGTTCCGAGCATGTAGTTAGTTGTTGTTTTCTGCTTTGGAGAAAAATCAAGAATTCAAAAATACAAAAACAAAGAAAGAATGAAAAGAGGGAAAATTGACAAAACAATAAAGGTATAGCCCCATACCAAAAAGAGAAACAAATATGAAAGTGTGCAAAGCTTAAATGCCACTCCTGCAAAACACACTTCTAGTTAGTCAAACAGCCTAATCTTAACTAATTAGCTTTTAAATTTTTCTGCTGATAGGATAGTGAATTCGATTTGCCAAATTGTTCAATCTTGGCTTATCAGTAGATAGATTAGGATAGAAATTGAAGGTTCAAACAAACTCAAAATCTGAACCTGAGTTTCCCAAAGAGAAATGACTCACACTTGTTTTATTTTCTGAGTCAAGAAGATGTAAAAATCTGGTTCTAATCCACTCAAAACCTGAATCAGATATCAAGGAAGAGATAGCTCACAGAAAAAAGAAAAATCAGAGCCATGAAAAGAAGAGAGAAGGCCATAATAAGAAGCTTTCAGATCTTAAGCCTTCAATTTTTGATGTTCAATTTCTGCAAATAATAATCTATGTGCAGCTTGTTTTTATGCCATAGATCACAGCAAGTCAAACAACTTAATCTTGACTTGACTGTTTTTAAATTTTTGTTGTAGAATTTAGAGAATGAAAGTCTGTTGGACAGTTTAATCCCAACAGACAGTAGATTAGGTAGAGAAATATCTAAGCTCAACTGTTTAATCTGAGTTCAGGGAGAAATAAGGAGTAGAATTAGATTAGTTTTTATGCTTTCAAAAGAATAAAATGTTGTAAGAGAGTTTGCCAATCCAAGTGCACTCTAAGAAGAAAAAATGTTAGATCAGTAGGATTGGGTAGGTAGAAAGCTTGTAGATGAAAATCCATTATTTTCATGGCTGCTGAATATGTTTTCAGAACCAGATCATCCAGCAAAAGAGGGACAACCCAATGGATCAGGCACAAGTCAGCGTCCCAGAGAAATCAAGTTTGAATTCTTGATGCCTTCAAGAAGGCACCATCCCCAAGTGGAGCCACTGTTAGCCACCTATAAAATTTTGTTATACCAAAAGGTGGCTAAATCTGTTTTGAGCCTTCAAGGAACAATTTTTCATTACTAAAATTTGTTGGCTCTTGAAGACTCCTTGTAGGCCTCATGCCTCTGTCCAAAATCTTCATTACTTTTCCTATTAATTCTGTTGATTTCCTGTAAGAAACTGTTGAAGAAACCATCATTTTTTCCCTTTCTCCCACTCATAACTAACCTTCATTTGCTCCCCCTTTTCTCCGTATTATTTCCCTACTTTTCATAAGTTTCTCCCTCCATTCGTGAAAATCCTCCTGACATGGTTTAAAACTTCTGGTTGAGCTGTGCCGAACCCCCAGAATCCCCTGTAAAATCTTTCCCCTAACCTTTGTTGGCCATTTTCCTCCCTTACCCCTCTATCGTTCCTTTCCTCGGCCTTCAAATTCCATTTAAAAAGGCCAAAACCGAATTTCCGACCTTAATATAGGCATAAGCCCCCTCCCGCTAGCCCCTTTCAAACCACTTCCCCGCACATGCCCCGGCGCTGGGACCAAGCGCTTAAGTCCCAAGCGCTAATCGCAATCGGAAGTCGGGCGGGTGCACAAATCCTTTGTAAATATTCAAAACTCTAATGCAATTTATTTATAACAATAAGTCTGGCGATGCGTTCCGCACTGTTGATCTTCCGCGGAGATCTGACGGTGGAGCGCTAATCGCAGCCCCCGCCCGATCGCAATCGCAATGCTTCAAGTGTGCCCTCCGATCAATTGCAGTCTATACCTCCGATCTTCCGATCCTGCTCTCCCTCCGATTTATTCTTGACCGTTGATCTAATCCTTGATCCAACGGTCCGCGCAAAATCGCATTGCAATGTTTCCCCCCCTTGCGATTACCCCCGATTCATTCCCCGCCGTCGATCTGGTCCTCAGATCAAGGGCCAGCGCTCAATCGCAAAGGGCTCAATCGCAAAATTTCAATCGCATCCCCTTATCTGCCACCCCCGATCGAGACCCTCCGATTAAATCTGGACCGTCCACGTGTCCAAATCGGACGGTCCAAAACTGCTCCTCCTTATTCTTCTCCCGCTATCCTTTTTGCCTTTATATGCAGATCTCCACCGTTGGTTGCCTTCATCCGACGGCTACGCTCCTCCCCCGCCATCTGAAGCAGTTTAAACCCATTTCGCAGGATTTCTTAATTGTTTTTGTTTTATGCAGGTGTTTTCGATGGTTTTCCATTGTATAACGAAGAAATGCCAAGGGCTGGAAATGACGATTCTCACGCCCTCGTTTCATTACAGAGAATCCATTCACGGGGCTCTATTCCATGTTTCGTTAGTACTCTATGAGTATTGATGCCGTAAAGCCCAGTGCGGGTCTGCACATCGACAAGACACGGTTTTAATTCAAACACAGTTAAAGAGTATCAGTTTGAAGACAGAGCACAGCATATGAAAATTTAAGACGGTTTTTATGGGGATTACGGCTAAGACCGTTATCAAAAGCCTAATCCCCAATCTAAAACACAGTTTAAAGGAAAAACCTAAAGTGTTTCATCAGACAGAAGGCTTCCACCGTTTCAACTAAAGGCGAATTGATTCCTCAGCTACCACTGAGCCACCTGGTGCCTCAAACCATTCAAACCAAAGGCTGAGTTATTGAAGAAAATCAGATATCCGCCTCCAGCACAGCCAGGGAGTTACTTCTGCAAGGAAACCAATGAATAAATATCTGCAGAGTTACTCCAAAACATGCACAGAGCCTCAAAGTCAAACAAAGCTTCCACCGAGCTTTGATATTTATTGTGAAACAGTTAATGTAGTGATCCACCTGTAAATTTTTCCCTCGAGCCTCTCAAAGGGCCAAGAAGTCTTCACTCTGCATTAATTGTCCTTGAGATATTTTGTTAAAATCTCACCTCCTCATCTTCCTATAAGTACTTCTACAGAAGATGAGAAATTGTTGGTTGCAGAACTTTGAAATACACTTGAGCTCGAGACTTCTATTTGTACATAGTGTTCACTGGCCCTTGAAGCTCTGTTTGTTCTAGAGTAGTTAGGTTGAATAGTGAAGATGATTTTTGAACTGAAACATTGGACTTGAAGATTGTAACTGGTTTGAAATCAATATAAAAGCTGTTTCTTGGGATCCTGGTCTTTATCACTGGTGAAGTGCTTCTTTCTTTGTTAATCGTTCTCCTTCTATGTATGCCATATTGTTCATTTTCCCTCTGTAAAGAACAATTTAAACAGGGTTGGGATTTTCTGTATAGCAGTAACCTTCTCTGGCTGAGAAATCTTTATCTTAATGTTTTCTTCATATTTGTTTATTTAAGAATGATTCAATACAGTTTAAACAGTTAGGAATGTTGGCGTTCCCTCGTCCTTCTGTTTGCTCAAACATTGTTCTCGAATGTTATTTCCATTATTTTCTATTAAAGTTAGACTAGAGAAGATATGGTTTGCCCTGATTCCTAGATTCTTTTCTCTAAAGGCAGATTCTGAAAGTTTCCCTTGGTGTTGACTGAAAGCAGACTAGGTTTAAAAGTACTTTATCTGATCTTAAGTTACACTCTGTTTCATACTTTCTGAAGGTAATTATGTGGATTACTGGATTGTTTGTCAATTGCTGCTTAATAAGAACTGCTAAGAGAGTCTATGGTTAGTCTGTCATATTTTTTTTAAAATGGGCTACTTATAGTTTTTCTTGTTTGGAATCACTGCAAATCCTCCTGGTAAATTATACGTTTTCCACCCCTCCAACATTTTAATGTTTCCATTTCATCATTTTAATCCTTAACACCTACTGATGACTGTCTGGATCACACTACAACATATCCACTAAAAGCTTCCGTAGGTGACTCCATAGCCCAATGGACTAAAACCAAGTTATAGCCCATTCATCTCTGCCAAACTGCTTCTATTTGCTTGCAACTTCTCACTTTTGAAACTTGTTGCACTTAGGACTTTCCCCTCAAGCAACATTTCATGCTCAACCATCCAAACCAAACAAAACCCGTGGCCTTCATAACTAGCCTAATATCATTACCTTAAGCTTTTCAAAGACAATATCCATCTTTGCACATATTGGAGAGATCCCTCTCCGGATTTAGGAGGGCTAGATCCTAGAATCCCAAAGTTTGGTTGAAATGATGTTAACTCTGTGATTGGACTCTCCCAATCTTGCTAATAAATTACAGAGACCTAACACTCCCAACTGCTTTTAAAAGCATTTTGGAGAATCTTTCCCTTTGTGGGACGTACCAGCCTGATCAAAAATGTCAATTGATCTTTCTATGTTGTCCTTAAGGGAATGAGAATCCTTCCATTCATGGTGCGTCTTGGCTTTATCGACTGCCTTGATTGATCTTTCTCTGCCATCAACTCTGCTCTCCATTTCTCCATCATGGGACCTCTTAACCCTATCGTCAGTCTCAATGGAATGCTCTCTGTCGGTCTCAACCTGTACTCCTTTTCTCCTTTTGTACTCTGTCAAGCTCTGTAGCCGTCTGAATCCATATAAGCTTCTTTATCCGTCTTTCTGTTTGAATCCCTCATTTTCGCTGCTATAAAATTCTCAGCCAAAATTCGAACTCTCGTCCTTTCAAACCCTCATTTTCTCAGAAAAATTCTTGTTTGTGATTCGAACCCTCCGTTGCTCTAATATTTCACTTTACAGAATAACCCTGTTCCGGTGTGCTGGGTTTTATAGGTGCACCGGTGCAATTTATAAGATTGAGGTTTATGTTTTGGCATGGTGTTTTATGACACATCGGTGCGGAATATTTGTGAAGCATCGGTGCGTCTGAGTACTAAGACACACCAGTGTGTGTTATGATGATAAGTGCATTGGACTGTATAAAGTTCTTTTTTTTGTATGTAAGATCATAATAAAATAATGATAATTCTAAAGTACATGAATTTATTTGCATTATTTTCTAAACTTTATTATGTTACAAAAATTCATATTATTCTAGATTTATTATTTTACAATTATTTACAAATTTAAATATTTTAATAAAATCATTTCACATTAATACAAATAAAATTTTCACATTAATAGAATTAAAATTTTACAAATATTTTACATACAATTAGAATTAGAATTAGAATTAGAATTTTAATTTTACATACAATTACATTTACAATTACAATCAATATTTCACAGTAATACAATTAAAATTTTACAAATATTTTACATACAATTATAATTAGAATTAGAATTGTATTTACAATTACAATTAAAATTTTACAAATATTTTACATACAATTACAATCAAAATTAAAATTACAAATACAATTACAATTTTAGAATTTTGCATACAATTAGAATTACAATTACAAATACAAATACAATTTTACAATTTTACATACAATTAAAATTTAAATTTCAATTACAATCACAACATAATATTTAATAAATATCATGGTCATTTAATATTAAATTAATTAATAAACATCACGATCATGATAACCATCGCATAAACATCATATTCGACTAAAAAACACATTCAAACATCAAATTAACATTATATATTAACATCATCACAACACAAACATCAAATATACATCTCATGTCAAATAACTCATGATATCACATACACATCTATCTGCAAGCTAAACATTAAATGAACATATCTAACATGACCTAACAATATATATCAATAGATGATCACTAAATATAAATTAATAACCTAACATGTTAATAAATACATGGACTATATATATATATATATATATATATATATATATATATATATATATATAATGTTAAAAATATACAACTGTAATATAAATGTCATGGATCAGCTGGTGGTAGTACAACATCAATAACAGTATTAGTGGAGGCCTGCTTAGTCAATGGTGCAGCCTCGACAGTCGATGGTCCAGCTTGCTCATGATCATGACTAGTACTGATGGATGTTGCAGGATGCTGACTGGACGTGGCCGATGGTCCAGCCTCATCTCCATGATGACTGCTAGATGCTAGTGGAGCCTCATGCTCATCTGGCACGGTGCGAGGTGAACGATCATGAGATGATGAGTCGCTGCTTGCGGACTGTCCATCACGTGCTGTAGCTTGACCACACCTATAACGTGCAACAATCCTCCTCAGTCGCATAACAGCTACTGTAGCTCCTACGACATGCCGCATCAGGTTGTACATTTCACACGGAAAGCCTCTCCACATATGTAATAGCCTCTCATCGGCCTGTATGTATTTGTAATGAGCGAGCCTGATGCCTGCCTCAATAATCAATGCACTGAGTTGGTCGCCCAACTCCACCTGTATCTAGTATCAGGTCGATCGCGCCTAGCAAAAGGTGGTATCGGCGCACTAGCAGGAGCATGTCTCTCTACACCGGCCTCCTGATGATCCTCGACATATAGCATGCCCTGATCGTCATCAGGATCCACATCTGGATCATGTGGTGGTGCCGACATCTCCTCACCATCAAAAGAGCCAATGTTGCAAAATATATACAAGTATACAACAATAATTAGACAATCTCATTACACAATTTAATAAAAAAAAGTTAAAGAACATGTTAGAATAAATATAAATAAAATAGTAATATCACCTCTATCATATGGAGGCTCATCATCTCTGAAGAGGATGTTGGCACACCCTCGCCAATCCAATCCAGCATAAGGACAAGGGACATAATGAAGGGATGCAACTCATCAACACTGGCTAGTAAGTCTAGTGTATCATGCGATATCTTGGTTGGAAACATAGTCTCTCCCCTCTTGGGCATCATCTGCCCCCACATGTGCATGCATGCCTCCAACATCGGCCTACGAGGCTGCCGAAAAAAATTAGGCCTCATCTCTGGAAACCTCTCAAAAATAAACAAAAAATCTCTGAAGCAAAAGGGAAGTTGACCCTCCCCTGTGCATGAGCATGAAATCTATTTAAGGTTGTACAAAAATGCCGCAAAAAAATGGGAGACCACTCGAGCAGTCGTGGCTCCTGTACTAAAGAATCAACATAATATAGAAGCGAGCAACTAATGTGTTTCCCATCACTGGTGTTGTGTGAAATGGTCGAAATGAGAAGTGAGAGGCACTGCACGTCCACACTACCAAATGCACCAATACGTAACTGACCTCCAGTGACCTGAAACTCTAAAGGATACAGTACTGATGCTCTAATGTATCTCTGGGAGTAAACTAACTGACTCCCTACTAGACAGCCAGTTGGAACCTCTAGGAACAAGGGAAAATCCACCCGTCTCCTCGATAGCCCTATAATGAAATATATTTCCTCCTTAGTGGGTGTGTACCACTGGTCAGGACCAACCTGGAAAGCTTGTCAGTGGGCATTCCACCTGCAGATAAGATGTCTCAAAAACACACTATGGGCCTTTAGGGAAGTAGCATCCTCATAGAACTTGAGGAGGCCTACCTGCCTTAGGAGCCCCTGGGTATCTTCTATAATAGGGCAAGGGTACACATCTCTCTCCCTCTCTCGTGCCTCCCACTGGCAAAGCATGTCATAATGATCCGCCTGTTTTTGATGTTGTTCTTCCTCTTCTCTCTAAATCATTGACATATTAAATATTTTTAAAAAGGGAATCCATACAGGTGAAATAAATTTGAGATGAGAGGAATAACCTGTTTATGAGTTTTTGTTAATAACCAGGTTATTAACAAAAACTCATAAACAGGTTATTCCTCTCATCTCAAAAATATTAAATATTTTTTTTATTAAATTAGACATGTATTTAGGAATGTACATATATAATTTTCTTTTGAAAAAAAAAACAGACCAGTCAGTGTGCCACAAAAATAGTCATGCACCGGCACCAGTGCGACGTTTGTTTGTAGCGCACCAGAGGCGGTGCCTCAGATGATATACAACACAACCTGCATGTGCACTGAACTTTAAAGAATAAAAGAACTCTGGAATTATATCAGTCAAGAGCGGGTGTGCCTATCAAAGACATGTCCATTGCATGTATAGCTGTAAGCCAAATAAGACCGACTTCCTGAAAAATTACATAGTCAACAGTGCGGTCTTTTACCAAGCCGCACTGTTGACCCTGTTGGAATGCCAAATGCGGTGCGCTGACAGACATCGGGGTAGCTATTTCTGTCAATGCACTGCGCTGCTATTCCCATGGTCAACGGCGTGACTAGCTAAATGACCACACCACACTTTTTTTTAAATTTTAAAATAATGCAAGGCGCCTTTCGGTACCACCCTGAACACGGTGCGGATACCGTTAGCATCGGTTGCAGTGCGGCCTATAAATTTTACAGGAAGCACCGCTTACCAGTGTGATCTGAACGGCTCGAGCGCACCGTGCGATAATTTTATTTTTTTCTTTTAAATGGTTAATTTTAAGGTTATTTGAAATTATAATTTGCTAAAAAGCTTAATTACGGAAAAACAAGAAAAATACCTATACATTTCGCCGTCGAGGAGGCATATTGGCTGTAGAATTTGCAAAAGAAAATTTGCCCAACGTTTTGCAAAATGCAAGCTGGAGATTGGTGGGCAATGCACAATAGCAATGTGTGCAATGGGTGCAATGGGAGCATCGATGTCAGGGTGACTCAGACAAGCATAAATTGCACCGGTGCTTCAGAGCTCTTGAGCACTGAGAAAAGTGAAAAATGCGGTTTTTTGGACATAATTTTTTTTATTTAACCCTATTCTGGTGTGCGGGGTTTTATAGGCACACTGGTGTGGTTGCTTAAGACCGCACTGGGTGGTTTCAGTTTTGGCGTGGTGTTTTATGATGCACTGGTGTGGTTTCTTAACACCGCACCAGGCGGTTTTGGTTTTGGCGCGGTGTTTTATGATGCACTAGGGCGGAATAGTTGTGAAGCACTGGTGCTCTACAATAATATGATGCACTGGTCACGTGTGTATAGAGTGCACAGTGTCCGGTGTGCCAATCTTTTGTGTGACCGATTATTTCTCTTGTAGAGCTTACCGGTGATTGAGAGCTCTGGAGCACTGAGAAAAGTGAAAAATGCAGTTTTTTGGCTGTATTTTTTTTATTTAACCATGTTCCGGTGCGCAGGTTTTATAGGTGCACCGGTGCTATTTGTTATGAACGCACCGGTTTGTTTTTTATTTGGAATGGTGTTTTATGATGCATCGGTGCGGTTTCTTAACATCGCATCGGGCGATTTCTATTTTGGTGCAGTGTTTTATGATGCACTGGCGCGAAAGTGATATGAAGCACTGGTGCTCTACAGTAATAGGATGCACCGTTCAGGTGTGTATGGAGTGCATAGTGTCTGATGTGCCAATTTTTGGTGTGCACTGGTGCTTTCTCTTGTAGAGCGAATTGGTGATTGAGAGCTTTGAAGCACTGAAAAAAGTGAAAAATTCGGTTTTTTAGTCGTAATTTTTTTTTAACCCTTTTCCGATGTGCGCAGTTTATAGGCGCACCGATGTTTTTTATTACAAACACACCAGTCAGTTTCTGTTTTGGCGCGGTGTTTTATAATGCACTGGTGCGGTTTCTTAATACCGCACCGGGCAGTTTCTGTTTTGGCGCGGTGTTTTATAGTGCACCGGCACGAAAGAGTTGTGAAGCACCGGTGCACTACAGTAATATGACGCACCGGGCGGGTGTGTACGCAGTGCACAGTGTTCGGTGTGACAATGTTTTGTGTGCACCGGTGCTTTCTCTTGTAGAGAGCACCGGTGCGATTTTGGATGATAAGTGCACCGAGTAGAAAACATTCGCAAAACCCTCCGCCCGCCAACTTCCCCTAGTAACCTCTGTTAGAAATGGATCACTAGAGAATTTGGCGGAAATTCCGACGGCCAATTCGTCGCTATTCCGACACATATTCGTCGCAAGAGCGACAATTCGGGGGCGGACAAACCGTGGTTTTTCATGCCGTCGCCGTTCCGACGCAAGTAAAAAGTGTCGCACTATCGACACTTCTTCCGTTGTTCCGAACAGGCGTCACTCTTCCGACGTCTCACAAACCGTCGCGCCTCCGACGTTTGTAAACTGTCGCACTTCCAGTGAAATGTGGTTCGACGTTTTGGACGTCATTCTTCCGACGCTTATAAACCGTCGCAGTTCCGACTAAACGTGGTTCGACGTTTTGGCGTCGCTCTTCCGACACTTGTAAACTATCGCAATTCCGACTAAACGTGGTCCGACGTTTTGGACGTCACTCTTCCGACGTCTGGAAGATGTCGTAATTCCGACGATATGTGGTCCGACGTTTGGAACGTCGCTCTTCCGACGTTTTCATACTGTCTCTCTTCCGACATTGTTGGGTTGTCGCCGTTCCGACGTCTACAAGGCGTCGGTAGACCGACGGAGGGTTCAATTTAAAAAAAAAAAATTAAAATTTTAAAAGACGAGAAACACGTTTTTGAAGATATTATATGAAGTAAAACAGTCCATGAAAGTGAAATAGCAGTATGTAGAATAGTAAAGCAACAGATAGAGTACCGACGTCCATTGTTCCAAATACAAATTAAAGTACCCAAAATCCTACAACAGTGAAGTAAAACAGTCCATGAAAGTGAAATAGCAGTATGTAGAATAGTAAAGCAACAGATAGAGTACCGACGTCCATTGTTCCAAATACAAATTAAAGTACCCAAACCCCTACAACAGTGAAGTAAAACAGTCCATGAAAGTGAAGATATTATATGAAGTAAAAGCAGTCCATGAAAGTGAAATGTTATATGAAGTAAAACGAGTCCATGAAAGTAAGATATTATGTAAAGTAAAACAATCCATGAAAGTGAAGAAGATATTATATGAAGTAAAACAGTCCATGAAAGTGAAGATATTATATGAAGTAAAACAGTCCATGAAAGTGAAATAGCAGTATGTAGAATAGTAAAGCAACAGATAGAGTACCGACGTCCATTGTTCCAAATACAAATTAAAGTACCCAAAACCCTACAACAGTGAAGTAAAACAGTCCATGAAAGTGAAATAGCAGTATGTAGAATAGTAAAGCAACAGATAGAGTACTGACGTCCATTGTTCCAAATACAAATTAAAGTACCCAAAACCCTACAACAGTGAAGTAAAACAGTCCATGAAAGTGAAGATATTATATGAAGTAAAACAGTCCATGAAAGTGAAATGGCAGTATGTAGAATAGTAAAGCAACAGATAGAGTACCGACGTCCATTGTTCCAAATACAAATTAAAGTACCCAAAATCCTTGAACAGAGAAAAACGCTAATCATGTGAGGAGTGTGATATGTCCAAAATATAAAAAGACCATCAGACCATATCAATAAACCAGCAACATAGACCGGCATCGCTAGTTTTGAAGGCAGAGTGATAAACATTAATCATTTTTTTTTCACAAGAGAAAAAACGTTGTTTTGAATATATTATATGAAGTAAAACAGTCCATGAAGTCATTACATTTTCACATCTGAAGATTGGAACCCAAATATCCATCCAGAAAAGTGGAAGTCCCACCCCAGACGGTGATAGAAAAATACCCCATGTCACATACAGGGACTTGATATAAAACCCAGTAACGGTCCACATGGAGATTATCGACAATCTGAGAAAGCATCCAAATATGCCCGAGGCATATATAAGAAAGTGAAATAGCAGTATGTAGAATAGTAAAGCAACATATAGAGTACCGACGTCCATTGTTCCAAATACAAATCAAAGTACCCAAAATCCTGCAACAGAGAAAAAGGCTAATCATGTGAGGAGTGTTATATGTCCAAAATATAAAAAGACCATCAGACCATATCAATAAACCAGCAACATAGACCAGCATCGCTAGTTTTGAAGGCAGAGTGATAAACATTAATCATTTTTTTTTCACAAGAGGAAAAACGTTGTTTTGAATATATTATATGAAGTAAAATAGTCCATGAAGTCATTACATTTTCACATCTGAAGATTGGAACCCAAATATCCATCCAGAAAAGTGGAAGTCCCACCCCAGACAATGATAGAAAAATACCCCATGTCACATACATCGACTTGATATAAAACCCAGTAACGGTCCACATGGAGATTATCGACAATCTGAGAAAGCATCCAAATATGCCCGAGGCATCTATAAGAAAGTGAAATAGCAGTATGTAGAATAGTAAAGCAAAAGATAGAGTACCGACGTCCATTATTCCAAATACAAATTAAAGTACCCAAAATCCTGCAACAGAGAAAAACGCTAATCATGTGAGGAGTGTGATATGTCCAAAATATAAAAAGACCATCGGACCATATCAATAAACCAGCAACATAGACCAGCATCGCTAGTTTTGAAGGCAGAGTGATAAACATTAATCATTTTTTTTTTCACAAGAGAAAAAATGTTGTTTTGAATATATTATATGAAGTAAAGCAGTCCATGAAGTCATTACATTTTCACATCTGAAGATTGGAACCCAAATATCCATCCAGAAAAGTGGAAGTCCCACCCCAGACAATGATAGAAAAATACCCCATGTCACATACGGGGACATGATATAAAATCCAGTAACGGTCCACATGGAGATTATCGACAATCTGAGAAAGCATTCAAATATGCCCGAGGCATCTATAAGAAAGTGAAATAGTAGTATGTAGAACAGTAAAGCAACAAATAGAGTACCGACGTCCATTGTTCCAAAATACAAATTAAAGTACCCAAAATCCTTGAACAGATCAAGAAAAACGCTAATCATGTGAGAATTCAAAGTAAAGTTAATCTATTAACATTGCGAATAAAATTACACCGAAGTCAAAAACATTGCCTGGCCATACTCATGGCAAATTTTTCATCAAAAAATCAAAAAATTAAGAAGACTGCCCTCATACGGGGAAACCAGTCTTGAACGTTTAATTTACAGAATTCAAAAATATTACTTAAAGGTCCAGCACAGTAAAATAAACTAAAAGCAGCCCAATTAACTGGGCCTGCTAAGTAAGAAAAACAAATTAACCAAACTAATCCTCCGCTGGTTCCTCCACGATTCGGCACCATCCTTCGGAAGGTCAGGGATTGCTAGGTGCTACCTCCACATGCATGCCACGGCTCCCCTCCTGAAGGCCCGAATGCTGGCCGGCTTTTTCCGAGCTCAGACTCGCCGGACGGGTGCATTCTTCCTCCGTTTGGGCCTCCTCGCGGAAGACCACAGTGACTACAGCTGTGATTCGCGGGCGGTTGAGAGTGCAATCAAAGGAAAATTGCGCAGTGCGCGCGTCGTGGGAGAAGGTGAACTAGCGGTGGGGAAGCCAGGAGCAGGGGAATCCATACGGTGGCCAGATGCTACAAGCCGCCCCCGCCCACTCCTAGTATTTGGATATCGACCTAAGTAATAATCACTGGACTGGCCGGAAGTCATCTCTGTTGAGGTGCTGGAGGGAGCGCGCCGGGATTGACCTCTAGAGCTCCCCCTGCGGCAACGCATCCTATGACGCACGCGAGGCATGGGTGCAATCTCAGGCGCAGTGGGCACAAGAGACGAAGAAGCAGAATTCCAATTAACGGAGGAAGACAGACAGAGACAGAACCGAGAGAAATGGAAATATGCAGCAAAGTCTGGCGAGAGAGATGGCGGCCACTTCTCCTTATCGTCACGGTTACGAACTGATTAGCAATCCGGCCAACCGGCTTGTCTACCGAAAAACCATGGCTAAACGCCATTTTTTGTCGACTGGTACGCAATGCAGTCGGGGCCGCGATGCAAGATGAATCTGCGATCATTAATAATGAGAGCGAGAAGGTGGATCACCTGAGGACAGAATGAACAGATGAATTCGATCTTGAACAGTGTTAAAAATTAATTAATGTAGATTTGATGTGAAAACTTAATTGAACGGCGTTAAATGTTAATGCGAATGATATGAAATCGCCATATCCATGTCCCATCACCTTAAACGCCATCGAATGCACCCGCAGCCGGGAGCAGGGCAAGTTTTTAGTGAGGACACGTGGCAAAAATTGATTGGAGCGGATCTTTGTTTGGGCCGCTCGCGCAGTGGAAATCCGGACCCGTAAAATATTAGGGCGAATTTGATAAGAAATCCGCGTCACAAAATTGGCCGACGTCAGCAGGCTATTTTGGAACGCGAATTTGGTTTGAATTATGGTTTATCGCCGTTTGAAGTCCGGCGGGCTCGACTTCTGAACAATTTTCTTATAAAATTTGTGTTGGTTTTCTTTGATAATACACATATTAAAAATCCCGCTTAATAAAGAGACAAAATTGTGCTTTCGGAACGACTAGGGATTGGACATGAGTTAACATAAAAAAGGATAGCGGAACCAGACATGCACCCGTGGTCAAGCCCTCTACCAAAACCACGAGCGGAATCACAAAAGCGGGTTGCCCATATCGCACCGCTTTTGCGGAGTAGGCGGTATTTCCTATTCACGAGCGATTCCATACGGAATGTGACACGTGGCGAAGTGACCCCGAAAAACAACCGTTTAACCCACGCCATCGCATGTTAAAGCCCGACGTTGGAAGCCAAGCGAAATTGCCAAGAGTCGTTGATTTGGAGAAGGGCCATCGGACGGTGGTCGCACGTTGAACTTGCCCGGAGGTTAACTAAGGTGTGCGGAGGATAGCCAGGTACGATACGAGTGTTTGATTGGTTATTGATATATATAGATGGGGCTGGAGTATAATGAAATTGTTTAATTAAACGATTGGCGGATAATTAGCATAAGTTTGGAGGGTGATTGTTGTAAGGCTGGGTGGTGAAATATAGAGCCGAAAGTTCACTACAAGTTATTTATTTAAAAAGAAACGTGGAGTATAAATACAAAGTGTTGAAAGTTAAACATTGGTTATAAGGATTGGAGATAATATAAAGTTGGGAATATAAATTAAAGTCCAACCATTGTGGATAGTATTTATTTATCAAATTCTACGAATTTGATAAATAAACCCGAAGAAAGAAGAAGTCAATTAAGACTCAGGCTGGAGGAAAAGAACGGGTTACACCAAGGGAAAATGCTGACACGGCGATTGTAGACACACCAGCTCTCCTTGGGGGTCCAATTTCAGTTTTGTTGCGTCACACGATGATCTCTCTTCTCTGGCATTTACTTGTATTGAAGATCACTATTCTAGGAATAAGGAGTTATTTTCTCCAAAAATAACCCTAGCCAAGCATTGACAATGCATCAAGGATATCTTTCTATGCTTCATAAGCACATTTGTTCTACTTCTAAATCATCTCTTGGAAGTGGTTGTTGTGCTGGAAATTATTCACCAGTTGGTTTCATACCAAAGTCTTTTTCACATTTTCAGCATCCAATACATGAAAAAGATAATGGTTTAAAACAACCTAAATATTTGAAAATTTGCAAGAATTGTCTGGCACACTTTGAATATAAATTTTGAAGTCAAGTGCATGATGCTGTATAGGATCAAGTGTCATTTTGAATACCAAATGTTTCACAAAAAAATTCTCAACATGCTACCCTGCAGTAAGGATTAAATGACAATATTGCATCAACTATTTCCATAATAAAAGTGCACCTTGGCCATAAGACTAAACAACTACAAATGTTGTAGATCTAACAAGACCACACAATCAAATGTATTCCATAAGGCCAATACTGTATGAAAAATGAAAAGGAGTTTGTAACCAAAAATACCTTAGGCAACTAATTCAATTAGATACACCAAACCATCAGCAAAAAGGAAAACCAGCCTACTCAAAAGGCAAGCGTTTACCTCCTTTGACAAAATTTTGAGTTCCGAAACAAGGGCCTTTATTGTCTTGTCAATGCCCCTAGTAATTTGAACGGGGTTTGCACCTGCTACAACAACCTAAACAAAAAAGGTTTCATTTCAAATTATTTTCCACAAATTTAAGATACAACCATTGTCAGTTTTGTATTTCCTAACAAGCTCATAAATTTTGACAAAAGAACCAAAAAATTTTAATACCTGATAGCAATTTTTTCACTCAAAAACTATCTTAGACTCAATAAGCCCAACCCAAAACTAAAAAACCAAACACCATAAGACCCTACAAAAATTAATAGATGATCTTAATCCAGTACTATCGACAAAAAGTTACCTTTACACCCTCACTTATTAAACCCCGTGCTGTTGAATTTTAACTTCAACTGCTGCAGCAGAAGGATGGATGTAGCAGCAACATTTTTTTTTGGAGGTTGCTTGCATGCCATCCAGAAATTTAATTCAACATTTAAAATTCCTGCAAGTTTTTTTTGTAGACGGCCGCAGCCATATTTCTGTACAAGATTGTATTTAAACACAACAACCAGCATTAACGCAATTCACCAACCAGAAATTAAACAAACAGAAATTTACCCGACAGTTTTGTAAATTCAAAAGGAGGACACGTGGAGCATTAATATTGGAACGCATGAAATTGAAGGGAATCTGAAAACCTGAAAACCGGACCCAAATTTTTTATAGGGCACATTGGATTGAGAATTCGAGTTAAAATTAGGCAGACGTCAGCATCCCATTTTGGAACGCAAATTTGGTTTGAAATTCAATCTATTTAGACTTTTGAAGTCCGACGGAAAGGGTTCTTTAATGTTTTGATAGTTTAATATATACATATGTTATATATATATCATATGCGAAATGAAAGGTGGGCCATAGAATTTAGTTTTAATTTTTTTTTTTTTAAAGAGGGTTTATTATAATATGTTTTATATGTTCCGGCATATAAAAATAAAAAGGTCGAAAAAGCTTGGTAGTTTTTTTTATAGACGGTACGTAAATTTTTTATTACATAGCAGTGTGTAAAAAGTGAAAAACTGAGTGTAACTTTTTAAGTGTGTATGCACAGCAGTGCGAAAGGGAAAAACACGGCAGAGTGTCTTAGAGACAGAGTATGTTTGTTTTGAACAGACAGTGAGTTGGTTTTATGCACTGCGTTTTGTAGCAGTCATAATTTTGTAATCCCTCTCAGTGAAGAAGTAGTGTAATAGTTTTTTTTTGAGTTATTGAAGGGAATAGAAGTTTGTTTTCAAAGTATTGAAACTCTGTCTCCTGTCAAAGAAATTTTTATTTTCTGTGTGTTAGAGGAAGGGAGATTTATGGGTGGTTCTTATAAATCAACCAACCATTCAGAACATGCTCATCAATCCAAACCATAAGTATTATGTGACAATATTCAAGCAGGCACTCAATCGGATTTCTGAAGCTATGTTAGAGAAACCCTAAACTCTCACTGAAAATAGGTGAAATGTGGCACCACTCAGAGATTGACATGTGCCAATTGGTACAAGTGGTAGAAAATTGGCATGCTCAAACAACGAGGTGATGCGAGAATGACATGAGGGAGAAAATATCAGAAAAGCCCCAAATCTGGAGAACTAAAGCTCATCACCAACCTGAGATTGACAACTTTACATGATGTAACCTATGAAATCGTAAATGGAGAAATCATAGTAACAATAAAGTAACCTATGTAACAATAAAGTCGGATTCATCTGGGAGTGGTAATGGGATAAATCATAGTGAACAACAGGAAACATGCAGAGTTGCTTACAATCAAATAGATGAAAAAACACATACAAAAAACCTAGATAATAATCATGAACAAGCTTAATATTGAATTATGAGCTGTAAAGGAACTTACAAAATGTGACATTACGAACCTGGTCAAGCACACAAGCAAAAATATCCTGGACATGACCCTGGTTGACAAGTTGTATTTCTCATGATGCAAGAGGATTTGTACCTGCACTGCCAAGTCAATCAAAATCCATCATTATCTATACAATAAATACAAGTAATTGATGTAGTATTTTTACTCTAAGATGAATTCTTATGATAATGTTAGAACATATGTTGAAAATGTCAAAACATACCTGAATAAGCTCCTCTTCATTTCAAGAACAATTTATTGGAGTCGCATGAACTTAGAACAAGCCTCCCACGATCTGAAAGAGTAGCAACTAAGTCAACAATGACTTTTTTGTTGCTACGCTGGATCAAGGGAGGTTTGCTCCAAGATTAAATCGCTCCAATAATTATTCTCTACTAAACAGGGCCAACCACGTGAAGGTGGAAGCTCTTATGGCCCCTCCCCCCCCCCTCACATCACTCTCAATTCCCCAATACCCAATCTATATTTCAATTTTTACTTTCATGAGCATAAAAAAAAATATTCAATAACTAGTAAAAAAACAATTCAACAAAAAGTATGCAAGGAAACATTGCAATTAACGCTTGACATAAAAATAGTATGATAAATGAGTTTTTTATATAACGCAAAAAAATGTTCCAAGTATGGTAACGTTTGTCTTATAATAATACAATATTTTACATTGTCAAATTTTCTTTTTCTTCTTCCTATTTTTAAAGCTCCTAATTACATCATCGATATCATCGTGCTCTGCTCCTGTTTCGTGCCTTTCAACCCGCACTGCTGACCTAGTTGCGTATTCACGATGTCTGGGCTCATCCAGTGACGGGGCATCGCCTACAAAAACAGATAATATTAAATTTTAATTGTCAGTTTTTAAATATCATTGAACTAGTTCGGTAATAGTAATAAAAAAAATTGCAATGAGATTATTTACCTGGTGCACCAGTTGTCGCCGCTGACCTAGTTGCATTGTCACGATGTCTGGTCTCATCCAGTGACGGGGCATCGCCTCCAAAAACAGATAATAATTAAATTTTAATTATCGGTTTTTAAATATCATTGAACTAGTTCGGTAATATTAATAAAAAAAATTGCAATGAGATTATTTACCTGGTGCACCAGTTGTCGTCGTTGGGACTGTTGCCCTGTCTTCCTCTCTGGTGGTAAGATCCTCAAGGGAAACATTCTCTGTCATTTAAACAAAAAACGTTATAAGAACAACCATCAAGGTATAATTAGAAAAAATTATAAGTGGAAATTAATTACCGTCACGGCCCTCACTGATAGCAGCATTGTCGGCCTGGTCCCCACTACAATGATCGGGTTGCACGAGAGGATCATCTACATCTGGCTCTAAAACTGGGTTATTTGCCTCGTTGGTAGTGTTGCTCCCCTAATTTAAACAAAGTTGTTAGACATTAAATTTATGGACGAAAACAAAAATATTGAAAGGTTAATGTTTTACCTTATCAGGCATTGTAGATCTTGGGACTTGCCCCAAGCTTCTGCGACGTTCAACTACAGCTTGATAGCCAAAACGGAAAGCAATATTTTTATCTTCCTCTGTAGTTATTGTTCCAAAGTCATCACCCTACATTATATATGATTGTGTATTTTTAATCATATCTGATAGGATTACAAAAGCGTTGGAAGGCGATACAATTAATTATAAGATGTTTAGCTACTTAATTACAATTCTTGCAGCTAATTTCAAGTAGCCACCCTGGCCGAGCTTGTGATGGCCCTTTTTCTCTATCCTAGCTTTGGTTGCCTTTGAGGTGTCAGGCAACCTAGCATCAAAAGATTGAAGTCAGATATGACGTAGCACACTTTTATTTTAGACATAAAGAAAATTAAAGCTATTGAATTAAAGTTGTAATTTACCTTGCGGGTCTAGTTGACATTTTTCCTTCTTTCTTTGCCCTTTCCTCTTTTCCGTCATGGATGAGTGCTCTCCACTCACTCTCTGAAACTGCGAGAGGACGCTCATATCTAGGGTTAAATTGCAATTGTGTCCTATAGGTGTCCCTGGTATATTTCAAATATTTGCCGGCTACCTGAGCCACCGCTTTTCTGTCAAATGTGCCGACCCCAAAAAGGGCTTCTAGATAATCTAAAGTTCTTTTTTCAGGTTGGAATTCTGGGAATTCCACCCTGTACGTATGGTTGGGCCAAAAATTACCAACGCATGGCTCTCCAGAATCCTGTAGAACTCATTGTTTCCTACACAGAATAAAACCAAAAGAAAAAGAAGATATTATCATTAATTTAAAAATAAAAATCATGATAAATATTTTTTAGATAAAGTACATGAAATAGTTAAAATATTAAAATTTACCTGGGAGTTGTACATGCTTTATAGGGACACCTTCATCGTTCACCAACAACGTGCCATTAATGGTCCCTGTGGAGCTGACACGTGTAGCTCCAGGAAACGCAATAATGTAGTTGGCCATATCAACCTCATCATTGCCAACACGTTCAGCGGTTGGTTGGGTGTCTGCTTGGGCAGGGTGTGTTTCTTGGCTAGCACCTAAAGGAGTAGAAGGTGTACGAGAGGTTTTTTGGGCAATCTCTTGCCCTTGTGTCCCACTACCACCAACACCGGGTTCAGCAAATGCCAGAAGACGCTACATACAAAAGAACTTTTTGTTAGTTTAGTCAATGTAAAAATTAAAAATCAAACTATCACAATTCATCTCATGCAGAACAAAAAAGATATCCTTTTGACTTTTTATTATTACCTGATATCTATTTAGCTGCCTCATAAGATGTTGTATCCTCTCTTCTGTTTCAGGTGTTTGAGGCGCATCTATCAAATCATTAAATTCCGACGTTGCATCTCGTGCCTTTTTTTGCAACAACAACACTGGAGATAGGGATGAAAAAAGCTCTTCCTCAAAGAGGGAATCATCAGGCGTACCATGGCTAGGTGTCTGCATATTTGAACAAAATTAATATTATTTCAATTATGTAAGTAACTAAAATACCTGAAGATAGAGCAATGCTGGCACTTTACATGTTCTTCCGCTGGCCTCTTTCCGCGATCATCCTGTCTCGGGGTTGTTCCTGCACTGCTCTAATTAGTCTGCAACATTGCAATAAAATTATAAATGTAAAAACTTGAAAACAATATCTAACTTGAAAACACAAAATGAAAACTGAAATAATTTCTAATAAGACACCGGAAGACAGAGTTAGAGTTTCAAATATGCCTTGCATTGAATTCAGTCCTGAAACATGTCATTGCACATTAAGGCACCCAAACATTCAATCCACGAATGATATATTTAAGTAGGCTTCTCCTATTATGGGAAAAAACCATACCTATAATGCATTCACTTGCATGTATAAAGGGAAAGGAAAACATGTTTTCATACAACGGTGACAAAGGCATCTTGGGGAAAGGTATCTTCACTTTTTATTTATGTTGTTCACCCACACCACTCTCGTGTTTTCACTAATCCTGTTTTGTCATTTTTGGATTCAAATTAAGTTAAGACCTTAAGTATTTTTTGACCTTTCGGTGTAGTTTTTATAAGTGGCATGTATGGATTTTCCATTAATTCTGCACTTTTTCTCTTCATGCGCATGTTTCCTTGGAAATCAAATGCATGATTTAGTCCCATACATTTAACAAGTTGTTGGATCAACTCCATAGGAAATATCATGTTTCCTATTCAATCAAAATTTATCTCAGTTAGGGTAGGTAGGAAGGTTTTCCTTTTGTATTAATAGGGCACTTCTAGCTTGCATTTTTATTATATCTTTCAAATTTAGTGTCGTTTCAATTAGGGCATGATTTTTTGCAACTTTCAAGGTGAGAATGAACAAAGAAAAATTTTTGTGATGGATGAATGTATATGACTCCATGGCCAGAGGAAAAGGCACTAATCTACTTCTTCAAATATCTATGGTTCTCATTCACCTCATACG
Organism: Pinus albicaulis; assembly: GCA_034641835.2. Classification (NCBI taxonomy): domain Eukaryota; kingdom Viridiplantae; phylum Streptophyta; class Pinopsida; order Pinales; family Pinaceae; genus Pinus; species Pinus albicaulis. Next base: position 562,755,825 of record CM076571.1, on the reverse strand, counting down.
AAGATGGTCCCTAATTTTGAGCCAAATGTTGCAGCAAAAAGTTCCCCCCCTCCATAATTTGATAGTCAATGGAAATTTCTTAAATTGATGATGGGGCAAGATTATGGAACATTGGCACATACATATGTAATGGAATTCCAAGATCATGATATATGTTTGCATATGTTTATGGCAATGTTCCACGAAGTCCCCTGGAGGTGGGAGCGAGGGGACGAGGGAGCGCGGGAGCGGCCTATGCAAAAGCTCCCTACCAATTTTCAGGAAACGTGGGGGGACGTCGGAGTCATAAAAATTATAAAATTTAATATTTAAAATGTAACTATATTTTTGCAAGGAATGTATATACAGTCATCATACACTTGCATCATGAAAGATAAATCATAAATGATAAAATTACAAATCGATGAATGATGAATCATATAATTGAAACAAATTTAAAAGTTAAAAGTTAAAACATACATCATACGATCATGCATGTAAGTTTGTAAGTTTGTAACTATATAATCATTAATGTAACTACTAACAATGTACAATGAAAATAAAGTTTAAGATATCATATGACATATTATATCAAGATTCAAAATAGAGTTTAAACTGAAGTTTACAACTCAAGTCTGAAACATAAAACTGAAACGCAAATAAGTTATGTCTGAAACATAAAACATAAAACACAACATATGAATATCAAATGATATCATCATACTGATAAATGAGCATAAATGCTCAAGTTAATGCCCCACTAGTCTCTGCATCCAACTTCTGCACGAATATATCAAGATCAACCATGTCACCATCTGAATCAGAATCACTTGGATTCTCAAATATGCTAAGTGGCACATCAAATTTTAACACGAAACCATAAAATAAAAGGGGCGGTGAGGGGACGTGAGGGGAGTGTGTGAAACATCCCACAGAAGTCCCAGACCGAGGAGCGCGAGGGCGAGTCTAGACCCACACAGGTGGGGGGCGAGACCGAGTGTAACAGCAGTTTATGGAGGTGGTGGAGAAAAAAAGAGCTCAAATAGAGCTGAAATTTTTCACATAAAAAGGACTGTGGGCTTTACTAATGGTTCCATTTAAAAAATGATATCTAGACAGAGAATAAGTGTAGCATGCAAACATGCATTGAAAATCCATCTGATTTTGCATTGTATTACTTATGATGGATTCAAATTTGGGTTTCAAAATGCCAGGTTATGGCATGATTTTATCGAGAAACCCTTAGTTGGATTCTCATGTTGGTTTAATTTATATTTTAAGTTTGTTTTGCAATCTTTGGGTGATAGTAACTCATGAACTAGGTTACCAATGTGTAATAATCATATTTCAAGAATAAAGTTGTGATTTTTTTATATTAATATTATTATCTATTAGCTATGAGTATTGACACCTAATGCCTGGAATTTTGACATCTTGATAGCATGGATAATTTCGAAAATGTTTCTAGTAATGTTAACATAATAACTATCATTACATGTCTTCAATTTTTTCACCATAATAGACCTGTGATATGGACTCATCACACAACTTCATATGCTATGTCCCAACAAGTTCAAACTTGTTGAACCTACCTCATAGTGTGGTTATTAAGGACAAGTTGCTTAATATATAACTCGATAGCATAGACCACGTTGCAGTTCTAAAAAGAATCCTCAAGTGTCAAAAAAACTTCACAATATGTTCTACTATAAAGCCTTTTGGGATACCTGAAATAATATATGTATCATTGATGGCTTTTAAAGTATGACAAGATCCAGAGGGAAAGGAAATCAATGGAAGAGTGATCCACCAATGAGAACCTAGAATTTAGCATCGGATGAGTTAGAGTCTAGGAAATTGAAAGCCTATAATTTTAATTAGTGATGAAGGACATCACATAGGTAATTATATTTTCATGTAGAATAATCTGTTAATTCAAATTAAAACTACATAATATGAAAGGCATACCATAAATTTTTCCACGTAAGTCCAAACAACCTATAAAAAGGGAAAACCTTCTTTTTCCATGGGAAATAATTTACCTTTCCTTTTTCAAGATAATCTAAATCACAAAAATATGAACTATACTGCACACATTCTTGGATAATGTGAAAGTGGAAAAGGAATACCCTACACAAGTGATGCACACATGTACATTTGAACACTAATAGATTTTTGTGGTTGAAATGCAATGCTTGTTTTCATTTAAATGTAGGGTTTTTAAAGCAGGGAGAAATAATGGCTGCCAAATTAATAAGCGTTTCTTTGGGAAAAATTTAAATCTTGTATTGGGTGATGAAGATAATAGAGGTATTGAATCTTGATTCTTGACATCTAGAGAGAACCCTACAGCCTAACACAATCTAATGGAATTGACCAAAAAAACCCAAATAGAGTCAACCCTACTATAGGAGGAAGGGCCTGCAGTAAGAACTTACCATTTGCAAGAGCTGAGGGCGAATGTTACACCAAGAGGCGAGAGGCGGCTTATGGGGCGAATGTTGTTCGCAAGAGGGCGGGCGAACGGCGGGGGCGAATGCGAGGGCAAAAGACGTGCACGCACCCAAGGGCGAGGCGAATGCGGGGCGAATGTTGTTCGCCGAAAGGGGCGAGGGCGAATCCGGGCGGGGTGCGTGCACGGGGCTCGGGGCGGAATGCGGGGCGAATGCGTTGCGGGGCTTCGGGCGAATGCGCCGAAGGCGAATCTTTCGGGGGGGCGGGGGCGAATGCGGGCGAATGGTGTTAGACGAGAGGGCGAATGCGCGCGTGATATCGGACGTTAATGTAGCACACCTTGTACATTTGAACACTAATAGATTTTTGTAGTTGAAATACGATGCTTGTTTTCATTTAAATGTAGGGTTTTTAAAACAGGGAGAAATAATGGTTGCCAAATTAATAAGCGTTTCTTTGGGAAAAATTTAAATCTTGTATTGGGTGATGAAGATAATAGAGGGTATTGAATCTTGATTCTTGACATCTAGAGAGAGCCCTACAGCCTAACAAAATCCAATGGAATTGACCAAAAAAACCCAAACAGAGTCAAACCTACTATAGGAGGAAGGACCTGCAGTAAGAACTTATCATTTTGCAAGAGCTGAGGGCGAATGCTATTCTGCAAGAGCTGAGGGCGAACGCTGAGGGCGAATGCTGAGGAAAAATGTTGTTCTGCAAGAGTTGAGGGTGAATGCTGAGGGCGAATGCTATTCTGTAAGGGCAGAGGGCAAATGCGCACGTGATATCAGACATTAATGTAGCTATTGCGACGGATATGAAACAATAAAATCATTTTTATGTAGCGCGCATATAAGTTTTGTATTTTTATGTAGCGCACATATAAGTTTCGTATTTTTATGTAGCGCGAAAATAACTGTCGCTATACCGACGGAAAAAAAGGCGTCGCTATTAGGACGGTGCCTCCAAACGTCGCAATGGCGACACCCAGACATTGTGTCGCAGTTGCGACGTTTAGAATCGTCTTAATAGCGACGCTTTGGGCCATGGTGTCGCAATTGCGACGTCTTCCTTTAAACGTCGTAATTGCGACACTAGTTTAAGTGTCGGTATTGCGACACTTTTCTATAGACGTCGGTATAGCGACGGTTTCGGGCGGGATGGAAAAAATTTGGGAAAATTTCCGACATTTGGTCAAAAGCGTTGGAAACAGGTGTCGGAATTTCCGCCAAATGTAGTAGTGGATGTATGGGGTATTTTTATAAGGGGTTCCTCAAAAACATCCGCTAGAGGGTCTTTTCCTTGTAGTGATATGTCACCTTTCAGAAAAGATGAGATCCAGAGGCTACTTGGCCCTTTACAGACTCTGCCTATAGAACCTTGTAGAAGTTAACGCTCAACAGACATACTAAAATCCTATGGAAGTTCAGCCACTTTAGGTTCAGTTTTTAGGCTTTAAAGTTTGCCTTTAATTAATGGGAGAAAGCCTTTAGTTTTAGAGTAACCTTACAAAATGCTTTAATGTGAAGATATTACTTTACCTACAAAATAATGGAATTGAAGACTGTGCTTATATATCAAAGTTTTGTTATGAAAAATTAGTTATGTCCTTAATAAGAAGTATGATTTAACACTTATCAAATTGTTTAATAATTTATAACAATGTCATTTTTGGCTTGTACTATAATTCATCCTTGATATGTACAAGAATTTTACACTTCAACATCAACCTACACTATGATCAAAAATTAGTTGTCCTTAATAAGAAGTATGATTTAGCACTTATCAAATTGTTTAATAATTTATAATAATTGATATGTACAAGAATTTTACAAAATCAATATCAACCTACACTATCATCATATCATTGTAGCCATGTCAATCTAGATTATTTATATCCATTACATCATAAAACACTCCACTTTTAACATTTTAAAAGAATAAAGCAACATGGAAAGTGTAAATTTAGGTACATTAATACACACCACTTTTAACATTTTACAAGAATAAAGCAACATGGAGGGTGTAAATTTAGGTACATTAATAAAATACAACCATTTCAATCTAGATTATTAAGATCCATTACATCATATTTAACACAATCTAGATTATTTATATCCATTACATCCTAAAATACTCCACTTTTAACATTTTAAAAGAATAAAGCAACATGGAAGGTGTAAATTTAGGTACATTAATAAAATGCAGCCATGTTAATCTAGATTATTAAGATCCATTACATCATAAAACACTCCACTTTTAACATTTTAAATTTTACTCACCTTGAGTTTGGGGGATAATATCCTATAGAAGTTCAATACAACCATGTCAATCTAGATTATTAAGATCCATTACATCATAAAATACTCCACTTTTAACATTTTACATTTTACTCCATTTGAGTTTGGGGGATCCTATCCTATGGAAGTTAAGGTACTTTCAGTTTTTAGGCCTCAAAGTTTGCCTTGAATTAATGGGAGAAAGCCTTGAGAAATGACAAATTCTTTAAAGTTAATGGGAGAAAGGCAATGACACATGCTTTAAAGTTTTCCTTAAGAGTTTATGTGAGAAATGACACGTGTATGGGAGAAATGGCACGTGTACATGATTTTCCTTAAAGTGGTTGTGGTTTATTGATATTAAAATGAAGAACTTCTATTTAGATCTATTCCAAAGATTTACTGTAGGGGAATTTACTAGATATGTCACCTTTCATAAAAGATGATATTTAGAGGCTACCTGGCCCTTTACAGACTCTTCCTATAGAACTTGTAGAAGTTAACACTACCTGTCCTAATTATACCCTATGAAGTGTATAGAGGACCCGTGGAATCACTCACACTACGTTACATAGACATAAGGGTGTATAAGAGTGTAATAAGTTCAAAAATATGGTCATATTATTGGATATCTTTCCCAAGAGCTCAAAAGTACTCCTTAAGTAGATGTGGGGTCTATATAACCATCTACAAAAACAAGTGATTCTTTCCAAGCTCAGGATAATGTATGAGTCATGTGTATACGCACATTATCTAGAAACCATAGGCTAAAATAAAGGGTACTTAAGTGGTTTGAAGAAAAAATAGCACCAAGAAGCTTTGAAGGAGGGGAATAAGAACTGGAAATAGGAGGATAAGAATAAAATAGCCACTACACATCCATGCAAGGGTATTAGAAATAATTCTAACCATTGCAACATTGATGGTCACATTAAGGAGAATTATTGGATGTTTGGTATGTGTTATATTCTTTATGTGAATACCCCCATGCAATATATATTTTTCTAAGCATTGTGGTGGGAAAAAAATGGGAGGAAAGGACCCCCAGTTTAGGGTTTCATAGAGACAAAAAATCCCCCCCACACAGGTGTTCAGGGGTAGTGCCCATTGAAGATTTTTCATTTTATTAAGAATCTATTTGAAACAAGTAACTATATAAGGTTAAAACCTATGTATTGTGTCAAATTACTTTTGGTTTCAATGGGAAAATTTTATGGCTAATGTGTTTTTCTCAAAATGTGATAGACCCCATTAAAATGGGAGATATATCGAAATTATTCCTACGGTGAAATAAAATAGTTGAGTAGTTTAAAGATATAGATGCATAAATTCAATGAGCATAGTTTTGAGATATATAAGTCCAAAATGGAATAGTTGCTGGTGAAAAAATATGAGTGGATCACTATGGATATATCTTCTTCATTAAAAGGGTTTTTTCTAGAAGGATGGACTAAGTTATAAAGAAGGGAAATATCACAATTATATGTTAATGCATGTGTTTTACATTGAATACTTTTCATTTTATTAAGAATATATTTGAAACAATTAACTATATAAGGTTAAAACCTATGTTTTGTATCAAATTACTTTTGGTTTCAATGGGAAAATTTTATGGCTAATGTATTTTTCTCAAAATGTGATATACCCCATTAAAATGGGAGATATATCGAAATGATTCCTATGGTGTAATAAAATAGTTGAATAGTTTAAAGATATAGATGCATAAATTCAATGAGCATAGCTTTGAGATATATAAGTCCAAAATGGAATAGTTGTTGGTGAACAAATATCAGCTGATCACTATGGATATATCTGCTTCATTAAAATGGATTTTTCTAGAAGGATGGACTAAGTTGGAAAGAAGGGAAAATATCACAATTATATGTTAATTTATGTGTTTTACATTGAATATTTTTCATTTTATTAAGAATATATTTGAAACAATTAACTATATAAGGTTAAAACCTATGTTTTGTATCAAATTAATTTTTGTTTCTATGTGAAACTTTTATGGCTAACGTGTTTTTCTCGAAATGTGATAGACCCCATTAAAATGGGAGATATATCGAAATGATCCAAATAGTTGAGTAGCTTAAAGATATAGATGCATAAATTCAATGAGCATAGTTTTGAGATATATAAGTCCAAAATGGAATAGTTGTTGGTGAAAAAATATCAGTGGATTACTATGGATATATCTGCTTCATTAAAAGGGATTTTTCTAGAAGGATGGACTAATTTGGAAAGAAGGGAAAATATCACAATTATATGTTAATGCATGTGTTTTACATTGAATATAAAAGCTTTTTTCTCTCTCTCATTGTTTGAGTCCTGATCTTATAAAAGGTTTCCACTAAATCCATTCCCTATTACTTTTCATGTGAACCACATTCCCAAACCCACCCATCTATGTACCTAAGAGCCAAGCCAAGTGTAAAAAGGGCTTATTTCATATTCTACTTTAACACATATGTGATTAATTATCTTTAGAATTGGTAGAAATATGTATAAAGATTAATCCTTAGTATAGGTCTATTTTGACTTTAAGGAATATTTCATGTTTTTTAGAAAGTTTATCTTAGGAGTTAGAACTAAACCGTCTCTAACCCACAAAAGAAACCATGGCCCGTGAGCATCATATGAAAACACAAGTTACTCCCATGTTTGAAACACCACCTCACATCATCATAAGGGTTGGAAACCACTAAGCAACCCATAATAAGTTCCCTAGAAGGGATGACTATCAAATATAATGATTGGTTTTATGTCCAAGGTCAAAAGGAAAATCAAAGTTAGGAAAGGGAATTAGAATATAAATTAAGGTAAGACCATGACCTTTTACCCAATATTGAATGAAGGTGAGCAACCATAGATGTCATGAAGGAAGTTCAATAATACAAACTATCTGATATGATAGGTAAGAGTGTAACATACCTCAAATACATATAAAGAAAAAATTGTTCCCTTTAACACTACTATAATTGTGCATGCATAAGAAATATTATATTTTTTCTAGAAGGCTATTTTGAGAGGAATCTTGAGCGAGTTCTTGAAGGCTGAAAGAAAAAAGTTCTGGGATTATCAATTGCAGGTTTAGACCCTCTATTGACCTACATTGAAGGCAATTCTAAATTTAAAAAAAAAAAGGCCAATGAATAGGTTGTTGGTATTTTGTAATTGAAATAAGTTAACTCAAGAAAAATCTACTCAGATGGAGGCAGACTGATGGTATGTGGAAGAGAGAACAGGTACATATTATAAGGAAAAGTATTCAATAGGTAATGAAAAGGAACCATATGGAGGTGTAACTGTCCATGGAAAATTTCAATGGAAGAAATGAAAATAGATATCTAAATAGTCATTTCTCAATTTGTATTTGACAGAAAGATATTTTTTCTTTGCTTGAAAAAGTCTATTTTTCAGTGGAAGAAATGAAAACATTAGTTATCCATTTATGAGGGAAATGGATGTAGCTCACCTAATTCTAATGTATGAACAAAAATTATAATGCAAAAAAAATTCAAATGCAAAACAAATTCTTAGGACCCACAATAGCCATGCTATACAAATCGTAAGGGCTCACAACATCCATGCTATACAAACCTGCAACCTCCAAAGGGCCGCAAGGCATGAACCCTGCAAGCCAAATTGACACATCACACAGTTCAACAAAGAATGAAACATAAAAATTATATACGTCAAGAATTACAATGTGATTTTTTTTGACATAGATTCAATTCTAACATGTCACAGACTCTTAGACATGCATGTGATAGTTCAAATTTCACAGTGCATGAGACCCTCGCTAATATCTATTTTAGTCACTAGGTTCTGTGTATATTATAAGGATTAGAGTAGGCCATAGATCCTGCAATCACCTAGGGAAGGTTCCAAACCAAATTGGAATATTTGAATCCCTGAACTGTATTAGAAATTCTTCTTGCAAATGGAATCAATTTGAAATTTGATGGATCCATTCCCAAGATGATGAAACAAATTCTTTGTCGAAAAAATATTGCCAATAAAAACATAAAAAAAATCAAAGTTGCATGAGAAAGGGAAGGTTGAGGCCTGAAAGCATTCATTTTTCAACATCATAAAAACATACAACATCACTTTTCACTTTCCTTTGCAAATTATAAGAGGTTGAGGCCTGAAAGAACCTAACAATAACATGCATTTGGAGAGCATTAACATAGTGACAATGACAAACTAATATCAGTCATTTGGAGAGAATTAACATATTGATAGTGACAACCTAATATCAGGTGTTTTGAGAGCATTAACATAGTGACAGTGACAACCTAATATCAGGAATTAGAGTTTACTATGTACTATAAATCTGATTTCAATGATAGATGAGAAGGATAACATACCTGGAAATTCACAGACGAAAAGAGGATGAAGCTGCAACGAGAATACGAGTCTGTAGATCGTTGAAGACATCGTGGAGGACGCAAACCAAATTCCCTGCGAAGAAAAAAAAGAAAAAGAAAAAGAGCAACACCTCACAAACACACGCGATATGGATAGACATATGCGAGATAGACAGACAAAAGCGAGATGGTAATATGCCTGAAACCTGTTAAGGTTTGTGGGCGGATATATTTATAAGAACAAGTTCGGCCGAACTAATAGTTCGGTTGGACTATTAGTTCAGCCAAAATTTTGTTGCCGTTTTGCCCATCTCCGGCCAAAAATCTGTTTGCCCACGTCATCAGTATGGCATCAATGTAAACAAAAGAATGAGTTCGACCAAAATAATTTCGAAATTTCAGCTGAACTCTCAAACAGTTCGGCCGAATTGTGGATAAAAAAAAAATTCCGCCCCTGATTCTCACAAAAGTGTAACCCAACTTCGCATTTTTACCCTTAATAGAAAATAATTTTATTCTTAGCAAGATAGTAATGCATCTGAAAGCTCAGATGAATCCTCCAATGAAGAAGGAACCTCTGAATTTTTTTTGATGGCCAAGGAAGAGCTTGAAGGATACCTTCTCAAAGATGAAGAAGAAGGTGAGGTTGATCTTGAGGGGGAGCTAATTATTGCGCTGAAGGAAATAGTCAGAATTAAACTCAAGAGCAGAAAACATAAATACATTCTCCCGAAATATGTAAAGGAAGAGGCAAGTTTGGAAAACCTCATTCAGTTGAAAGTAGAACTTGAAGAAGTTAAGAAGGTAGAAGACATTCTGATAAAGAAAATAAAAGATAAAAATCAGGAGCAAGAGAAGTTGGAAGAAGAAGTAGTATGCCTGAGAAAGAAATTATAGAAGGCCCAAACTGAAGTAACTATGAACCCTCATCAGATAAAATGATCTGAACAACTGGACAGGATACTAAATGCTCAAAGATATCCACTCTTAAAAGTTGGGATGGGGTATGAAGGAGAATCCATCAAGACCAAAATAGAAGGTAAGAAGACTATCTATTTTGTAAAATCTATACAGGATATTTAAGCAGAAAAAAGGGGACTCACAACATTAGAAGCCATCAAGACCATGATGTGTAATGAAACAAACAAAAAAAGGTAGCAACATCAAGTGACAAAGAACGAAATGAAGAAACAATCAGCTGCAAAAGGCTCATACACTCCTGAATATGAATTGAACAAATTCAGAAGATGTCAAAGTAGGTTATTTCCTCTTGTGAGAAGTATCACATGTTTTTCCTGCCATAAACCTGGACATATAGACACTGCAAGACAAAGCAAATCCAGTTTAACCAACAAAATATGCAGCCAATGAGAAGACTCCCTCAAGCAAGAAAATGGAAAGTATAATATTTCACCAGGTACACTAATCATTTCCATGGCTATTGTTTTTCATGCAATGAATTTTGACATAAATATGTTGAATGTAAACTATGTTAAAAAAGGAGCACAAAATGATATACATCAGCTCAAACGTACCTAGGTAAAACAAGATGTTATGTATGTCACAAGATTGGTCACAAAGCAAATGCATGTAGGCTTCCATATACATTAAAGGAATCTAGACAAATGATGGAATCCAATCAAATTAGACCAAATTGTGAATAAAAAAGAAGTGCAAACATTATGAAGAACCCCAATAAATTATGGAAGGAAAAGAGAAAGGGGGACCATGTTACTTCAATAACATAATTAATGCATCATAGTCTCAGGGGGAGCTACTCTAGGAAGCAACACAGATATCCAGCCAATAATAGATAAGAAGAAACATCCCAGTGGGAGAGCAGCTCATAAAAATTACCCATAAAATTAGTCTAAGAAGAGCTCCTTGGAATAAGAATAGCTAAAAGCTCAGGATTGGAAAGGACAATTCCTCCATGTTATGATATAGGTCCTCAGGATCAGAATACTATGGTATGCATCATGGTGGTGGTATTGCATAAATACATTAAGGAGGCAGTCCCAACATTATCAACATTATAATATGTGTGGATTAATTTTTGGTTGCTTTGGTTAGTGAAAAATATCTTCTGGTTGCAAATGCTGGAGAATGTCGAGCTGCATTATCAAAGCATGGAAAGGTCAATAAAATGTCAAAGAAATAATTACTGATGTGTTGAGCTTGCGTTGAAGTTGGGCATTTTTTTGTTTCGGAGGTAAGCAGATAAATGAATAATAAAATTGTGAACAGTCTATCTTTGAGACTCTAATTAAATAAACTGAAAATGTCTTCCTAAAACGCATTGTGATAAAAAAATTTATTGAGCCTGCATCTCCACCAGTACAAAAGGTTAATGATGCTAGAATCAGATTCTGTATATTGTTGATTTTTTTTTAGAACACTGGAGAGCTCAATGCAAATAGCTAAGAGTATGAAGGGTATCGTAACTATGGTTGTCTATGTGAGACGAAGTAATATTACCACATGGATTATCAAAGGGTATCATATTATCTCGTGGCCTTGGATGCATAGACACTGTTGGCATAAGTGTATACCACAGAGATAAGATATACAGGGAAAATTTTAAGAACCCCCCTAAATTTACATATATAATAAATAGGCGAATCCCCATGATACATAGGAAAAATGGAAGATGATTTTATTAATAATATAATATGTATATATAATTTTTGTCAAATCTCTCACGAGATTATATTATCTTGTATAATCATGGTGAATCACCAGTACAAATAGCGAATCACTACTACAAAATGGTGAATCGTTGTCTAGTGGAGTTTGGGGTGTTGGTTCCAATGAAGATATGGTAGTTGAACTAGGAGTAGAAGGAAGAGAACCACCGAGACCAAGCATGGCACATGGTGACTCATGAGGGAAGTAGTTCTCGTGTAGTTTGGAAAACACGTTCTTCTAGTTCTTCTAAGTGTAGTGTTGTTGCTCATGCTACTACTAGCACTGATATTGAGGTTGGAGAGGAGTTTGAGGAAGCATGGAAGGTATCAGTGGTGGAGAATTACAAAGAGTACCCCATGATGGGCTCCATTTTGCCCTTTGGTATTTGTGCCTGCAAGATCTTCTGTCCATTGAACCAACAATTAACCGTTCAACCAACAATCAACTTGATTGAGTTGATTAGGTACGAGTCAACTTAGACTAATCTTCAAAACTATGCTTTGCACTATCCCATATTTATCACACTAATGCTACACAACATTGTGCATTTGCACCCAAATCTCAATAATTATTTTCCAAGAAAAATCTTCATCCCCAAAAAATTTATGAAGCTCTTTTTAATAAAGACAAACAATTTAATTTATGAAGCTCTTTTTAATCTATATTTTAACATCTTTGTCTTTATAGCAGGATCTTCATCCCCAAAAAATTTATGAAGCTCTTTTTAATAAATTTGCAAATAAAGTCTAATGCTCATATTGAGGACTCTATGCCCAACTTCATTGCCATAGTTAAAATTGAAACTATTTAGTTATGATGAATTTGCAATCAGAAAAAAATCTTGTTGAATTTGGCATAATTCTTCCACCCAATAGTGTTGGCAATATTTTCCTTTCTCTCTCAAAGTCATAATTTCACAATTATAATAATTTTTAAATATATTTGTAAATTAATTTTCATGTATTTGTAAACTTTTCCTAGATAAATTTTTTTTTTTTAATATTTTATTTTTAAATTTAAATAGCAATAATATAATTTATCTTTTTCACTTATATATCGAGTAGTCTATAGTGCGACTTTTTGAAGGATTCTACGGTGGCTTTTTCCAGTATAATTTCTCTAAAATCTGGCAAGAATTTATTGAAAAGAGAAATTTGATTGCTAATCTTACACAATCGAAGTGTCGTAAAGGTTTTGGAGGGTGCTGAATCCATATATAGAGTCAAAAAACCAGTTTAAATAACAAAAACCAAGATTTCACCTCAAATTGTTTCACCGGATTCCGGCACCTAAAACTCCAAAAATTCGCACTAAAGACAACTCCCTTATATATATATATATATATAAAATTTAAATAGAAATAATATAATTTATCTTTTTCACTCATATTTTTTGGTGACATAAAATTTTGTATTGCTGGTTTTCATAAATTTAAAATATGTACTAGCTTGCTACTAGAAAACTAAACCTGACACAGAACTTCAGATGTTTAAAAAAAACCAAAAGTTCACATGCTGATATCAACACTTTGATTAAGGGTCTCATCCATACTTCCACTTTCTGAACCATCACAAATTGTTTGACTTCACCAATGATTTCAATATGACATGCTTGCACTGCAAATTTCTAGAATGTTGTTTTATCCTCTCAATGAACAACTCATATTTCCTGTAGACATTTATTGTATTCCATAAGCATTTGAATTTTCCATCATCCTTGCTATGATTGATGGTTGAAGATGGGGCATGCAATATTTTTTGTGCATAACTTACATCAGTGGATGGCATGACACGCAACCTTGATGAATCACTTAGATTTGGGAAGAAACCTGTAGGATGAGAATATAATGGCTTAAAGACCGGGAACAATGCATGCATATCAGCTTCAGACTAGGAAATGCCACAATTTAAAAACTTGGCATTGCTTAAGGGAATGTTAGTAAAGACAAAGGGATCTAGTCAAGCTTCGCCAGATATCTGTAAGATCCACTTCATTGAGAACATACTTCAAGTTATTTAGCTGGTGTTGTATCACATCTAACATATCAACAAGTGATGAAGATAAAAAAGCTTCAAAACTATTTCCATTTCCAATCCCATTAGTTGTTTTAATCGTTTCCCCTGATTTATTTCCCTGCAAACTTGATTCACAGCTTTTCCCAATCACTGTTTCTTGTTTTGTACATATTCCTGATGATGAGCATCAGATCCCCTTCAAATAATCACCATGAGCTTTACAAGCCAAATTTTTTAAAGTATTTTGAAGATTTCAATATCTTAATAAAAAATAGAGCCCTCTATGTTAGGAATGTTTACTCTCTCTTCTTCTAAATTCTCACCCACCATTATGTCTGAAGATAAGCTGTTGCAGACTCCAGTTCGACAATCAGATATTTCTACTTCACAAAATACAACATACACATTGTCTCCATCATCTGTTATTAGAACTCCCAGTACAGATAGAAGGCTTTCTAATGGGAAACAGAGGTCAACAGTCTTAAGTAGTCCTGTTCCTATTACTCCTTTTGAGAATCGCTCAAGTAAATGTGTATTACAGTTTGTATTCAATAAGCATATTTTGGATTCCATAGTGGGTCAAGGAGCTGTATCAGAGTCTCAAGATGACCTTATTAAAAGGATGCCAAAATTCAATAGTTGTTCTCTGCAAAATTTAGGCTTATTACCTAGTCCAGGATGTCATTACATGTATGACAACATTGAGGGAAAGGTACTTACTATCACTTTGCTTTTATAAATTTGTTATATGCTTGAATTCATTCTCTAGGATAATAGCTTCTTGGTCTAAGCACTTCATAGCACACCACATTGCACAATGAATTGTCCTTTTGGGAAATATGTTGATGTGCATCTTCCGCTTAAATAAAAAATATATAAGATGCTTTGTTTCATAAGAGGAGCATCTGGTGTCTCAGTTTGAATTTCTGGAGAGGAAGATCAAGACATTTTGCATTGCATTGGCTGCCAAGGAAGCTCGGAATTTTTTCAATCATATTGCTATTGCATCATAGGTGAATGCCTAAGCTGTATTTCAATCATCTTGAAATGATTTTCATCTCACTTAAATTGATCATTGATGTCTATAATTATCTCAAGAAGTCAGGCACCTATTTAAGAGGCTGTAGATTCTATTAGTTATTGTTCTGGAATCTCCATTTCACATCAGTTATCTGCTGATAGGAAAGTGTCTTTGTTGTGGGGCTGATTTGCTGCGATGGAGAGGGCCATCTGAATGATAAATCGGTTCTACTTCAAGGCAGGTTGGTTGCTTCAAAGTTGTGCCATCCATCCTGTAGTGCATAAGTTAAAATGCAATTTCATAGGTACAAGTAAAATGATGAATTGTCAAAAGACCACCTTATAGTACATGTACAAACCAAAACAAACAAAAGAAGAAGCATACTAAAAAATAAAAAAATATAGTGCTGTGAAATTGTTCCTAATTGTTAACTCCCATCGTTTTGCCAAGGTCGAATACTCTTGAGGCCAAAGGGTAAGGCTTGACCTCTACAAGCTGGCCAAATTTTCTTTATTTCTCGGTCAGGTAAATCCTATGCTTTTTTTTTCCTACAAAATGTGTATAGAATGGATAACAATTTTTGAATTTCCTTATTAAGAGGTTATTTTGATTTTTAACATCTGGCAGTCAATGTGTTTGTGAGCTTTGGACAAAGGAGCATGACTAATTTTGTAGAATTTTGTCCAGGTGATTGGAATTGAAGGTCACAATCCCAGTGGGCACTGTTTAGTCACATCAAGGGTAATTGATTCATTTCCTCTTTCAAATTTTGTGCATCCACGAGATCAGGATGCCCCTTCAGCAAAGCGAATGGCAATGGATCAGGCACCACAGATGAAACCATTGCCTATAACTAGAAAGACTATTTCAATGGTAACTACAACCACCTTTTATTTGTTGTTTACAACTATTATATCTATGGTTGCAATTGTTGTTATCTGTAAATGTGAATTCCAATTCATAACACAATCATTCATCATTAATCATATATTTGTAGGTACAATATTTTCTCCTTTTCGAGTGATTTTCTAACAGTATGGCCCCTCTCAATGTATTGAAAATGCCTAAGAAAATCTTTACTATTGTTGTGCAATGCTTCATTCTTGCAAATAAAACCATTGAGCGAATTCCACCTTTTGTTCATTCTTTCACAAGTTCAGTAGTTCTTTTTTTCCCCCCTAAGGTCACAGAGATCATGTTAGTAGCTCTACATGTCAGTGAGTAATTTTTTACTTATTTGAAATTTCCTTCTTGTAGTTGATTTCTGCGAGTCCCTTCACCACTACAGACAACTTAGCATTTCAACCATTAGCAGAGCTTCTTGTGTATGCCAAGAAAAAACAAGTTAATAATATTCTTTTGGTATGTGCCACGCGTAAGAACTTAATTTGGGGTCAACTTGCAAGTTGAAAATTTTGATACATTTTACCCTGTGAATCCACGATGAAATTTTGACTGAGGAACCCTTTTTTTTTGTTTCTTGCATATGGGTCCTTTTGTTGATTTAGAGCATCCACAGATTAAAATTGGAACAGTAGACAAGTTCTATGAGGAAATATTCTAGGAGGAAGTTTGCGCAAGGGTCTGTAATTACTGTGCTTTCAATTCACATAAGTTAGTCTGCCCAAATTCAATAAAAGCATTAATCAAGTCTTTATTCTAATGCATTATTGGTGCAGTTACGAGATTATTGTGAAGAGATGGGACCTAGTGCACATGTTGTCCTTGTTCCATCTACACGTGATGCTCATCATGATTATTTGTTTCCATAGGTATCTTGATATCAGATAATTCTGTCTTTCCTAGAAAACAATTTTTATCCTCAAGAATTAATGTTTTCAATTATTATGTTTTTAGCATTTGAAATGATGTCTTATGCATAATTCTGAGTCTTGACATATCTTTTGAATGTTCGTGTAGCCACCATTCAATGTTCATGCTTTTGATCCTACTCATCAGGTATGCCAATATTCCATTGAATTCATTTTTTTGGCATCTTTGTTTCCTGTGAAAATTTTGTGTTTGTTTTCATTGTTCATCAATTTGAATTGAAGAAAATCACTAAACATATATGCAGATAAGTTGTGTTGCAAATCCAGGGCTTTTCTTCTTGGATGAGGTTAGCATGAAACATTATTTCACTGGATGTTGCTTACATTTATTACTGCAAGAATCTTTGTGCATAGAAAGTGAGTTTATGAACATTTGGTTTGATTCTCCTGGAGTAAAATCTATTACATGATGCAAATTACCATTGGAATTTGCACAGTTGATGTCCTAAGACACCTTAGCAGTGAATAAATCTCCCGGATTCCAGAAAAAATCTCAAATGATCGGCTTGCAAGGCTTTCTACTCACATTCTAAGCCAGCGTAGGCATGTCCCTAAAGTATTGTTTCTTATTTTGATACAAATTTCAATAGGTTGTAAGATGCTGGGAATAAATCCAATGAGAAGTTGTCAAATTGATTTTATATATTTATTTATCTTTATAGTAAATATCAACTTCGTGGATGTAAATTTGTAGTACTGTGAACAGCTTCTACCCACTTTTTCCAGCAGCTCCTAGTTTTCCTTTGGAATTATCTGTTTCTTCTGAGGCTTTGCACATTCTTTCCATACCCGACATCATTAGTTTTCCCTCTGATCTTGCAGCATTTAGAAAGGTAATTAAAATTCTAGTAGAATCATATAAATTGAGTCATCAAGATTTATGGTATAATGTATCTAATGAGTTTTTCTAGGTATTTTTACCTTTTTCCTTCTCAGGTTTTTCAAGTTGGTGATGACCATAAGCTAACAGAGCCAGGGTTACAAAATGGAAATTATAGTGATTGCACAAGAAATCAAAGTGTGTTTGTATCAACTCTTACTGGTTAATGACTATGGCAACGGATCTAACACAGAGAAATAAAGTTACCTCTATTTTTCAACAAGCTGTAGCTCTTAGGATTAATTTTTCCAGGACTTGAGCCTTCTGTTGAAAATGCAACAAGATGATGGAGCTTAGTGAAAAGAAGTCGCCTTCACTAAGTGGGCCCGCAGGCTATTTTTGGCGCAAAGTCTATTTTTAGACTATGTCTATTTTTAGACATATGGATCATGGTCTATGAGTTGCAGGATGCTCTTTATGGATGATTGGTAAAGTTGGTAAAAATATATGGACCTCTATTTTTAGACATTGGGCGGTTTCTATTTTTAGACTGCCGGGCTAAAAATAGAACAGTCAAATATTATTAACCCTTAATAATATTTAGACTATAAACATTATCTTATCCTCTTGGAACACTTCAGTTTGATGCTTGGATGTGGCACATGCAGCTGACAGAAGGAATTACGCTATTCCTAGGGGTTAGTTGAGCTATTGCATGGTTGACTTCAGTTAGAACTCATGTGGCAGAGTTTGGTGGAGTTGATGAGACAGTTGGTGGAGTTGTGTTCAATTTAACTTAGTTGAACTAGTTGTATTTAGTCTAACTGAAAAATACACTAGTGTTGAGTGGTGTGAATTAATTATTAATTAATTCACTAATTATTAACTCATAAATCAACTAAAGAATACATCAGTTAACTGCAATGCATGGACAGTTCAGTGGAGACTAGTGTTAGAGGTGGGTGAAAGGGTGAGTCTACTATCAGTTGTGACTTTGGCTGTGCATGAGATTTGCACACACATTGATTGAGATTGCCAATGAGGATTGCACAGTACAAGCCAGGGGGATTCGAACTTGGATCTCATCATTATTCATCTTGGATTGCGCAGTAGAGGCTGGCAGACTTGTGGAGGAGATTTGAACCTGTGACTTGTTCAGATCTGAGCTAGTTTGTGTGTAACTATTGGAGATAGTACTGAGTACTTGTGAGGAGTATTGTAATATTTATTGTTACATGTTCTATATCATTATAATATATAGATAGTTGGGGGTTTTCAGCTGTAAGCTTTCCCCATTACATACTGTGTTCTATGTGTGCTTGATTATGTTTTAATGTGCGCATGCGACTGCTTCTATTTCCGCAAATTGATGATCAATTTTAGAAGAGGTTATGTATTATGCATGAAGCTTAAATAGTATGTAATTAGGACAATATCGGTGAATAATTTAGCTATTATTCAAATTTCTACATGGTATCAGAGTGAAATTGATCATCGGATCTATTACAGTGATTACAATTTATTTCGGTAGACAGAGTCTGTAAGCGGGCCAGGTAGCCTCTAGATCCATCCTTTCTTTGAAAGGTGATATATCCAGTAAATGCCCCTACAGTCGATCTATGTGCTAAGAAATACTTTGTTCTCACAGATCAAAAGCGGTTGAGTTTTGAGCTGGTGGAATTCGAATTTGCAGCAGTGTTTTCTTGGTGTCGAAAGTCGAGATGTCTTTCAACGAATTGCGATTGGAGTATGCCCTTGAGGGCAGCTCGAATTATGTTGCATGGAAGGACAGGATGGAGGCGGTGTTAGAGGACAATGGACTGAAGGAGTTCATAGATGCTGAAGTCCCAAAGCCTACTGATGTTGCTCAAGTTGAGGCTTGGCAAAAGAAGACAGCAAAATGTCGAAGGATTCTGTTGGAGGGCGTGAAGGATCACATTGTATCCAAGTCATGCGATGCTATCATATGATAGACGTTGTCCAATTTATTCCAAAGAAAGAGCGGCCAGGAAGTTAGGCGCTCAAGGATGAGCTCAAATAAAAAGATGGAAAACATTGATATATCCAAATTTTCCTCAGAGTTCACCCAATGCGGGGATGAGGCACATGGGAAGTGTAGAGTGGGTATGTATACCATCTTGGGTGTACTTGGCTCTCCTTGGTCTTCCGAAGAGTTGGCATTTCTATGGGTCTGTCAATGGTCGGGAGAAATTGCCCCGGGATGGGACGACTTTGGTCGGATCTCATGCGAGAGGAATGCGGTGGAATACGAGGACGGATCTCGCAAGCACGTGAATAAATGCCCTTTAATTTATAACGAAAGAAAGAAGGGAAGAGCTAGCTTCTCATTCGGTCTGAAAGACAGCAAAGTATCTCAATTGAAGTGCTCCTTGTCCTCCATTACGGACATTATGCCACAAATTGTCCGCAGAAGAAGAAAAATAAGCATGCTGCTGGATCTGCAGCGGGAGAGGCCTTAGCCTCGCAGTTTGAGCTAAATTTTTTGCTGATCGCGTGCTTGGTATCAAGTTTGATGGGATCAGTTTGGTTCTTGGACAGTGGTGAGTCTTTTCACATGACTGGAGATCGAGATTTGTTTTCAGATCTGAATGAGAAAGATATTGGAGTGCACATCGAGATGGGCGATGATGCTAGATACAGTGCGACCGGTATCGGTACCATTTCCTTTGAGAGGGAGTCTGGTAAATCCTTCGTATTGAAGGAAGTGATGCATGTTCCATGATTGAAGAAGAATCTTATCTCTGTGGCGATGTTAGAAGACAAGGGATATGATGTTGTCTTCAGCGAGGGAAAGGCTTTCCTGCGCAGTAAGACAACTGGAGAATCCCGGAAGATAGGGGTTCGAGTCAAGAACCTTTATCAATTGCAAGTAGATGGCTACGCAACAATTGCATGCAAGGCAGAAGGAGTGGTGAGCCGGGATGATGGCAAGCTGTGGCACCGAAGAATGGCCACCTTCACCATGGAGCTTTGAAGATACTGCAGCAAATTTCTATTGGGCTTCCTAAGGGCACTCTTGCGTAGTTAGATTAGTGCAAGGGGTGTACCTTGGGAAAATTTGTGAAAGCCACCTTTCACGAGAAGGATAGTCACGCCACGATGATCCTTGAGAGAATTCACACAGAAGTGTGTGGACCTTTCTCAGTAGCTTCGACAGCAAAGCACAGGTACTATGTGATCTTTGTTGATGATTATTCTCGGAAGTGCTGGATCTTCTTCATGCAGAAGAAGAGCGAGACATACTCAAAGTTCTGTGAGTTCAAGGCGCTGGTTGAGAAGGAATCAGGGAAGCAGGTGAAGACTCTTAGGAGCGACAATGGTGGTGAATTCATCTTTGGCGAATTTAAGGACTTTTTCAGCGCAGAAGGAATTCGGAGAGAGCTCATAGCACCCCATAACCCACAGAAGAACAGGGTTGCTGAGCAGAAGAAAAGAACGATCGTGGGTGCTGCACGGGCGATGTTGCACGATCAAGGCCTACCCATTCACTTGTGGGCGGAGGCATGCAATACTGCAGTATATGTGCAGAACCGTTTTCCTCACAAGATACTTGGCATGAGTACACCCGAGGAGGCGTTTTACGGTAAGGCTGATATTTGTTGAGATTTTAGTTCCTGTCTGCATGCATGTGACGAAGGATGCCCAAGGAAGAAGGCTGGGCCGGCCCCATGAGAGGTTGGAATTTTGTGGGGTACAGCGATACACCCCACAACTGTCGTGTGTATTTGCTAGACAGTCGCAAGACTGTTGTGCGACGGGATATCAAATTTCATGAGGAGAAAGCGATGAAGTGTTCGCTTGAGAGGGAGCCACACTTGCATGCAGATGAGGAGCTATTAGTTCCTAAGGATGAGTCTCAGGATGTGGATCAGCCACAAGATGAGGTTCATGGAGTGGAAGAGACCACTCATGCAACGCCAACCATCATAGTGCGGAAGTGCACTACAGAAGCTAAACGGCGAAATCAAGATCCGAGAAGGTGCCAATGGATACCTCTGACACGTAGCCAGAGTTGTGGTGCTGGTCTTGGAGCCGTTACCTTGGATACACACCTCTTATGAGCAAGTGTATCATGACAGAGCCATCCTCTTTCGAAGAAGCTGTGGAGGATCCCGCATGGGTAGATGCCATGGTGGAAGAGTATGATTCGATTGTCAGAAACAGTGCATGGGAGATTGTCCCAAGGCCGGAGGGGAAATCAGTGGTGGGTTCGAGATGGATCTACAAAGTGAAGCAGGCGGCTGACGGGAGTGTGGAGAAGTACAAGGCAAGATTTGTTGCCCGAGGCTTCTCACGGATAGAGGGGATCGATTATGAGGAGACCTTTGCACCTGTCACAAGGTATTCTTCCATACGGACGATTCTTGCTCTCTCAGCGCAGATGGGGTGGCACATTCATCAGATGGATGTGAAGACTGCATTCCTCAACGGAGTCATTGAGGAGGAGGTGTACATAGAGAAGCCCGAAGGTTTCGAGATCTTCAGCAGTGAGTCGCATGTGTGCAGACTCAAGAGAGCACTGTATGGGTTGAAACCAGCACCTCGTGCTTGGTACACATGGATAGACAGTTATTTCATCGGACTTGGATTCTCCAAGAGTGAGGCAGATCCTAACCTGTACCAGATTGTGGTGGAGGGGAAGTTGCTGATCATTGTACTGTATGTAGATGATCTGATTTTGACGGGTGATGAGCTGTTGATATTTTCATGCAAGGAGGATCTTGCTAGAGAGTTTGAGATGAAGGACTTGGGCCTCCTTCATTATTTCCTGGGATTGGAGATTTGGCAGCGCAGTGGTGGACTGTTTGTTTCTCAGGGTAAGTATGCCCGGGAGATACTGGAGAGGTTCAAAATGCATGGCTGCAAGCCTGTTGATACTCCTCTTCCTGGTGGTTGGAGGAAGGAGGATGCTACTTCAGCGGAGGTAGTGGATGCCACTGTTTATCGACAGTTGGTGGGGTCGCTTATGTATCTGGTCAATACACGACCCGATATATGCTATGCTGTTAACCAGCTTTCACAAGCTATGGTTAAGCTAACCAAGCTCTTCTGGAAGGCAGGCAAGCATGTATTGCGTTATCTTAGAGGCACATCGGTATATGGTTTGTGGTACATACAGGAGGATGAGGTGAAGCTATGTGGCTTCACGGATGCAGATTGGGCAGGGAGCCCAACGGACAGAAAGAGAACATCTGGAGGGATCTTTAGTATCGGTTCGACAGCAGTTTCTTGGTACAGCAGGAAGCAGAGATCCGTGGCACTCAGTTCAGCAGAGGCTGAGTATATGGCAGCAAGCTTGGCTGCATGCGAGGCCATATGGATGAGGAAGATCTTGGTCGGGTTGTTCGGGTCACACTTGGAGCCTACTGTGATTTATTGTGATAACTAGAGTTGCATTAAACTCTCGGCTAATCCAGTATTTCATGATAGATCCAAACACATCGACATCAGATACCATCATATCAGAGATTGTGTGCAGCGGAGGATCATGTTACTTTCATACATTCCCACGGAGGATCAGGATGTTGATATCTTGACGAAGGCGCTCACCAGGAGCAAATTCGAATACCACAGAGGCGGGATAGGGGTTGCAGATAATCCATATCTTGTTGAGAGGGAGTGTTGAAAATGCAACAAGATGATGGAGCTTAGTGAAATGAAGTCGCCTTCACTAAGTGGGCCCGCAGGCTATTTTTGGCGCAAAGTCTATTTTTAGACTATGTCTATTTTTAGACATATGGATCATGGTCTATGAGTTGCAGGATGATATTTATGGATGATTGGTCGAGTTGGTAAAAATAGATGGACCTCTATTTTTAGACATTGGGCGGTTTCTATTTTTAGACTGCCGGGCTAAAAATAGAACAGTCAACTATTATTAACCCTTAATAATATTTAGACTATAAACATTATCTTATCCTCTTGGAGCACTTCAGTTTGATGCTTGGATGTGGCACATGCAGCTGACAGAAGGAAATACGCTTTTCCTAAGGGTTAATTGAGCTATTGCATGGTTGACTTCAGTTAGAACTCATGTGGCA
Source organism: Pinus albicaulis (assembly GCA_034641835.2). Taxonomy (NCBI): domain Eukaryota; kingdom Viridiplantae; phylum Streptophyta; class Pinopsida; order Pinales; family Pinaceae; genus Pinus; species Pinus albicaulis. Next base: position 562,732,299 of record CM076571.1, on the reverse strand, counting down.
AAGTTTGGTGGAGTTGATGAGACAGTTGGTGGAGTTGTGTTCGGTTTAACTTAGTTGAACTAGTTGTATTTAGTCTAACTAAAAAATACACTAGTGATGAGTGGTGTGAATTAATTATTAATTAATTCACTAATTATTAACTCATAAATCAACTAAAGAATACATCAGTTAACTGCAATGCATGGACAGTTCAGTGGAGACCAGTGTTAGAGGTGGGTGAAAGGGTGAGTCTACTATCAGTTGTGACTATAGCTGTGCATGAGATTTGCACACACATTGATTGAGATTGCCAATGATGATTGCGCAGTACAAGCCAGTGGGATTTGAACTTGGATCTCATCATTATTCATCTTGGATTGCGCAGTAGAGGCAGGCAGACTTGTGGAGGAGATTTGAACCTGTGACTTGTTCAGATCTGAGCTAGTTTGTGTGTAACTATTGGAGATAGTACTGAGTACTTGTGAGGAGTATTGTACTATGTATTTTTACATGTTCTCTATCATTATAATATACAGATAGTTGGGGGTTTTCAGCTATAAGCTTTCCCCATTACATACTGTGTTCTATGTGTGCTTGATTATGTTTTAATGTGCGCATGCGACTGCTTCTATTTCTGCAAATTGATGATCAATTTTAGAAGAGGTTATGTATTATGCATGAAGCTTAAATAGTGTGTAATCAGGAAAATCTCGGTGAATAAATCATCTATTATTCAAATTTCTACACCTTCAACGATGGCTAGTACAAGGCATTGCATACTTTTCCTGGTGTATATGATGAACAAGTATTTTAGGTTTGTGCATGGGGGCTGCATTACATCAAGCCTTCAGAACCTCAACCCATTTTTTTCAAGAGAATTTTCTTTTGGGTGTTTGGATCTGCTGGCATTGTTTGTTTTAATCTGATTTTTGGGGTTTTTTTGGTTCAGGCTCTGGACTTTGTGGTCTTTCAAGCCAAAAAGTATGGTATCAGACTAATACTTAGTCTGGCAAACAATTATGTGAACTTTGGAGGAAAGGCCCAATATGTACAATGGGCTCGCAATGCACTTTTAATTCAAAATTCTCTTCAGTTTCAAAAAGGCAATGCATTTGACAAATAAAATAAGCAAAAAAGACTGATCATTATAATTTTTCAAAATCTTTCCAATCAAAATATGACTGAAACTAACTGCAACAAAAAACTATCAATTGGATGTCAAACAGAATAACCATACAGAAGCACAGTCCATTTCTAAAAATGGCTTTCACACCAACTGAAACCACACCCATCACACTCAGTGAGCAAATTTGAAAATTTACCTGGTTTTCAAGAGACTCTACGAGTTTTCGTTTCACTATAATCAAAATATTCAAGATAAATTGACACTTTTAATACAGCAATGAGTCAGAGAACAAGAACGACAAGATTTAACTTTTAATCACAAAATGGATGATAAAGCATTGACAGAACATTTACAAAACAAAATCAAGGCATTAGACATCAAAGCTACTAGCCGAGTGCATGAAAATGCATCCAAGAGAGCATAGCAAAGGCAAATCAAATGAACCCATTGGACTATCTAAAGGATCTCATTAGAGTTTCTTTCATCTCTATGAAATAGGTCGCTCGATTTTGACCACAAGTACTCTCAAGGTTTATTGGACACTTCATATAAAAGCCTGTTTATAAAGGCAGAAGGATCTAAGGATCCAGATATTCCCTGTTACCCATGTTTCCTAGAGAGGCAAATAAAATGAGTCAGGCAAGCATCAAACAAATTTAATTGTTTGTCAATAGGCACTATGCCCACAATTTGGTGGAATTTATGGCTGGTAATGACTGGCTGAGTTTCATCAAAATCCCACAAGGATCCCCTCTTTTGTTTGATTACTACATTGGTTATGCTGGCCTGGATTAATGGCAATGGGATCTCCACCTTGAAAACCAAATACATTTGAACAAACCCAGTATAGTTTGCCCTCATGGCAGCTTTTCATCATTCTGTGATATGTATATTTCATTTCCTACAGCAATTAGACATACATAGGGAAGACTATGACTGCAAAATTATGATGCCAAATTCTTTACCCTGAGCATTGAGGACCACAATGAAGGCTAATTCAAGAAGGCTTATGATGCATAGATATCATGAAGATTTTGATGGATTATTTATTCGAGAAAGGGAAGTAGGGTGCATACCGTTGAACAAACTGGCGAAAAGCGGGGTGCCTCTGTGTTATTAGTCGGCGTTGGAGTCTGAGAGCGAGCTTGTACATGCGCTTAAGGCCGAGCACGTAGGTTGTGGCGAGTGTTATCTCCCACAACACCATCTCTTTCGAAGTGTATCTCTACTATATACGAACTATGGGAGGGCCCTAATGAACCAGAGAGGGTCGGCCTCGCTCAGCCAGCAAGAAGATCGGTGTGCACAAAGCCCCAACCACCTCTCTGAACTAGTGAAAAAATGGGGCGAATCACTCTAACCCCTCCCTCTGACCCTGTAAATCTAGGCGAATGCCATGGAAATCTTCTCCAACCAAAGAAAATCAGGGGTGAATTTCATTTTTCCAGTTTTATGCGCCCTTTTTTTGGTGGGCTAATATTTAATAATTAATTATTTTTAAAATATTTATTGGGCTAACTTTATTAAACTATAGAAAATGGGTTTTATATAAAAAATTTGCCCTATTAAAATTTAAAATCCCTTAAAATTAACCTTTGGGCTAAAATTTGCCCCTAAAATTTTCCCTGAAGATATATCACGCTCTAACCATTATTCTTCCTTAAGCATGTGTTACACCTAAAAGTTATGTAACAATGGTATGTAGTTGAATTTGAGAATCCCTTATAAAGAAAGTACGAGCGACTGGCCTATGAACCAAGTTCTCTCCAAAGACATCCTTGAATCTGTAATGAAATCACTGTGTAATTTGGTCGTAAAGGTGAACCGTGGCTGTAAAAGATATATTGGCATCATCATATTTGAAAAAATGTGTACTTCATATGTGTATTGCAAAATAATACATATTTCATCTACAATCTTCCTCAACAGATATGTATCTCAGATGAAGATCATAATATAGACTGATGCATATTTGCATCAGACTCTATATATCATATGGAGCATTCTCAGTATTTTAGTATTATTCCAATGGTGCATTTATGATTATATAAGTCTAGTATAGTTTATTATATGGAGTTCCCTTAGCATCACTTTCAGCATTATACAAGTGCAAGGAGTTTGTGCTTTGGGATGGTATCAGCTTACTATGTATATACATACAAGTTCAATGATTCCCAAAGTGTTCTCCCAACAATTCTTATACACCAAATGGAGCAGGATTCCCAGCTAGGTATGTGGACAGGATGAAGAATACTTATGCAGAACTCTAATAAGGAAATGGTGGAAAATACATTGGAAAAAGGTGTAACCCTTTGCCGTTGATGTCAAAGGGGGAGGAAAATCAAGTAGAGGAAGATAGACACTTCTCAGAATGAAATGGGGAGGAAGTGTAGACATCAATGCCAAATTGGGAGACTGTTTCAAATATTGTCATTGATGGCAAAGGAGCAGGACCAGAATTATCATTAAGGACAAAGGAGTAGATTAGGATCAATTGGAGTATAAAGGAGCTATAAGGAAAAGAAGGCAAAAGTATAGTGGAGGAGAAGAAAAGAGGAAGAGGAGAAGAAAAGTGCCAAAGAGGCAGCATTAGAGGCAAAGGAGTAAGGCATAGGAGTAGCAAAGAGGCATGGATCAACACCAGAATTATCATTAAGGCAAAGGAGTAGAGAAGAGTAGTAAAAAGGCAAGGAGAAGAATTAGAAGCTTTATCAAGGAGAAAAGGTAGGAAATGCAGCAAGTTTGGGTCGAGTCGTGCATGAGTGGGTAGAGTCGTGAATGTGCTAAGACAAGTAATGAACGCATTCAACTAGTGGAGAAAGTCGTGAATGTGCAGACAGATTCAGGTAAATTTCCAGAAAAACATGTTCAGAACAATGTTCGGCGAAGATATTGCAATCACAACAAAAGGCCTGATCGCATATCACAAATCGCAGTGGAAGGAGTATCAAAAAACAACAGAGACACAAAAATTGTGAAATGCGAAGTGCGAGAGATGATGTGGCAGATGACGTGGCAGATAATGTGGCAGATGACGTGGACCTGACCCCAAAAATCGCAAATAAATCTTAATATGCATTTTGATATGGATGGTCATAATATTATCACAAAAATAAAGGTTTAAAGATGGATGGTTAAGATCAAATCACAGTATTGAAGTGGAGGATGGACATACAAGATCGTGCCGCAGAGTGAAGCAGATATTGACGGTCGAGATCATATCACAGACATAAAGTAGGAGAACGAAAGATCCAAATTATATCACATTCAGCGATAAGATTGGTAGCACACATCGCTATCAACGACTTTTATATTTATATGTTAAGTTATCACAAGTTAATTGTTTTAAGTTGTTATGCGATAAGAAATGGGGTTTGCGATGTAATGCGATCACATATCGCATACGATAAGAGGAACATTTTTATTGCTATGAGCTAAATATTGCGACATGTGATAAGGGGTGGATGCGATGTAGTTTTGAAGTTAAATCGCAAAGGATTTCAAATCCGAAATAAAGCTTTTTTTGTGAAGAAATCGCATCGGAGCTAGAAGTGGTGAATATAACACAGAACCACTAAGAATTTTGAGATGCGATACATTTCAAAGGCGAATTCCAAAGGATTTCAAATCCAGAAGTAAGGATTTTTCATTAAGAATTCGCATCGAAGAATGGAAGAGTTGAAAAATACATGAAACACAAAGGAAACACCGAAATGTGATAAGTGACCAGATGCGATATCGTACAGAGGTAAATATTAATATATTTCAGGTCCAAGTTTAATGTGGTTACGCTTGTTTAAAAATAAGTAAAGTTGAATGGAGAGTTGAATCGGGTGTACAAAAAGGAAAGCCTGAATGCAAGAAAATACTCGGGTAAGTAAAAAGACCCGACCCTATGTAGAACAGTGTTGTATGTAGTTGTGGCAGTGAGTTAAAAGGAAAGGTTGAACGCAACAGAAGGAGACTCGGGTAAGTGACCTGACACAGAGCAAAGGAGTAGATTAATACTGAATGCTACGAGCACAAGCATAAGAGGCAGAGTCGGCAAAAAGGAGCATATGGTGGAACCGTTGAAAATGCAACAGCTGGGTCGAGTCAGGCCAAAAAGACAGTTATGCAAAACTGCATTGAATGTAACAGTAGAAACAGAAAAGACTCTGACAACAACAGAAAAGACAAATGCACAGCGAGCAAAGAGCTGAGAGGTATGAGTGAATATTGTTTTAAATGTAAACGTATTAATTAATTTTTTATTGTTTGTGATGCAAAGGAAAATCTCCATAGGCATAAGAAAAACTCCATGAGTGTTGTAATGATTATTTATGATGTAATAACTTGAACTGAAGAATGAGGAATCGAATGGGTGGAAGGCATAAGGTCAGGCCTTTTCACTTCGTATTCCCTGTAGAATGAAAATAGTCAGGGAGTTATCTATATAAGAGATGTAATATCAGTGTGGAAAAAAAGGTGAGATAGCTGCAGAATGGAAGAGAGCGGAAGAATGTAAGAGAGTTGCAGAAGGTGAGAGACAGGAAGAATCAGGGAGAGCTGATATAGATGCTGTGCACATAAGGAGCTGATATGAAGCAGATATGAAGGCTGAAGAGGCTGCAGTGGAGAAGGAGTATAACAGAGATGATATCTAGGTAAATCGGCATTTTAGTTTCATAATGAGTGAGGGGATTATAGTCTCCTTTCAATTTATAGCTTGATAAATTTCCAGTTTGAGCTAGGTGAGGTAGAAACCTCCTGTAGGTTGTAGCCTACAGAAAATATTTGGGAGTTGGAGCTTCCTTGCAAGTTGTAGCTTGCAGAAGGTGAGGTAGGAGCCTCATGTGGTTTGTAGCCTGCATAAAATACACGGGAGTTGGTGCTTCCGTTTCAAGTTGTAGCTTGATAAGATGTCTAGTTGGTGTTGTCTGAGGTAGGAGCCTCCTGTGGGTTGTAGCCTGCAGAAAATAGATGGGGGTTGGAGCTTCCTTGCAAGTTGTAGCTTGCAGAATTTGAGGTAGTAGCCTCTTGTAGCTTGGAGCCTACAGAAAATTAGTGGTGAGAGGGAGTTGGATCTTGTCTTTGCATCACAACAATAATAAGATGTGGTTTTCTCCCTTATGGGTTTCCACTTATATCTGTTGTCTATGTTCTTAATTATTATGTGTTGATGTGATGTATTATTCTGCTTAATTACTTGATGTCCACACATTCAATTTGTTGATTCATTATGTATTAAGATGCTTATAAAATGAAGTAGTTAATGAGTTGTATGAAAAGAGTATTAATGACGGGGAATGTACGAAACTGATTCACCCCCCCCCCCCCCCACCCCCCACCCTCTCATTTTAGCTAAGGGTTCATCAAATTTTACTCTAATAATAAGGAACAGTTGAAATATGAAAAATAGGCCATCATAATGCTTTACCAAGTCAAAATTTGCAGTCTAACACTTGTTTGAGCTAATGATGGTGAGAAAAAAAAATTAAATGAGTGAAAGGAGTGTCAAAATTGAGGCAGCCTTGAGGCTCTACAATGGGAAACCATTGAAATGAGGGTATGAGTCCACAAGTAATAATTTCTCCTTCATTGACTCTAGTTCTCTCACACAACCCTCTTTTCCTACTATTCATAATATATAAACTCCCACGTCAATTCTACTTCAATAGATGCATTTCCTCTTCAATCTGTATAACCCAGAGAATTTCTTTGCCAAGGACTCTAGGAATTCTTAGTTGTGAGGGAGTTTCTTATTGGTAGTGATTCCTTATGCACATGGGAAAAACCCGTGCATAGTTCTAATAACAACCATAACCAACATTGTGTTATAATCATAACATGATAGGTTCTTCCCAAAATCTTCCCATATATTAATAGATAATTATCCCTAGCATAACTAAAAGTCATGAAATGTGTATGCATGCTCACAACTCTTGATATGTCTTCCTAAGAATCCCACATATCTCACTTGGGAAACTTATCCCAAAGTTGATAGGACTTCATATATCATAAATTCAAATACTTCTAGGTTAGGAATAAAATAATGTAATTTGGATTTAACCCCTTTAAGCCCCATGAGCCCCTTTTATTTCCTCTCTCATCGAATCATAACCCACCATGTTTTTATCCTTCTATGTTTATAATTGATGATGTATTTTTTTTATTATTAACTTTGAATGTACAATATTTATATATTGTTGTAGGTTTTAACCCTGTACAGAAATTATCTAGAAACGAATCTTAAAAACATAAAATAAACAATAGAGAGAGCATAAAACATAAAACAAATATACACAAAGATTTTCCCCTGGATCCCAAATCGAGACTACCAGCTTGATTTTTCATTATATTCCTTTTAGTGTTACAACACATATATATACATGTTGAAGCATACATAAACCCCAATCCATTAACCCTGGATTAGAACATAACTGTAGTTCCCTAGACCGGATCTACAAAATACCAAGGGCTGAAAACCATCATGCCCCAAAACCATGTGCAAACCCATGCAAAAAACCATGGGCGGGTCCGCCCATCGAAAAATAGGGTCCAAATTTTTTTTCCCAGGGTGCTACCCCAAACCCTGAACAAGGGGGTTGTCGCCCCCCCTATGTCCCCCTTGCTACGCCCGGTGAAACGTACAGGGGGTTCTATTATGGAAAGAATATAACACATACCCAATAATTGTGTTGCTTGGGCCTTGACCATTTATATATACAATTATACATTTATAATGTAGGGATTAAAACTAGAGTGTTACATTCTCCTCTCAATTTTTTTGCACCATCCTTGGTGCATATCATTATACATATATACAACATTTTTTTTATAATATATATATATAGCTTGAGTGGGCCTAATGGTTAAGAGCATGTGCTTCCTCCTTATAGGTCGCAGGTTCAAAACCAGAGGGGGGTATAGTATGTATGCCTTCGTAGATTTAGTGGCCAAATAGTTGCATGGAGGTGGGTCAAAATTATAAAATAGATGAAATTATTATTCCCACGTCACATCTTCCAAATCCTATGTTTCTTTTTAATACTATAGTTGGTCAATTGGATATTTAATTGCTCCATGGTTCTATTTTGGAGCACTGTGACCTTCCTACTCAATACATGCACTAAGTGTACTTGGAAGTCTCATTCATGCTTCATCTAATCAAATTCCAACCAATGATGGTTAGGATCATGTGCATACTTCTTTAATAATGACACATGACATACATTATGCACTTTCATTGAAGTAGGACGTGCAAGCATGTATGAAACTAGTCTTATTCTATTTAATATCTCAAATGGACCATAAAATATTTTTGCTAGTTTCATGCAACTTCCTAACCTCAATGATCTCTTGTGTGGCTCCAATTCCAAAAATACACGCTCACCCACTTTAAATTCGATAGGTGTCCTATCTTTATTGGCATAACTCTTATGTCTATTCCATGCTTTCAATTTTTTTTTAACCTTTGACCATTTGCTCTTTCATTTCCTTGAACAACTTTGGCCAAATTATTACGTTATTTGTTGGATGTTTGAACTTGTTGGGGTATTTCATTTTCTACCAAATAAAGCTTCAAATGGGCTCATTTTTATTGAATCTTTATACTAATTATTGTAGGAAAGTTCTACCAAAAACAAGTAATCTTCTAACTTTTAAGGCTTAATTAGCACATACATTCTTAGCATGACTTCAATCCCTTGATTGAATTTCTCTATCTTCCCATTTGTTTGTGGATAAAAGGATATACTAAAATTTAGATTTGGCCAAATCCATTGAACAATCCCTTTCAAAATTTTGAATTAAACGTTGGATTTATGTTTGAGATGATTGCCTTAGGTTCTTCATGTTACCTAGCAATCTCTTTCCTATAAATTTATGCTATGTTAGTTGCCTTATGCTTCCATTTAACTAGAATAAAATGAGTACATTTTGGTTAGTTTATCCTTTGTTGAAATCATTTCATCATGTTTACTTGTTATTGTGGGAAACTTAGTGATAAAATCAATGGTTGCAACACTTCCCATTTCCACTCTAGAATCGGTAGTGGCTATAGAAAAATTGTTTGGTGTCTCTGCTCCTTTTCTCTTTGACATCCCATAGACTTGGCTGTGTAATTAGTGATATTATTTTTCATTTGTGACCAACAATATTGATTTCTTATTACTGCAATAGTCTTCTAGTAACTAATATATCCAACATATGAAACAATATGCATTTTTTTTAATACTAGCTTCTTTAATTCATAAAAATTAGGAATATACACTTTATTTTTATACATAAGAATTCCATCTTCTTCTATCTTGTATTATCTATATTTATGTTACACATTTTCCATATTTTCAACACATCCACTATGGTAACCAGCTCTAAATCATTTGTCACCTAATTTTCACAAGCTCCAAGTCATTTGTCACCTAGTTTTCCTCAAACTTAAGTATAAACCCTTAACAAATCACCTCTGTTCTGAGTAAAGAATCCACAAAATCCCAAATAGCATGCATTTGTAAACACCATGTAATCTTCACAATGAGTGCACTAGTGAGCAATTCATTAAATGTCTATTCAATTTAATTCCTTTATTATACTGTAAAAATATAATAGAAAAGCAATCTTGAAAATTCCTTTTATAAATCTCTTATACTATCTAGCTAAAAGCCCATGAATAACATTATCAAAAATTAAATCTAATATTATTCAAAACAATGTAGCATTAATTACATTGATAAATTAAAAAAATATATTCATGAAATATTTCAAAAATTCTCACTTATCATACTTGAGTATCTTTCCCACCATATTCATCTACCCTTTCTCAAATTGATAATAGAAGGATATTTATGTAGTCTAATACTCTAATGAAATGCCTTTGCATATATTAAAGTATGCTACTTTGCAGTATAGAGCAGATCATTTAAACCAAATATTTTTCCTATATACATAAACCTGTGAGAAAAGAATACAACGGAATTGTAATGATTTAAATCACACCACGAATTTTTCCATCTAGTCCTTAATGAACATAAATTCTCTAATCTAAACGTGAAATATCTGTCTTAAATAATCGGCCGATTAAGTGCTGAGGTAAATCAAAATACCGGGGGAGGAAATTAAAAATAAACTAGACGTTAATTTTAGCTCGCCAAACTACGTTATGTTATTTGAATTCAATCACTACAGCGACGAATAGATACACTGTCCCCGATCTGCCCGCTCGATGGGAAATTCAAGTGAATATATACACTATCCGCGATCTGTCCGCTCGATGGGAAATTGAATATATACACTATCCTCGATCTGCCCGCTCGATGGGAAATTCAAGTGAATATATACACTATCCCTGATCTTCCCGCTTGATGGGAAATTGAATATATACACTATCCCCGATCTGCCCGCTCCATGGGAAATTCAAGTGAATATATACACTATCCCCGATCTGCCCGCTCCATGGGAATTAATTGAATATATACACTATCCCCGATCTGCCCGCTCCATGGGAAATTCAAGTGAATATATACACTATCCCCAATCTGCCCGCACGATGGGAAATTCAAGTGCTGACGGCCTGAAATATATCTTGGGCGATCAGCCGAGCGTCCATCGAAGATCCGAGCAGACCTGCTCTTCCCAAGCCGGCGGCATACAGACCATCCCTTCCCTTCCAATTGTCTGGTGACGGCTTTCTTGGAAACCCGTCGTCTGAGAAAAGCTCTCCGCCATTCTAGAAATTAAGTTGCGAATTTCAAAATTAGGGATCTCCCAAAGAAAACACCGTACGAAACCAGAAAATCACTGATGAGGCATACCTTGAGCCAGCGGAGTACTGCACTCCTGTAACCAGTCGCAAAGATTATTGCGTCGAAATCCTGTTCTCGATTGTCTTCGAACTCGACACCAGTGGCCGTTGCGCGGCTGAAATTTGGGACAACCTGCCATATTTAAAGAATTTAAAGGAGAACTTGTATTGGCTTCGAAATAATGATCGAAGAATGGAGTCAAATTACCTTAATTTTGCCTTCCCTTATTTTGGCCATCGTGCCGTCGTCCAGTACCGGGGTTTTCCCGGTCTTGAACTTCATCTCAAACGGTCCTTGGATGGGGCGGGGTATTCCGAGAGAATTAGTGTTGCCTAGGGTTAAATTACTGTACATGACGAGCAAATTGTCCACCATTCGGACCGGCAGCAGCTTCAGCAGCAGCATCGCAACGGAGAAAGTGGATCTTCCGAAAACTTTTCGCGGCAGGACATGCGACTTGACATTCACAGAAGACAGACGAAATTATTGTTTGGACAAGAAAGATTAAAGCATCGAGATTCATGAAATTGTGAATGATTATAAGGTTCAAAGATTACAATTTAGCTTTAAGATTTTGGCAGAAAGTGCAAAAGATTTGAAATAGCTAGCGCAGAAATTGAAATAGCTGTCGAGAAAGAAGATTAAAGATTTAAGGGTTACCGTACTACGAACAACCATAGAGGGCCTTGCGTTGTTATTTACAAGATCCAGCGCTATTTCCATGGCAGAGTTACCGCATCCGACGACCAGAACTTTCTTGCCTTCGAATTCTTTTCCGTTTTTGTAATCAATCGAATGGATAACGGTTCCTGCAAAGTCTTCCATCCCCGAAACGTCTGGCACGAGTTTTTCACCGTTTTCGCCCGTCGCCACTACTAGAAACCTGCCGAGATACTCCTTCTGGGAATTATCCGAAGAACACCTTGCAAGAACATGCCATTTTCCCGTTTCTTCAGAGAAGCTCGCAGACTCCACGGACTGGCAGAACCGAGGGTGAATATTGAATCTTTTAGCGTATTCTTCCAAGTAGTCAATAAATTGGTCCTTGGAAACAAACATAGGGTATTCATCCGGAAACGGCATGAAAGGAAGCTCGCAGAATTTCTTGTCTATATGCAGATGGATCTGATCGTACATCCGATACTTCCACAGCGACGCCAGGCAGCGTTCTCTCTCGAGAATGACACTGGCAATTCCGAGGTTTGCAAGGCATACTGCCACGGCCATTCCAGACGGCCCAGCGCCCACTATTATAACGTCTGCGTCCCCAGAATCATCGAATGGTTTGTCGTCTTCTTTTTTAGCAAGCGGTTCGGATGGTGTTGAAAAGTTTGCCATTTTGTCAACTATTCAAATTTTCGACGCCTTCTTCAAACACAAAGCTGCACAATCTTGTCACACACCACAACAAATCCAGTTAAAAAGGATGTTATATCCATTTCTAGCAGAAGAAAGAAACAAGCTAAGCGTTATCAGTTCACAAAGTTGCCACGTGATGAAGGTGTGAATTTCTGTTTGCAATTTTTATTGAATGTTATTAAAGGTAAACATTATGTAACAGGTAAATTTCTTATTCTGATAGTAGACTTTTGAATATTTCCAAATCCAGAAAGAAGTAGCAAGAAAAACAACAGGATTTCAAAATATTTAATGGATTCCAAAATATTATTCGATCAAGATAAAGATGCCGGTTCTATCCACATATTAGCAGGTACAGCAATTACAAAAACCTGTGTTGAAATTTTTATTTGAACTGCGAGCTGAGCTATTTATTTTCTACAAAATACAGAGACTTGTGTGCATTTTTGAGGCCCTGTTTCAAATGTTGCTTCCTATATCTTTTATGAATGTCATATATGGTTTCTTTATAAGAATGTGGATTCTTTTGTCGCTGTGTGTCTGAGATATTACCATCTATTAACCATTAAAGCTATGCCATTTGTGAATTGGAAATAACAAGAGCATTGGGCATATGTAATTAATGGATCCCAATATATGTCAACTACTTTCATTAACAAAACTCTGATGGTGCATATATACTTTGAGTTGCAATAAGAGAAGATAACATGAAGAACATGCAGCAAGAAGCATACACAACCACTGATCAAACCCAAGCAAACCAATATATAGTCAGCTGTCAAACCGAAACAGACCATGCCTTACCTTACTATTGATCCGGGAGAAGAACTGCAGAGCTATGGCTGGAGAGGATGCTATATACTAACAAATTCGAGGTTGTATACTATTTTATTTTTCTATGGATTACATATTAAAAGGAAATTTTGTGCTCTTTATAAATGTATTTGATTTGAATTTACAATATTCAATCTCTTAAATTAATTATTAATTTTATTCATTATTTTTATATAGTTAAAATTAAAATAATTTATTTATGGAAACTATTAAAGTTTTTTGTTACATGCGGTATGCCAATTTGGGTTTCATACAATTTAGGCATCTCTCCCTTATATTAAAAAAAAAAAGTCCTCAATGGAAACTAATACTTCATTGAAATTTAGTTGTTCTTTACTCGTTATCATAAGGCTCCAAGAACCATCATGTGGCGGTGATCTTAGCCTTACTTAAATTATTTTATATCTATATCTATATCTATATCTATATCTATATATATATATATATATATATATCAATGCTTTTTTAGGAAAATATTTAAACTTTTTAGTAAGTAACTAAAATGTGACATTCTATATGTATTAATCATTTCATATGAGATATGATCTATGTTATGTACCCTGAGTCCAGATCCAGTTGAATTCTCTCCTAGATAGGAGGTCAACTGCAATGTTCTATTCTCTATATATATGGCATACAGTAATAAGATCAAATGATAACTTTAGAAAATGAATTTCTTCAAGGATGGGAATCAAAACATAATGTTGACATCTCTAAGAATTGTTGAACCAATTTATGTCATTCATGGAGCCACCAAAAATTTGTACCAAACAAATTTCCAAATGAATGAGCCAATATAAGATAAGTTTTAGTGATAGTAATTCTGCATAGTTGTTTGTGCCTATACCAATGCCCAAAGAAGCTAAGATTTTAAGGAACTGTTGATATTTGTATGAGTAACCAAACCATAACCACATTTGTTTTGAGCATCTGATGCCCCATCAAATATGGCCACAGGAAGTCATAATTTATCTGTTCAATGTTGATGTTTATGTGTAGTTTAGTGTGTCCAGTGGATGGGAGGAAATAAAAGATCAAAGCACATTCATCTGGAATCACTGAGGGAGAGAAGGGTGAATCCTTAAAAATACCTTTATTTCTTGCAAGTCAAACCCACTAGGAGATGATTAAAGGAATATTTATGATGTTTTCATATGTATAAGAATGCAACCATTTATGCCAAGCATCCCCACAATTTACGCTGTTCCATATTGTTTTAATGCTTAAAAGAGACAAAGTAAACTCCCAAAATTTTTGAGAGAAAAAACAATCAAGGAATAAATGTTTAGAAGTTTCTTCTGCATCCTTGCAAAGTATACACCAACCCGACCCAGGTATATTCCTCCTTTGTAGCAAGTCCTAGGAAGGAACTTTGTTCCTTAAGATGCACCAGAAAATCAATCTTTTTTTTCTCGGCTGATCAGCTTCCAAATAGGCTTGTTCGACCATTCCTGAGCCCCCCATTCCCTTCACTTCATTAAGTACTCATATCCAAATTTTGAAGATTAAAACCCAGACTGGGCATGTACCCATTGTTAGTCATCCATAATTTTTACTATCTGTAGATGACCATAGATTGGTTCTAGATTTCTAAAAACAAAATTCTTAAATATCGTGAGTTTTAGAAATATCACTCCCTTCATTATCCTTAGAGCTTTTCACTATTCTACTATTTTATCATTCCATGGTAAACCTACCACTTCTAAAAAACCCCTCATGGGCTTATGCCACTCAACTACATCCTATTTTTCCCACCTATAACCTCATCACTCTGTTTTTGCCTTGCCCATAACTCCATTTGCCACTTAGGGTTTCCTACAAGCTTAACTCATGCCCATGGTCCCCAAGTCCCTCAAGCATTGATGGTCCCTAAACTATCTCTGTAGAATCTTTAGATAAATCAAGTACATTGGATTTTGGATCTTCAATACACCAATTTTTCAATACTCTGTTTTTACACTTAAGGTTCCAAGCCAATTTTCAGTCAAAGAGAGGTCAAAGAATCCCCACTAGGTCAATTAGGGTTTCATGTATTTCAAGGTCATCATCTCCAAAAAGACTACCATTCAGCTTCAAAGTCTGCACATAAGGTAATGGGCTATCTTGACACTTTTGCAGAAGTAATAAGAGGCCAACCAGCAGAAGAAATTGGTAAGGTAAGAGGTCTGCTACTCAATGATGGCATCTTGCAGCAAGGGAGATAGGAAAATAGGGTTTTTGAGGACAATTTTCTTGGTTTCATGACCTCCATGGTTAAAACATCGACAAGGCTTGTATCCTGATGCTCCTACACCTCCTCCTATCCTTAATATACCTTCATAAACACTTCCCATCACTCATATCCCTCAAACTCATCATTTTTCTACAAAACCTAGCCTATTGCTACAATTTGACACTTTTCAAGACTAGGCCTGTGTTTTGCCCTTTTGGACCCTTTCCCCTCACTAAATCCTTGAAATTCCACTTTCCCCTACTCCCTAATATCCATCCCTATTCCCCAAAATTTCCCCAATAATTTAGACAACCCTTAACCCCTTCATTCCCCTCCCTCTACAAGGCAGTCCTAATTTCCCTACACCAAACCCTAATTTCCTCTTCCAACTAAGCTAGGGTTTGCTATGGAAAAGAGGCATCAGAGAAGAATATCCATATGGTAGGTCATATCAGCAATCATGAAACCATGCCAACGCATAAACATCATGCCTCCGTCATTTTCCAAGAATTCATTCCAAGGGCCAAGTCATTTGCCACACCTAGGGCTAGTTATGCTCAAAAATATGTTTTTGGCCAAACAAAGATGAATTTGGAAAAAGTGAGAGAGGTTTTTGTCCATAATAGGGCCAAGAAGAAAAATATCCTTCAGTTTTTACATAGGTATCATGGTTTGCGAGAAATGTCAACAATATAGGTGTCACTGGAGAATTTCTGCACTACTGGAGTGACCTTGGAAAAATCTGTTTTTCTCATATCTGGAGTGTCCACATGACTTTCTTGATGCATCAAATGAAAACTATACTTAAAGGGCTTTCAAAAGAGCCATCACGGAGCCAAATCTAACATCGGGAAGGAGGTCAAAACAACATTGCAATTACACCTATTTTTCTGCTGAAGTGGCACTACTCACAGAGAAATGTTGGGATTTTGGATTTTTGACTAGGCTACAGGAGATGGATCAAGACAAAATAAGAATTTATGGAAATTAGACTCATCAAGCTTTCCAACGAGCCATCATGGAGCCAAATCCGACATCGGGAAGGAGGTCAAAATAGGATTGCAAGTACACCTATTTTTCTGCTGAGGTGGCGCTACGCACAGATCAATGTTGGGATTTTGGATTTTTGACTAAGCTACAGGATTTGGATCAAGAAAACACAAGAATTTATAGAAATTAGACTCATCATTCTTTCTAACAAGCCATCACGGAGCCAAATCCAACATCGGGAAGTGGTCCAAAACTTGGTTTCAAAACACCCTATTTTTCTGCTAAAGTGACGCTACGCACAGAGAAATGTTGGGATTTTGGATTTTTGACTAAGCTACAGGAGCTGGATCAAGAAAAAACAAGCATTTATGGAAATTAAACTCATCATGCTTTCCAACGAGCCATCACAGGCCCAATTCCGATACCTGAAAGGCCTCCAAATGCCCTTTGCAAAATGGTGCTGCGCACAGGAGAAGTTTGGCCAGAATTGCCACATAGAGATCAAAAACCTAAAAGAGGAAAAAAAGCATGACAGCCTTGGATTTTTGGCTGAGGCTTCTCAGCAGGTGTCCAAGACCTATTAAAGGACCATTCCACCAATTTTGGGCAAAATTGAACAATTTTTTTTTGAAATTTTGAGGCCTCTGTGCGCAGCACTCTAGGCGCTACGCAAAAATTTGGTGCATCCTCATCTTGAAAAATTTGTATTTTTGGATTCCTCTAATCACTAGGAGTCTTCTCACCAAATTTTAGATCATTTGGAGCATTTTTGATCCCTCAAAAGGTCGAAAAACATCAAAATTTTGACCTTTGTGCCTCATTTTCAGACCAGGTGCTGCGCACAAAGAAGTGTTGGGAGAATCGGTTTTTGAATAGTAAAATTGCACCCAATAAGGGAAAATCAAGCATTTATATAAAGTAGACTCATCAGGCTTTCCAACGAGCCATCACAGAGCCAAATCCGGTATCGGGAAGGGGTCCAAAACTCAGCCACAACAGACCCTATTTTCTACTGAAATGGCACTGCACATAGAGACTGCCTAGTATGTTTTGGACCAAAAGTCAACAAAACACACTCATTTATTAAAAATAGATATTTTTGAGTTTTTTGAGGCTAATTACTCTAGAATTAGGTGCAAATAGTTATTCTGGCATTTATTTCTTAGGATATTATGTGCCTTGGGCCTTGCATGGTCTCTTGGCCATGAATGATCTTTATGGTTGAATTTAACATTTTCCTACCATATTAGGGTTTTAGTCCTCCTTTTCTCCATAAATAGAGCATGAGGCCCCTATGTATTTTGTTGGCATTTGATGAGCTTGAAGAGCAATATACATGGTTTCATGAGCTTGGAGAAGAAATTGGTTTTATGAAGTGGATGAATGGCTTGCTTGGCTTGATGATGGAGAAGCTTGTTTGCACAATTCCATAGCTTGGTGAATGGTGATGTTTTCCTAATTTTTCTATTGTTTCCCTTGTTATCATTATGTTTCATGTTTCTTGGCTGCTATTAAACAGAAAAGTATAGGTTGAGACATGTTCTTTGAGGCGCCTCAGTCCTCCTGTTTATTATAGCCTTTATGTTTTCTCTTTTGGCCATCTTAAGGAATTATTTACTGCTCCTTAGGTCCACCAAAAATTGTTTTTGTTTCATGTATGATTAGTATTCTAGCTTATAAGTATGATTCATGGTATTCCCTGCTTATTTTAAGTTCTCAAAACCGTATCTTGAAGCCTTTTTATGAAATATTGATTGTTAGGTTAAGTCAAAGAGGTCTCATTCGATCTTGCCCTTTTTCCATGCTTGCAAACTTGTTTCATAGTTCCCAATAACTTGATATATGCTATTTAGGAGTTCCCTCTCCATAAATTGAGTTGTTTGTATTGTCTTATGTGTTTTCCCAAAATCTAAAGGTGATTTTCTAAAGTTAGAAGCTCTTATGCTCTCTATGTATCATTGGAATGTTTTGCTTGGATGTTTATTAGTTTAGATTATGGTTTATTGAGCTTAATGGTTTACCCTACCTCATGGATTGTAACTTTTAAACTATATATGTTTAAGACCTCTTAGTCTTTCCTAAACTTAATGTTCATTACACATCATACATCACCTTAAGGATCCATTGACCTTGCTAAATCGGCCCTGCAATACACTCTGTTTCATCATTTAGACACACTTGAATTTCACTTGACTCCATAGCCCAATGGATTTGACATACTCTCACTCCACCTATTCCATTTTACCATCTTTCCCAACCAAAATAATCAACAAACCCTACACTTAACAACTAGCCTAAAATCAAAACCCTAGAGCAAAAAGAACACGTCCTTTGCACCCAATAAAGAGATCCCTCTCTGAGTCCAAGAAGGCTAGGTCCTCGAACTCCAAAACTTGGTTCCATGTTACCCTGTCATTTGGTTTTCCAATCTGCCAAATCACGGGACCCTAACATTCTGGCGATCACGATGGGACATTCTGAGAAGATAACATCTTATACATCCTTAGGAACTCAGAAAACCCGCAAAATTCCTTATATTGGTATTCATTTGTTGATGGTGGACAAAAAACACACCCTTAAAATAGTAAGTATCCTCCACCTGGAGACTCCACTGGCCTTCAGTAGTCCTGTTGACCCCACTAGTTCTCATAGACTCTCCTGGGAATGCATTAAGCAATCTCAATCATGTTGATGGTGGACAACAAAGTTGAAACCTTCCACCTGGCGACTCCAAAACCCTAAATAGACCTAATGACTCCACTGGTAGAGAAATCTAGACTAATTGAAAAAACACAGTGACCCTTTCTCATTAAAAAAAATGGATCCAAGGATACTAAGGAGATATGCTCCAATGAGTAGAGATCATATCCCTGGATTCCCACACAAAATGCCTCAAATAAATTGGATGAAAAACCTACCTATATTTCAAGATGAAAAAGTTGATGACCCCTTGTTACACCTCATCCAATTTCGTATACATGTATGGAGGTTAAAGGTTGAATGGCATGAGGAATGCCTCATGAAAATGTTTATGGCAACTCTAGAGGGTAAGGTAAGAGAATGGTATGAATGGCTAAAATCTAGTAGCTTGTTTTCCTTGAAAGATTTCCACAAGGTGTTTTATGACTGTTATAAAGAATATTGTCCATCTTTATCATTAGCTAAAAATTGTTGTGATCAATATTAAGATTTCATACAACACCTTGTAAACATTGATGAGGATTTAGGGAATTGGCATCCTGAAGATTTATTAGAAGAAATCCATGTATTTAATTCTCAAGATAACTATCATGACAACCTAGAGGAGTTAGAACCCAATCAAGAAATAGAATGAAACCCACAAAATCTCTCTGAAGGCACAAATAATGATTCACCATATCTTCTAGGTGAGGCTTAAGAAAACATTCAACCTCAAAATCAGCCTTCACATGATAAAGAGAACTGTGGTTCTTCTATCCAAGGAAAGAGAAAAATTCCTCCTCTTTTGACTGAAGAGGAAATAAATCAGATGCTAAACATTCAGCCAGCCTCTAAGCCTTCATATGAACAAAACATTCATGTTCCTCCTCCTACTAATGCCATCTTCCATAAATTAGAAAGTGAACTTGTAGATCAGCTCAAAGAAGAACAAACTGGTAACCCAATATGTTTGATTGGTGAAATTATTTATGTTGGTTATTCTCCAAATTTTGATCAATCTGATGATGATGATGTTCTCCAAACAAAATCTAACCTTGCAGAGCCATCAACAGTTGATTTGAGGGATGAAGTTCACTATCATCATATTGAAAGCAGTAATCATCCAAGACAGGTCACCTATGACAGTGATGAGGAAAGCCTTGAAAGTTTAGAAGTAAGTGAAGAGTCTTTGACTCTTTACTCTACTTCACCTCAGTCCATCAGAAATAAATTTCACATATTTGGAAATCAACAGTCTTTTAGCTTTGATGTCGAGATTGAGGAGGATGATGAGCTTCTTGAGCAAGTTGTCAATGAGGAGCCTTTTCCTGAAATGGTTGAGGAAATCATTTGGGACATGGAATCCTCCTTAACTCTAGATTTACAGCCCCCAAGTTCCTTTGGATTACAAATTGCAGATGAAGGCATGGAAATTTATGATCACAAGAAAGTTGTTGCACTTCTTTCTCAAGAAGACCTGTTGTCAAAGAGTGCTCCTTCTTATCAATATGATGGCCTTCACACAGATTTCAGCCCACTCTATCAAAGCACCTCAAGTCTTAACATTTCCACATATGATGAATCTACCAGTTCATATGATCATGAGGAAGAGGTGGAGTTTCTTTCCCAAAAGAGTTCCAAGCATAGCCAAGTGGAAGGAGCAGTCCTGAATGAAGCTTATATCTCAAATCCTCTAGATCAAGCATTATTTCAAGATCCATTTGTTGTTTTCCTTGAGAAAACTGAAGGAGAAGTGTTTTCTGCCAAGAACAGTCTGTTACAAAGTGTGAGAAAAAATTTAGGCAATACTGTTCGAAAACAAGTAAGGTGAAAGTGGCCTTTTTATTTCTTCAAGACTCTCAAAGAGCTGAAACAAAATACCTCATGGAATCATCTGCTTGATTGGCTGTGTTGGAAAAGAGATTTCACCAAATGAATGTATATTATGTATAGTTTATATTAGGATAGATAGATAGGTATGCAAAATAAGCTCAACCTTGTGAGCATCTTTTTAGTTCTAGATTGTTTGGAAAAAATAAAAAAACACAAAAACAAAGAAAGGTAGAAAAAGAGGGCAGATTTGAAAAGTGGTACAACCCCATACCCAAAAAATAGTGATGCTGAAAGTGTGCAAGCCTAAATGCCACTACTTGTGCCAAAAATTCTTGTTCAATCATCTAGCCTAATCATGGCTGAACATGTTTTCAATTTATTGCTGATAATTTAGTGAAAGAGAGCTTGTCAAATCATTCAAACTTGACTTGTAAAAAAGGGATAAATTAGGGAATGAAAGATATTGGTTCCACATGCTCAAAATAGAACCAAAGAGGAAGATGAGGATGCATAACAAACGATAGATCACAACCCTTATCTTTCTATTTTACTTTTATGCAAAATAATGTTTGTGTGCAGCTTGTTCTTATGCCACAACTCATGGTAAGTCAGATTGCCTAATCCTGATTTAAACCATGCTTTCAATTTCATGTTTATAGCTTAGAGAATGAAGTTTATCAAACAGCTTAATCTTGACAAATGATTAGACTAGGTAGAGAATAAGAGAGTTCATTAGCCTAATCTGGACTCTTGGAAGAAATAAGGGTACAATTAGATAGTTTGATTTGTGTTTTCAAAAAGAAAAATGTCGAGGGTTTGCAAATCCAAGTGCACCCAAATGAAGAAAAAATGTTAGGCCAAGTAAGATGGGTAGGTAGGAAAGAGGTTGAAGCAAACATGTATTTTCAAATTGTGAGATCATAGCTTCAAAAGAACATCATCAAATGAAGAAAGAAAGATCTGCAAAGTGCAAGTAAGGCACTGGTCTTCAAAGCTCAGAGATCTGAACTCTGAGGTTCTGGACACCTCCCGAAAAGGATCTGCCCTCCCCAAGTGGAGTTGCTGTTAGTCATCCATAATTTTTACTATCTGTAGATGACTATAGATTGGTTCTATATTTCTAAAAACAAAATTCCTGAATATCGTGAGTTTTAGAAATCTCACTCCCTTCATTATCCTTAGAGCAATTTTCCACTATTCTACTATTTTATCATTCATGGTCAACCTACCACTTCTAAAAAACCCCTCATGGGCTTATGCTACTCAACTACATCCTATTTTTCCCACCTATAACCTCATCACTCTGTTTTTTCCTTGCCCATAACTCCATTTTCCACCTAGGATTTCCTACAAGCTTAAATCATGCCCATGATCCCCAAGTCCCTCAAGCATTGATGGTCCTGTTGTAGCCTCTACAACACCCTCCAAAAATCCACCCTTAAAATTTTTTGGAGCCTCTTGAGTATAGAAAAGCTAAGTTAAAATCTGGAAAGGCTAAGAGTCGCTGAGTCGCAAAATGGTTCTTTTGCCCAGATCCGCGACCTAGCGACCCCGCGACCCCTCGAGTCGCTAAGTCACTAAGTCGCAAGGTTCTTGAATTCCGAAAAATCGCGACCTTGCGACCCCGCGACCCCCCGAGGTCACAAGGTCGCAAGGTCGCGAGGTCACACCTCCCTCAAACCGACGAATAATTCGACCCAACGACCTCATTAATGGCTCACACTCGCGACCCTTTTATAAATAGAAGGGTCGCTAGGTCGCATTCTGTTCATGCGACAGAGAGAAAAAATTCCACTGACAGGCCGACTCGAGTGTGTTTTTCCCAGGTAAGTTGTCATTTCCTCCTGTTTTTTCCTTTTTCTTTGCTTTCTTACCCTCTACACCCATCTTAGCCTTTAAATCACCCATTTTTTGTGCTCTTGTTGATCATTTAAAGACTTTAGGTGCCCCTTTTTCCCTAACACTTCCCCTCCTTACATAATCTTGCCACCACTTCCCAGCCAGCCTCCTATGATATGATTCTTCCCCTGAAATTTCCCCCTTCCTTTGTTTTGGCCCACTTAGCCTTGCATTTTTGAAGTTAGAGGGAAATCTACTTAACATGCTGCGTGCTAAAACCCATGGCTAGCCCTAGCGTGACTTGCGACCTTCGCGACCGTGCGACCCCGGTCGCTAAGTTGCTAGGTCGCATTCGCCCTCCATTCTTCTTTTTCGCGACCTCGTGACCTAGCGACCCTGCGACCAAGTCGCAGGTCACAGAGTTGCACTTCCTTCAATCTTCCTATAATTTGCGACCCAAAAATCTTCGCAAAGTCGCAAACCCCTGAGAATTTTTCACATCGCGACCTTTGCGACCCTGCGACCCAGTCCCAGGTCGCTAATTCAGCCCTTCCTGTGTCTCCAGTTGGAAAAAACTAATAACTGTGCCTAGACTTGCATTATCATGGCATCTTTCTTATCATGGGACTCTTTCATGAACATGACAGGTGAATTCAAAGCAGACTTAGAGTGTTTCACCGTCTCCTCAGATTCAAGTGACATGGGACCTTTAGTGGCCCATAAAAAGAATAAGAGCCTGGAAGTAGAAGATATAGAGATGGATATACCAATGTCCCCACCCCTAATCTACAGGGACACCTTGTGCACATTTGCCAAAGGGGACAGCATGCGTTGGTATCAAGTGTACCAAGAATTTTCTCAGCCGGAATTCCCATAGGACCTCCCTGACCGAAAAGCATACATACAAGTTAAAAGGTCAAGGCTCCACCATGAAGGTGCCCACCCTGCTATATTCCCATGCGCGGAGGTCATTGAGTGGATTATAAAAAAAACCGACCCCAAAAAGTGGGTAATCAGGGACTATGAAGGCAGAGCATTCACGACTCTCAAGGGCTCGGATGCTCACGTTTACTACGCATTGCCTGAACGAGAGGAGGTCTTTACAGAATAATGGGTCACCACCCACACAGTCACCATAACAGACACTCTGAAAGGGTGGTGGGAGGAGCCCGAAAAATTCAAAGCCAAGAAAGATCAAGAATATCCAGTGGCAGGTCTTAGGAAGGTGTATAAACTGGCGGCCTCTATGCTGTGCAGGATATATGGTCGTCCCGATGCCACCACTTTCAGCGGTACGTGGGTATCCCTAATGGAGTATGTCACTGTGCAAGGCACCCGGTTCAATTGGGCTAGCATGTTGGTGGCCTCTCTTCATACAAACATATCCTCAGCACTGGTACCAGATGATGGATATCCCTCTGAATTCTACATGGCTTCCTACTTTTTGGATGTTTTTTGTTCGAGGTGCCACTTTGAGGGATGGGATCACAACTAGGATCCAAAGTAGGCACACCCAATCCACTTAGAGATGAAGGTATTTTTGGATTGTATAAGCAAGACATAGAGCCGAGCTCTCAAGTCTTCATCCCGGCTCTCTACAGAAAATTTTTCAGCCAGGACACTCCTTGCATGTCTTGACGAGCCATGGAGACGTTAGGAAAGGTGGCGCATTGGTTCCCACTTGCTGAATACACGTTCATTCGAGTCTTTGGTTCATATAAGGCTCCCCATGCTATGCCCCGATATGTTACAGATAAAATTTTCATTCAAGAGGTTTGTTTCCAGATGACTTCCGGTTTTTCTAAGGTCCTGACTAAAGGCAAGAAGAAGTCGTGGCCTACACTACCTCTCACTGTCGATACCTACACGGTCAAATATTTCAGGGAGGTAGAGGTAGAAGCAAAAGATATGAGAAGTTATCACCTAGGGCCATTGGACCACCGGACATATGACCCAGAGAGGATAGTCCCTGATCACTGTAAGCGGGCTAAGTTCAAATGGAACTACCAGCACACTGAGTGCCCGGGCGAGGATGAACTAAGAAACTGGTATAACGTGGATAGGCAACTTGCCCCCAGGGCGTGGTCCAATCAAGAAGATCCAGATGACCACACATTGGAGGAAAGAAGTCGTGAATTAGGAGGCGCTTCTTCTTCTCAGGCTAAGAAGCCTCGAACCAATACAGGGCACAACACCGCTGCCCAGCAGAAAGAGCAGGAGGCCAAAGCTCAGCACGAAACTGAGAGGAAGACAAAATATTATGAAGAAAAGCGAAAAAATATCCTAAGGCCAGAGCAAAATAAGAAACAGGCAGAAGAGACCAGGAGAAAAAAGGAGGAGCAGGAGGCTGAGGCTGAGGCAGAACGACAGCTAAAAAGAGAATTTGATCAAGTGGAGGCCGAATGCAAGAGGAAGGCAGAACAGGAAGTAGTGACAGGAGCCGAACACAAGAGGAAAGCCGAACAAGAGGCAGTAGCTCAACAGTTGGGGAGGCGAAAAGTCAGGAAGCCCAAAGGGCAAGTTTTGGTCTATAAAACTTCCTTCGGGAAGATTGTAAAAGGGCTTTTTTTTTGGGACTCAAAGAGTGAGAGAGCATTGTATAGAAGGACTACACTCTTTTGAATATTAATGCAGATACTTGTTAAAGTCCTTTTGGATCTGATGTGTTTTGTTGTGCGAACACTATGAGTATTTCTTTTTCAGTTTCCAACATCTGAGTTCGTGATGGCATCATTTATGCATTATAGTTCTCTGTACTCGTGTTAATGGTGTTAAGTTTATTTGTGCTTCCTCAATGAATGTTAATAACTTTGTTTACTAACATTTATATTTTCATCATAAACATTTAAGGAAGTGAGGATTGTTCCAACCATAAAGAATTGTTTCTTCTGTGGTTAGAACAACGTGCAAGCATGACCCTTATGATATGTTGTTGACAGTATTTCTTTTGGCTTCATGTTTTATTATTCATCTTGCTATGCATAGTGTTATATACTTGTTTAAACTCATCAATCATGTATCTTGTATTGTCCGAATAAGTGTGTGTCTGCAGGTTCATTGAGTTCTATTAAGACCCAAGGAAAGGAGACTTAAGCGGTAGCCGGACCCACACCCCGGATGGGATCCCTACTCCAAACGGTTTAGAGTTTAGTTGGGACTTTTTACTGGGGATATCCCCTGTTGTTGGTAGGACATTTTTTCCCATCAACAGATTTGGCGCTAGAAGGAGGGCCGATGGCAGCCTCCCAGCACAAAAGCAATATTCCATCACAAACTTCCCAAGGGGAGGTCATAAATGATGATACTATTCCTCCCCCTTTGGAATATATTCAAGGGGAGGAAGCTCCTTATTACGAGGTCACCAGGGAGTAGTTGAGAACCCTGCGCCCGGTTGCTCACAATCTCATCAGGGATTTGCAATTCACTCCAGTCATGAATTTCTTGACCCATACTAGTACCCCTGCTGCTAACATCACTCGCAATGGTGCCCCTGTAAATTCCCTACCTCAGCTGATAAATTTGATGGTTGAATACCTCGCCACCGCTGTTCAGAATAATGAACCGATTCCGGAGCTCCAAGGGGCTAAAGAAGAGGAACCCGACGTGAACGAACCCCATCCTGACCCTCAGCCTAACCAAACCCACAATAGCAACAATCAAGTCCACCACCCACCAGGAGGAGACGAGAGAAATAGAGGCTGAGGAAATGGAGGCGAGGGAAATAGAGGTCGGGGAAATAGAGTTCAGGGGAATAGAGGTAGGGGAGATAGAGGCCATGGCCAAGGACACCATGCCACCCACCATCGTCAAAACCAAAATAGGCCCCCTATCTACAATTTGGGATATCTCAGAAATATGGCCAACCGCGACGGACATCAAGATGAGCGCTCTCGCCATGAAGGAGAAGCATCCACGTCAGGCACGAGGAGTGAATCTGAATCTGAGATCAGGCACCACGAGCATGCCAGGCAGGTGCAACCGCTTGCTTGGATGGCCCAGTCCCCATTAGATATTTTGGGCCCCCTCCATCACATGCCTAGGCACCCTGAAAAGCATCTCCCCAAGTTTGACCCTAAGAAAGGCACGTTGGCCGAGGATCACATAAGCAACTTCTATCTTTCACTGCAAATTATGAGAGTTCAAATAGATGACGTTGCTTGGTGCCTTTTTCCACACACTCTTGAGAACAAAGTAGCCACCTGGTATCGCTCTCTCCCAAGTGCCTCCATAACGTCATGGGAACAATTCCGTCGCATTTTTCTTACAGAATTTTTCGGAGGAAAAAACCCCTTCCATGCTCCTCACGAAGTTAAGTACCATAAAATGCCAAAATAAGGAAAAGGTCAGGGAATTTAATCAATGCTTTGCCACCATATTGCAAAAGTTTCCCCCCAACTTGGCGTTGGATGACTCCATTACCATAGACTACTATACAAAGGCTCTCCCTAGGGATATTGCCGTCTTCGTAAAACACGAAGCTAGGGCTACCCTTGCGGCAAATTGCGTAGCCTCCCTTGCTATAGAAAATGAAATGCTTTCTATAGGGGTCATCAATCATGAAGGGAGAGACGACCACAAGCCCACCATGAAGAAGAATCAGTCCTCCACACCCAAGACCGCGGATAAGGACAAGGATACTTTTGACTTTGAGAGTATAGAAAATACCCTTAAGCTATTGACCAATGAAGTCTCTGACCTGAAGAGAAAGGGCATAGAATCCACTACTGGCTCTAAGACGCAAAATCCCTTTTTCAGAAAGAATAACCCCTCCACCAGTCGACCTCCATCTAACCCGAACATTGTTCTCAACGTGGAGGAAATCGGAAAAGATAACTTTTGTTCTTTCCACCAGGCTGCCCACTTTGAAAAGACATGCCCCCAATGTATTGGCAGCATGACTGCAGTAGTAAATCAACTTCTGGACGATCAAACCCCAGGAGACGCGGGAGAGGATGATGTCTCTGACAATGAAGAAGATTTGTCCCCTGATGAAGAACCAAGATCCTCTATTCTTGCGTTCGATGTAATCCGCGGGGAGAGCAATCATACCATCACTGATATCAACGTGGCTGACTATCCTAAGGTCAAACCCGTACGAAATTATGGCCTTAGAAGAAAAGGACCGATTCCTGAACAGTCCTTTGAAGAGAAGAAGAGGGCCTTCTTAAGGAAAATCTTACCCCCTGGGAATGAACAACAAGTTTTTATTCCTGATAAGTCCACTCCCAACAACACCTGAGTAAACCAAAAGAGCAAGCTCCCGGTAGGGTCGCCCAAATCCACCACCGAACCTAGTCCTCATTTTGATTCTAGTTACAACATTGTTGAGGACATGAAGAAAACCAGAGCCAACATCTCCCTTTACGAGCTTGCCTGCATTACCAATCAACGAGAACTTATTCTCAAATCCTTCGCCAACGCCTCGACTACTAATCTTGTGAGCAATACATCTGCGCAAGCTAGTCTGAGTTTCCAGTCTATTGTAAACGTCGTAAATGCAAATTCCAAGGGATCCACTCCTCCCTTCCTCTTGTCATTTTAAATTTTCAACTTCAACGTCCGTAACTGCCTGGTTGACTCTGGTGCATCCACAAATGTCATGCCCCTGTCTGTTTTTAAGAAGCTGAACATTCGCCCGAAGAAAACTGTTGCTAGGATCATTCAACTGGATAGATCGCAAGTGCCCATTGTAGGAGAACTGAATAATGTCATCATTTGCCTATCTTCCGACTCTAGGGTCCACCAGTGTATAGACATTGTAGTTGTAGACATCCTGGAAGCCTACGGCGTATTGCCTAGCAGGGACTAGTCCAGCAAGCTGCAAGGGTACTTTGCTACTGACTAGTCCCACCTGTGGCTTCCCTACAAGGGCCGGAACAACCAAATCGGGGTTGAAAGTGAACCGTATATGAAGCATACTGTGACTGATTTGGATGCTACTAATGAACCTGTCAGCTTTTCCCAAGAGGAGCTCGGCATGTGTTTCTTGGAGGCCATATTCGAATGTTACCATCCCCCTCAGTCTCCAGTGAGCCCGGAGGTCCAGTCAAAACTAACACTCGTCGCGGAAGACCAAGTTGTTCCCTTCATACACCAAGCTGAAAGCCCTCCCCAACCCACAACTCCGGGGGAACCAGAAAATGATGTGTGGACTTTGTATTATGAAGGTTCCAAGACACATGACAGAGCTGGCACGAGCTGCATCCTGCTGGACCCGCAGAAGAACCAGTTCTTGATTTCGTGTTGGCTAGAGTTCCAGTGCACCAACAATACTGCCAAATATGAAGCCTTATTCCTTGAACTTAAGAGGACACTATATTTAAAGGTAAGATGCTTACAGGTTATCGGAGACTCTGAGATCATCACTCGTCAGGTACGCAATACCATACATTGCTTGTCTCCGCACTTAAAAGCTTATCAACAAGAGGTATGGCATCTTATTTCTGCTTTTGACGCTTTTGGTATCAAATCTGTGCTTAGAATGCATAATGCAGCAGCTAACACTCTGGATAATTCTGTTGCTAGGTTCACCCCCCTAAGGGATGGATTTTCTATTAAAATAATGTATAAACCCTCTATGCCAGATAATATTACTAATTTACGTGTCTTTGATGATGACCAACAGATACTAGAATTCATGCTTAGCACCGAAGTGTTCAAAGACGCGGTGATAGAAGAAGCGGATCATGATCAAGCTTTGCAGGAAGAACATGATAAATGCAAAGAAAACCCCATGCCCAAGGGGATAGTGTCACTTGAAAAACTCTTTGATCTGCAAATCCATTTCTGCGGGCCCCCAAATACCAAAATAAAAAGTTCCACCTTGGCACATCGGCAGGTGAACTTAGGATCAAATGAGGATTTGAAGTTCATCAACCTTGGGAAAGATTGTTCTGACTAGGAGAGGCAAGCTTTCACCCAGCTATTCCAAAAGTATCAAGACGTCTTTGCTTGGACATATGATGATTTACGTACGTATGATACTAAGATTATTCAGCACGCGATACCTATGAAGGAAGGAGTGAATCCTTTCCAGCAAAAGCTAAGAAAATTGCATCCTACACTGGAACAAATGATTCAGAAAGAACTTAAGAAGCTTTTGGTTGCGTGCATCATCTTCAAAGTTCGGCACTCCACTTGGGTATCAAATCTGGTCCTAGTACGGAAAAAATCTGGCGAGATCCATTTGTGCGTGGAATTTCGAAATCTAAATCGGGCCTCAAACAAAGACAATTACTCGGTGCCTCCTATGGAACAAATATTGCAGGTCGTGTCTGGATCTGAAATGTTCTCCTTATTGGATGGGTTCTCCGGTTACAACCAAGTGCTGGTAGCTAAGCCAGATAGATTGAAAACTACTTTCTAGACCAAATGGGGAACTTTCGCT
Source organism: Pinus albicaulis (assembly GCA_034641835.2). NCBI lineage: Eukaryota > Viridiplantae > Streptophyta > Pinopsida > Pinales > Pinaceae > Pinus > Pinus albicaulis. The sequence goes on along the minus strand of CM076571.1, from coordinate 562,702,276 downwards.
TTCAAGCGCATGCCCTTCGGATTAATAAACGCAGGGGAAAATTTCCAACGAGCCATGGATATAGCTTCCCGTGGTCTAATAGGACGGAGCATGGTGGTATTTTTGGATGACATCATCGTGTTTTCGAAACACCGGGGTGATCACTTACGCCACCTCCAACAAATTTTCGAAAGATGCAGGAAGTACGGGATCTCACTCAACCCGAAGAAAATTGTTTTCACCGTGTTAGAGGGAAATTTGCTGGGCCACATCATAACCAAGCAGGGCATTGTTGTAGATACCGAGCGGGCAAAAGCCATTGCCCAAATTCTACCTCTTAGTAGCAAAAAGGTCATCCAATCTTTCCTTGGGAAAATCAATTTTGTACGAAAATTCATATCAGATTTTGCCCAAATAGTCAGGCCTTTGCAGGGGATGATCAAGAAGAATGCGATTTTCAAATGGAATCCACCTGAGAAGGAGGCTTTCAACAAAATCAAGTAGGCCATAGCAGAAGCACCATCTCTCCAAAGTCTAGATTTTAGCAAAAGCTTCATCTTGTATACCTTTGCCTCAGATTCATCACTTGCAGCTGTCCTCACACAAAAAGATGCCAACAATGATGAACGACCTATATCCTTCATGAGTACTGGGTTGCAGGGAGTTGTACTGAATTACCCTGAGATTGACAAGCATGCTTATGCAGTCTACAAAGCAGTCAAGCATTTCAGGTCATACATCTTGAAAAACCACGTCACAGTTTTCTTTCCCCACCCAGATGTCCGCTCACTTTTCGTGCAGCAAGAGATGGGTGAGAGATGAGGGAACTGGATGGCATGTCTTCAAGAGTATGACCTGGAGTTCAAACCAGCACACACTATCAAAGGACAAGGACTCTGCAAAATGGCTGCGGAGGGTGCAAGCTCACACGGGGTTGAAGAAGAGTGTTGGGAACAAGAAATCAACATGTATCAGAGTGACCACGCACCTCAGCAGAGAAACCCTTCTTGGTACTCTGACATTTTGGGATATTTGGCCCATGGCGTCTTGGATCCTGCTTTGACTCCCTGGAAAAAATGTGCAATAAGGCTTAAGGCTGCATCCTACCAGCTAATCCAAGGTAAGCTGTTCAAGAAACATTACAATGGAGTTCTGCTACGCTGCCTGGAACACGATGAAGCACAGAGCATCCTGACTGAGATACACGATGGACCAGCCGGAGGGAATTTTGCAGGCGATACCACCACCCACAAAATAATGCACGTAGGGTACTATTGGCCAACACTTTTCAGAGATGCTCATGCATATGTACGAAAGTGTACCCAATGTCAGAAGTTCGCCAACCGGGAAGCGCGACCAGCCGCTCCCCTACAGTCGGTGGTAGTAGAGGAACCATTTCAACAGTGGGGTTTGGACGTGATTGGTGAAATCCTACCTCACTCCTCCAAGAAACACTGGTATATTCTCACTGCTACTGACTATTTCAATAGGTGGGTCGAAGCAATACCATTACGCCAAATCAACGATCAAGAGGTAATAGATTTTGTCACTCATTCTATCATAACCAGGTTTGGCGTTCCAACTTCCTTAGTTTTTGACAATGCAGCTTATTTTTCATCTTTTAAGTTGTACGATTTTGCTTTGGAAAATGGTATTGTGCTTAAACATTCTGCAAATTATTACCCCCAAGGAAATGGGTTAGCTGATTCAACTAATAAAAATCTTATCCGCATCATCAAGAAGACTCTGTTGTCCCACCAGCGAAACTGGCATAACGCCCTCCATAACGCTCTTTGAGCTAACCGGGTCACACCCAAATCCTCGCTCGGCACCTCCCCGTATTTTCTTGTGTATGGAAAAGAAGTCATCCTTACTCCCCACTTATCTCTCCTTTCCCTTCAGTTGTCCCAAGAAAGCCATGGCACCCCATGCCCGACCTTGCAGGCCCGGATCGACACACTACTGAAACTGGAGGAGGAGAGGAAAAAAACCCGGGAAAAATTCACCATCCACCAAAGTCGGATTAAGAGATGGTTTGATAAAAAGTCCGCAGGGAGTAAAATTTTTGAAGTAGGAGACCTCATTCTTAAATGGGATAAAGCTCACGAAGAAAAGGGAAAACATTCCAAATTCCAAGCCCTTTGGACAGGTCCATTCCAGGTTAAGGAGAAATTAGGTTCCCACACGTTTAGACTGTGAACACTAGAGGGAAGAATCGAGGTCCTCTCGGTGAATGGGCATGACCTCAAGCATTACTTCACTTAGTAGCCCTCGGAGGGCTGTCCCACCCCTGTACCATACTTTACTATTTTCTGTTTTGTTTCATTTTGGAGGCGTCCTTTAAAAAAAAAAAACTCAATAAGGTGGAAGGCATTGTAGGAGTCACACAATTGGCACACTACACCAGGTTCTATGTTGATGGGAAGCCTCTCCCGAAAGACACAAAGGTTGCAAGAGCTTTCCTATAATTGACACCCAAACGTAGTACATGACCTAGCCCAAGCTACCAAGCGTGGGTAGCTCACCCAGCAAGCTTGAAAGGATGTATGTGAAAAGAAAGTTGGATAAAGTGGTGACTAGACCGAAAGGGAACAGAGTTAACTTCGGGTGACATCAGGATATCCGGGAAAACCCAAAGTCCTCATACAGACCAGGAGCAACCTCTCTTACAAGTAAAATAAGTCGGGATCCCTCATCCGCCCAGGAAAAATTTCCTCTCTCAAATAAGTGCCATGAGCACACCTAAATAAATGCCTTAGGCACATTCAAAATAAGTGCAATAGCACACCAATAAAGGGTAAAGTATTGAGAAAGGCTTCTTACATAGAGAGGCGATGTGACGACTCCACCGGGGTACTAACCAGGCTCGTTGGAAGCAGAGCAACATTTATGACTCCTAGACAGTGACTCCGCTGTGACCACAAGGGTTGCAGGCAGCGAAGCAACACAATGAGGACAAAATAATCGTACCGGATCCTGTGGATACCTGAATTTCTCCAACCATTTCAGTCTAGAAACCTGAAGCAATGAAACTCGGTCAAACAGCACCTAAACAGGCTAGCAGGCAAAGCAACCTCGCAAGGTGCCAAAGGCAAGGTAGTTGGGACCTTAAGGTGAAAGGAACAGCTGGAAAAGGCCCCTCCCTCCCCCCACCAAGGCAAACCATCAGAAGAGAGTCTGGGTTCGACCAGTGAATTTCCATTTGTTGTAGCCTCTACAAAACCCTCTAAAAATCCACCCTTTAAAATTTTTGGAGCCCCTTGAGCATAGAAAAGCTAAGTTAAAATCTGGAAAGGCTAAGATTCGCCAAGTCGCAAAATGGTTATTTTTCCCAGATCTACAACCTAGCGACCTCGTGACCCCCCAGGTCACTAAGTCACTAAGTCGCAAGGTTCTTGAATTTTGAAAAATCGCTACCCCGCGACCCCCCGAGGTCGCAAGGTCGCGAGGTCACACCTCCCTCAAACCAACGAATAGTGCGACCCAGCGACCTCATTAATGGCTCGCACATGCAACCATTTTATAAATAGCGGTCGCTAGGTCGCATTCTGTTCATGCGACAGAGAGAAAAAATGCCTCTGACAGGCCGACTGGAGCACGTTTTTCTCGGGTAAGTTGTCGTTTCCTCCTTTTTTTCCTTTTTCTTTGCTTTCTTGCCCTGTACACCCATTTTAGCCTTTAAATCACCCATTTTTTGTGCTCCTGTTGATCATTTAAAGACTTGAGGTGCCCCTTTTGCCCTAACACTTCCCCTCCTTACATAATCTTGCCACCACTTCCCAGCCAACCTCCTATGATATGATTCTTCCCTTGAAACTGCCCCCTTCCTTTGTTTTGGCCCACTTAGCCTTGCATTTTTGAAGTTAGAGGGAAATCTACTTAACACGCCACGCGCTAAAACCCCCGGCTAGCCCTAGCACGACTTGCGACCCTCGCGACCTTGCGACCTCGGTCGCTGAGTCGCCAGGTCGCATCCGCTCTCCATTCTTATTTTTCGTGACCTCACGACCTAGTGACCCTGCGACCAGGTCGCAGGTCGAAGAGTCGTATTTCCTTCGGTCTTCCTAGAATTTGCGACCCAACAACCTCGCGACCTAGTCGCAAAGTCGCAAACCCCTAAGAATTTTTCACATCGCGACCTTTGCGACCCTGCGACCCAGTCACAGGTCGCTAATTCAACCCTTCCTGTGTCTCCAATTGGAAAAAACTAATAATTGTGCCTAGAATTGCATTATCATGGCATCTTTCTTATCCTGGGACTCTTTCATGAACACGACAGGTGAATTCGAAGCAAACTTAGAGTGTGTCCCCGTCTCCTCAGATTCAAACAACATGGGACCTCCAGTGGCCCACAAAAAGAACAAGAGCCCGGAAGCAGAAGACATAGAGATGGATATACCAATGTCCTCGCCCCCGATCTACAGGGACACCTTGTGCACATTTGCCAAAGGGGATAGCATGTGTTGGTATCAAGTGTACCAGGAATTTTCTTGGCCAAAATTCCCATAGGACCTCCCTGACCGACAAGCATACATACAAGTTAAAAGGTCAAGGCTCCACCATGCAGGTGCCCACCCTACTATATTCCCATGCGCGGAGGTCATTGAGTGGATTATACAAAACACCGACCCCAAAAGTTGGGTAATCAGGGACTATGAAGGTAGAGCATTCGCGACTCTCAAGGGTTTGGATGCTCATGTTTACTACGCATTTCCTGAACGAGAGGAGGTCTTTACAAAATAATGGGCCACCACCCACGCAGTCGCCATAACAGACACTCTGAAAGGGTGGTGGGAGGAGCCTAAAAAATTCAAAGCCAAGAAAGATCAAGAATATCCAGTGGCAAGTCTTAGGAAGGTGTATAAACTAGTAGCCGCTATGCTATGCAGGATATACGGTCATCCTGATGCCACCACTTTCAACAGTACGTGGGTATCCCTAATGGAGTATGTCACTGTGCACGACACCTGGTTCAACTAGGCCAGCATGTTGGTGGCCTCTCTTCAAACAAACATATCCTCGGCACTGGTACCAAATGATGGATATTCCTCTGAATTCTACATGGCTTCCTTCTTTTTGGATGTTTTTTGTTTGAGGTGCCACTTTGAGGGATGGGCTCACAACTAGGATCCAAAGTAGGCACGCCCAATCCACTTAGAGATGAAGGTATTTTGGGATTCCAGGTATAAGCAGGACAAAGATCCAATCTCTCAAGTCTTCATCCCGGCTCTCTACAGAAAATTGTTTGGCCAGGACACTCCTTGCATGTCTTGGCGAGCCATGGATACGTTAGGCAAGGTGGTGCATTGGTTCCCACTTTCCGAATACACGTTCATTCGAGTCTTTGGTTCATACAAGGCTCCCCATGCTATGCCCCGATATGTTACAGATAACAAGCTCATTCAAGAGGTCTATTTCCAGATGACTTCCAGTTTCTCTAAGGTCCTGACTAAAGGCAAGAAGAAGTCATGGCCTACACTACCTCTCACTGTTGGTACCTACATGGTCAAATATTTCAGGGAGGTAGAGGCAGAAGCAGAAGAGATGAGAAGTTATCGCCTAGGGCCATTGGACCACTGGACATATGACCCAGAGAGGATAGTCCCTGATCACTGTAAGCGGGCTAAGTTCAAATGGAACTACCAGCACACTGAGTGCCCGGGCGAGGATGAAAAAAGAAACTGGTATAATGCGGATAGGCAACTTGCCCCAGGGGCATGGTCCTATCAATAAGATCTATATTACCACACATTGGAGGAAAGAAGCCATGAATTAGGAGGCTCTTATTCTTAGGCTAAGAAGCCTCGAACCAGTACAGGGCACAACACCGCTGCCCAGCAGAAAGAGCAGCAGGCCAAATTTCAACACGAAATTGAGAGGAAAACAAAAGAGGATGAAGAAAAGAAAAAAAAGAGCCTGAGGTCAGAGAAAAATAAGAAGAAGGCAGAAGAGGTTAGGAGAAAAAAGGAGGAGCAATAGGCTGAGACTGAGGCGGATCGGCAACTCAAAAGAGAATTAGATCAAGTGGAGGCCGAATGCAAGAGGAAGGTAGAACAGGAAGCAGTGGCAGGAGCCGAACACAAGAGGAAAGTTGAACAAGAGGCAACAACTCAACAGTTGGGGAGGCGAAAAGTCAGGAAGCCAAAAGGGCAAGTTTTGGTCTATAAAACTTCCTTCGGGAAGATTATAAAAGGGCTTTTTTTTTGGGACTCAAAGAGTGAGAGAGCATTGTATAGAAGGACTACACTCTTTTGATTATGAATACAGATAATTGTTAAACTCCTTTTGGATATAATGTGTTTTGCTGTGCGAACACTATGAGTATTTCTTTTTCAATTTCCAACATCTTTTGATTAATGAAACTGAGTTCCTGATGGCATCATTTATGCATTATAGTTCTCTGTACTCGTGTTAATGGTGTTAAGTTTATTTATGCTTCCTCAATGAATGTTAATAACTTTGTTTACTGACATTTATATTTTCATCATAAACATTTAAGGAAGTGAGGATTGTTCCTGCCATAAAGAATTGTTTCTTCTATGGTTAGAACAATGTGCAAGCATGACCCTTATGATATGTTGTTGACAATATTTCTTTTGGCTTCATGTTTTATTATTCATCTTGCTACGCATAGTGTTATATACTTTTTTAAACTCACCAATCATGTATCTTGTATCGTCCGAATAAGTGTGTGTCCGCAAGTTCATTGAGTTCTATTGAGACCCAAGGAAAGGAGACTTAAGCGGTAGCCAGACCCACACCTTGGACGGGATCCCTACTCCAAATGGTTTAGAGTATAGTTGGGACTTTTTACTAGGGAGATCCCCTGCTATTGGCATGAAATTTTTTCCCGTCAACAGGTCCCTAAACTATCTCTGTAGACTCTTTAGATAAATCAAGTACATTGGATTTTGGATCTTCAATACACCACTTTTTCAATACTCTTTTTTTACACTTGAAGATTCCAAACCAATTTTCAATCAAAGATAGGTCAAAGAATCCCCACTAGGTCAATTAGGGTTTCATGTATTTCAAGGTCATCATCTCCAAAAAGACTGTCATTCAACTTCAAATTTTGCACATAAGGTAATGGGCTATCTGTTGAGCTCCAAAAATGTTTTTCTTCCACCACATTCCACTCCATTTCTTTTGTTCATTATTAATCCCAGGCTCAAATGATCAATGAAATTAGTTAAAATTGCTTTAAGAATGAATATCATGACTAACTTGCTATGTTTTTATGATTTTGTCATTGTAAGTGCTTTTGAACTAGGACTAGCTACAGAATGCAGACATTCTGTAGCTAGTTGCCAATTCTGCAGCCGTCTTCATGTTTAAGCAGGTTCCAGATGTCCTCTCGGAGAAAACCACACATGGTCGTATTCCACATCATGCCTTTAGCATTTTTTGCTCTCCATGAAGATTGAACGGACTTTTGTACGTGGTTATGCACATGGGAACTCAAACTAGGAGTTAGACTCCTAATAGGACAAGGACAGTCCAGATGTCCTTTGTCATATTACGATGCCACCTTTAGAGTTATAGTTCGATTTTAATATGGAAAGACAGTAATCCCTGTATTATCTCAAGTTATGTTATGTAAATTTTCTATAAATGTAGCTCGGGAAACCGAGAGACAAGGTTAGATCTTGGTTAGATTTTATGGTTGACTGTTAGATCTTTGAAGTCCAAGAATACTCTGTTTTGAAGTGATTCCTCTTTAATGAAAGAAGCAGCATTTCCTTGAACGTGTTGAGTCGATCTTGAACTATATTTCGTGCTACTCTGGTGGTAGAGGGCCCTTGCCTCCTGAGCGGCCTTGTTTATACAGTAGATAAGTATTTTAGTCTCGTTTCTATTTCTAGTTTAGGCAAGTTTCTGAAGTTTATGTTCATATTTGTTTACATTAATTATCACAGCTAGACTTACTCTAATAAGCTCTTCCAAAATATCATTATGACGAATAAGGTATAGCTGTGGTATTGTAGGTTTTAATTGCATTCTCTTTCGTTAATTATCACAGTTGGACTTACTCTAATAAGCTCTTCCAAAATATCATTATGATGAATAAGGCATAACTGTGGTATTGTAGGTTTTAGTTGCTAGTTTACACTAAGTGGCATAGCCAGTCTTACTCTTACAAAGCTCTTCCAAAATATCATAACAATGAGTAAGAGGTAGTTGTGGTGTCTTAGATTTTAGTTTTATTTGCTTTCAGTCTTGTGTTTATGTTCAAATTGCATTGAATGATACAACCATACTTGTTCTCACAAACTCTTCCAAAAGATAATTCATACTGAACGAGATGGGCTGTAGAATTCCTTAGGTTAGTTGCATGTTAATTTAGTTATAGCACTCCGGAGGTAGAATGCATGTGGTTCAGCTCTGTCATTTCATTTCCAGTTTAATAATGGCTTTTTAGTTTAACATTGTTCACTGTACTTCAAATAGACTAGTGGCACTCTAGTTTAGTTTTAGCTCACTGTATTAGCACTCCAGTTTAGTTGTCATCCATTGCATTTTTAAATTATATTAGTTGTTAAATTTAAATACCACAGTCTTCATTATTTACAAAAATTCTTTTGTTCCAAACTCATATTAATACATAATTATCTGGACAGAAGTTAGTATCAGTCTAAAGGCCGGAGTATTTTGCAACCTTTTTACCATTTCACAAACAAGCCTTTTCTCAAAGAATATTTTAAAAAAGAGAAAGCTATAACTTTTGAGTAAGGCCTAGTGGTGCTAGATTGAGTTGCAGAACAGAATTAGAAGCTAGTTTAGAATAGAAATCTTATGGTGCTACAAATGTTCTTTTCCAAATATATTCCAATAGACCTTTAATCATGGATGAGATGTTGTAACATTGTAAGTTGATTGTTTGATTGTTTAGTTAGAAGAACTTCATTTACACTTAACTTGCCCATTTCTCAAGCTCTTCCAAAACATCTTTAATGAATAAATTGGACAATTTTAAGCTCATGTTGTGATTTATTTCTTTGAAGTCATTATCAAGCTTTGTATTTTGCTAGCCATAGTTTAGGCTTTGTTTTGTTTCAGTATTTGCATTTGTCATTTGCCATCCATAATTTAGGCTTCACTCTGTTTTTAACCAATAGCTTCTTCTCACTAGCATTTAGCTCCTTCCCTTGTGAACATAAAACCATAAAAAAACCAAAAACATCATAAAACACTAGACACAACGTAGTGAGAAACAAATACCTAGGCACATATAGTGCACCACACTTCAGCAGTTTACCAACCCTGGTTGACAATTAATGAACTCAATCTAGGAGACTAGGTTGAGCACAAACACTATCTTGACACTTTTTCATAATTAATAAGAGGCCAACTAGCAGAATAAATTGGTAATATAAGAGGTCTGCTACTCAATGATGGCATCTTGCAGCAAGGGAGACAGGAAAACTAGGGTTTTTTTAGGGCAATTTTCTTGGTTTCATGACCTCCATGGTTAAAAAATCGACAAGGCTTATATGCTAATGCTCTTACACCTCCTCCTATCCTTAATATACCTTCATAAACACTTCCCATCACTCATATCCCTCAAACTCATCATTTTTCTACAAAACCTAGCCTATTGCTACAATTTGACACTTTTCGAGACTAGGCCTATGTTTTTCCCTTTTGGACCCTTTCCCCTCACTAAATCATTGAAATTCCACTTTCCCCTACTCTCTAACATCCATCCCTATTCTCCAAAATTTCCCCAATAATTTAGACAACCCTTAAACCCTTCATTCCCCTCCCTCTACAAGGCAGTCCTAATTTCCCTACACCAAACCCTAATTTTTTCTTCCAACTAAGCTAGGGTTGGCTATGGAAAAGAGGCATCAGAGAATAAGATCCATATGGTAGGTCATATCAGCAATCATGAAGCCATACCAACGCATAAACATCATGCCTCCATCATTTTCCAAGAATTCATTCCAAGGGCCAAGTCATTTCCCACACCTAGGGCCAGTTTTTCTCAAAAATATGTTTCTAGCCAAACAGAGATGAATTTGGAAAAATTGAGAGAAAATTTTTTCCATCATAGGGCCAAGAAGAAAAACCTCCTTTATTTTTTACATAGGTATCATGGTTTGGAAGCAATGTCAAAAATATAGGTGTCACCAGAGAATTTCTGCACTGCTGGAGTGACCCTAGAAAAATTGGTTTTTGTTATAGCTGGAGTGTCCACATGACTTTATTGATGCTTCAAATGACAAATCTACTTTAAGGGATTTCCAACGAGCCATCACGGAGCCAAATCCGACATCAGGAAGGTGGTCAAAACAGCACTGCAAGTACACCTATTTTTCTGCTGAAGTGGCACCATGCACAGAGAAATGTTGGAATTTTGGAATTTTTACTAGGCTATATGATCTGGATCAAGAGAACACAAGTATTTCTGGAAATTAGATTCAACAAGATTTCCAACAAGCCATCACGGAGCCAAATCCGACATCGGGAAGGAGGTCAAAACAGGATTGCAAGTACACATAGTTTTCTGCTGAAGTGGCGCTACACACAGAGCAATGTTGGGATTTTGGATTTTTGAATAAGCTATAGGATCTGGATCACGAAAACACAACAATTTATGGAAATTATACTCATCAATATTTCCAACGAGCCATCACGGAGCCAAATCCAACATCGGGAAGTGGTCCAAAACATGGTTTCAAAACACCCTATTTTTCTGCTGAAGTGGCGCTACAGACAGAGCAATGTTGGGATTTTGGATTTTTTACTAAGCTACGGGAGCTGTATCAAGAAAAAAAAAAACATTTATTGAAATTAGACTCATCATGATTTCCAATGAACCATCACAGGCCCAATTTCGACACCGGGAAGGCCTCCAAATGGCCTCTACAAAATGACGATGCACACAGGGGAAGTTTGGCTAGAATTGCCACACAGAGATCAAAAACCTAAAAGAGGAAAAAAAGCATGACAGGCTTGGATTTTTGGCTGAGTCTTCTCAGTAGGTGTCCAAGACCTCTTGAAGGAACATTCCACCAATTTTGGGCAAAATTGAACAAATTTTCGTTTTTTTTTTTGAAATTTCGAGACCTCTGTGCGTAGCACCCTAGGCGCTACGCACAAATTTTGTGCATCCTCAGCTTGAAAAATTTGCATTTTTGGATTCCTCTCATCACCAAGAGTCTTCTCACCAAATTTCATATCATTTGGAGCATTTTTTGCCCCTCAAAAGGTAAAAAAACATCAAAATTTTGACCTTTCTGCCTCATTTTCAGACCAGGTGCTGCGCACAGAGCAGTGTTGGGAGAATTGGTTTTTGAATAGGCAAATGGAACCCAATATAGACAACTCAAGAATTTATAAAAATTATACTCATCAGGCTTTCCAACGAGCCATCACGGAGCCAAATCCGGTATTGGGAAGGGGTCCAAACTCAACCACAAGAGACCCTATTTTCTGCTAAAATGGCGCTGCACATAGAGACTGCCTACTGTGTTTTGGACCAAAAGTCAACAAAACACACTCATTTATTGCAAATAGATATTTTTGAGTTTCTTGGGGCTAATTACTGTAGAATTAGGTGCAAATAGTTATTTTGGCATTTATTTCTTAGGATATTATGTGCCTTGGGTCTTGCATGGTCTCTTGGCCATAAATGACATTTATGGTTGAATTTGACATTTTCCTACTATATTTAGGGTTTTAGTCCTCCTTTGCTCCATAAATATAGCATGAGGCCCATATGTATTTTGTTGGCATTTAATGAGCTTGAAGAGTAATATACATGGTTTCATGTGCATGGAGAAGAAATTGGTTTTGTGAAGTGGATGAGTGGCTTGCTTGGCTTGATGATGGAGAAGCTTGTTTGCACGATTCCATAGCTTGGTGAATGGTAATGTTTTCCTAATTTTTCTGTTGTTTCCCTTGTTATCATTATGTTTCATGTTTCTTGGCTGCTATTAAACAGAAAAGTATAGGTTGAGACATGTTCTTTGAGGCACCTCAGTCCTCCTGTTTGTTATAGCCTTTATGTTTTTTCTTTTGGCCATCCTAAGGAATTCTTTATTGCTCCTTAAGTCCACCAAATTTTTTTTTTGTTTTATGTATAGTTATTATGCTAGCTTACAAGTATGATTCATGGTATGCCCTGCTTATTTGAAGTTCTCAAAACCCTATCTTCAAGCCTTTTTGTGTGTATATTGATTGTTAGGTTAAGTGAAAGAGGTCTCGTTCGATCTTGCCCTTTGTCCATGCTTGTAAACTTGTTTCAGAGTTCCCAATAACTTGATGTATGCTATTTATGAATTCCCTCTCCATAAATTGAGTTATTTGTATTGTCTTATGTGTTTTCCCAAAATCTGAAGGTGATTTTCTAAAGTTAGAAGCTCTTATGCTCTCTATGTATCACTGGAATGTTTCTCTTGGATGTTTATTATTTTAGATTATGGTTTATTGAGCTTAATGGTTTTCCTTACCTCATGGATTGTAACTTTTAAACTATATATGTTTAAGACCTCTTAGTATTTCCCAAACTTAATGTTCACTACACATCATACATCACCTTAAGGATCCATTGACCTTGCTAAATCGGCCCTGCAATACACTCTATTTCATTATTTAGACACTCTTGACTTTCACTTGACTCCATAGCCCAATGGCTTTGACATACTCTCACTCCACCTATTCCATTTGACCATTGTTCCCAACCAAAACAATAAAAAAACCATACACTTAACAACTAGCCTAAAATCAAAACCCTAGAGAAAAATGAACACGTCCTTTCATTAGGGGAATTTTGAGGTATAAAATGGGCCTCCTAAGGAAATTATAAAATAATAGTGGAAAAAATCAAATAAGATTTGATGACATCATCAAATTTTAGAGGGAAAAATGAGGGTTCATTTCTTTTTTTCAACTCATTTTCAACTTATTTCCAAATTTTTCGGGAAAGTGTGAGTCCCCGTTGGATGCAAATTCTAATCTCATCCAGTACCCATGTTGCACAATTTCGATGGGTTCTAATAATCTAAAAATGAGAAACATACAAAAAAATGTGATTACACCATACGTTTTTTATGTATTTCTATTTTTCGTGTAGTAGAACCCATCGAAAGTATGCAACATGGGTACTCCTTGGATGAGGAATTAAATTTCGAATTCAACACGTACTCCCACTCGAAATTTGAGTAAAAATTTTGGGAGATAAGTTGAAAATACGAGTTGAAAAAGTAGTTTTATTATTTTATTATTTTTTAATATTTTTACCCTTTTATTTAAAAAATGGTAAATCATCCCCCATGGTTGACATCATCATCTTGAATCCTATTGGTTGTTATAAATTTTATTTTGTTGTACATTTTTCTTAGGAGGCCCATTTTAGACCTCAAAATTCCCCTAATGGCACCCAATAGAGAGATCCCTCTCTGAGTCCAGGTAGGCTAGGTCCTTGGACTCCAAAGCTTGGTTCCATGTTACCTTGTCATTTGGTCTTCCAATCTGCCAAATCACGGGACCCTAACAGCCATCATAGGGTTTCTGGGTAATTTTTTATCCTAAACTTTGTGCGTAATAGTTCCTGTAAGAATAATTTCCATTCCTACCACCATTGTGGTCCAATTTGTATCCCCTTCATCGATTCCCATCCCTGATGACATATTGAAGTAGACTCCTGCTTAGCGATCTAGTTTATGAAAACAATCCCTTTTGAGTGTAACACATCCACCAGACCTCTTGATAGAGAATATGCATCATTACACCAAACCCATGTGTCCATTCCAATTCTACATTTTCCCCCATTCCCACCTGCCAGACAAGTCCTTCTTCCACAAGCCTGAATGATACAATAGAAGCCTTCCAAATGACAGAAGATTTTGAATTAACTTTTCCAAGCATGCGGATCCGTTCATCTAAGGGAATTGGGTCGATGTATTTCCTTTTGACCAAAGTCATCCAGAGATTTTCTTTTGTCAAGATCCCCCACCCCGATTTTGCTGCTAGTGAGGTAGCAATAGAATGTAAGTCCTTTATACCCCAACCTCCCAATTCCTTTGGCCTTGCAATTTAATCCCATGCCACCCATGGAATGACAGTTTCTTCCTTTTTCCCAACCCATAAGAAGCAGTTTCACAGTTTTCTGATATTGTTTAGGATACCTTTTGGAACCCAAGAAAGGGTGATCCAATACACTGGGATGGCCAAAAAAACTGATTTTATGAGGACCAGTCTACCTACTCTAGATAACCATTTGAAACTACAGAGGTTTATTCATTTTTCAATTTTTTAAAACAACCAGAACCAGTCTTGTTTTCTATAGGCATAAGGTTTCAGATAGAATCCCAAGTATTTTAGAAATTCCCCCATACAGTGTTGAGAGAAAGGGAGAATAGCATAGATCCTTTTGAGGTCAGTCCTTGAAAGACCTTCATATTCTATTAAGGATTTCTGAGCATTTATAATCATACCTATAGCCTTCAGGAATAGGTCCATGGGAAATTTTAGCTAAGTTACATCCTCCCTGGTCCCATTACTGAAAAGAAGTATGTCATCCACAAAAAACAAATGAGAAATGTACAAATTTGTTGCTACTTCTATACCTTTTGGGTCTCCACTTCTCTTATCCGATATAAGAAGTTGGCTAAGGCCTTCAACAGCTAATAAGAACATGATAGGTGAGAGTGGGAATCCTTGTCTGAGCCCTCTTTGACCATGAAAAAAGGGGGAAGCAGCCCCATTTATAAGAACATCAAAATACACATTTGAAATGCATCCCATAATCTAGTTGACAAAATCAATTCTAAAGCCAAGATGTGTCAGCAAAAGTCTTAGATATATCCAACTCATCCTGTCATATGCTTTTGAAAGATCAATTTTTACAATTAGACCTTTTTTATTTGACTGATTTATGCTATGTATAGTTTCCTGGGCCAGCCTAATGGCTTCATGAATCTCCCTGTCATCCAAAAAACCAAACTGTTCTTTAGATATGTTGCTAGAAAGAATAGGTTTCAGTCTAGAGGTAATGTTTTTTGTGATGATTTTGTAAATATAATTGCACATGGATATAGGTATGAATTCATCAAAAGTAGATGGGGAACCTGATTTGGGAATAAGAGACAAGAAAGTATATTTGAAAGTTTCATGGATAAAGCCTTTGATTCTTGATTCTTCTACCACTCCAATAATATCCTCCCCCATAAATTCATATAAATGTTGAAATAATTCCATTGTCCAGCCATCGGGCCCTAGACTTTTGTCTTTTTGCATTGAATTTAGGACATTTTCAACTTTTAGATTTGAAACAGGAGCCATTATATGCTCATTGTCAACCTCCTCAGCATATCTAGGGAATATTTTCACAACCCTAATCACCTCCACAATTATTGCTCCCTCGGGGGATTTGAAAAGATATTTTCCCATTGTTTCCAGCTCATTAAAATATTTTTCCTTGGCCCCCCCCCCACCCCGAACTTGTCCAGTTCCCAAATAGTATTGGAATTTTTCATCACCCTTACATAATTTTGGAAGAATTTTGTATTTTCATCCTCGGATGAGAGCTAGATTGCATGACTCTTTAAACACCATTGACATTCATTATCAGAAATAATCTTCCTTCTCCTAGTTTCCAATAACTTGATCCTATCCCTCTTCTCCTCATTCTCATAACCATCAACCTCCTGACTGTCCGTTCTTTTTGGCTCCTCCCCAATCTCTCGTAGATCAACTGTCTCTTTTCAACTTATCTTTTTCCCATGTTATTGTCACCTTTTAAAGTCTTTTTAGAGTACTCATAAGTGACAGAGCATGGGATATAATGCAGGACCTATCCATAGGACTCCATGTTTTGTGAACAAGACTAATATATTCAGAGTCCTTTAGCTAACCTGCATTGAACTTGAAGGGGGAGCTAGGTTTCTTGTTTGGTTGAGACATCTCAAGTAAGATAGGGGAGTGATATGATTCCCCCCCCCCCCCCCCCCCCGTAACCCACCCATTGGGTTCAAATCTAGGGGGATCGTATTAAAAATACTTTTTAAGAGTGTTCATTCAACTTCGCCAATAATTTTATCCCCCACTCTCTTGTTCCTCCATGTAGGAGAGATTTTAACTATGTTTGAGTAAATGAGACGACCTTCTCTTAATTTATTTCGGATGAAATCAGAAAGGGGGTCTTCTTGAGCCATAGGACCCCAAGTTTCAGACAGGCCGAGGGAGAAATTTAGATCTCCTCCCACCACAAAATTGGGAACTTGCATATAATACTTTGTGAGAAGATTGTTCTAGAAATATATCCTCTCCTGGAAGGGTCCATCGAGATTAACAATAGTGAAATCTATGGCTAATTAAATTGAATAGCCCTCTACACCAATTACCAAATCGGACCCCAAGATTTTTTCAGATTTATAACATTTTCTTTCAGTCCTAGGGCTAAACCTCCTGATCTTCCTTTGACATTAATGGTCACAAAAGTCGAACCCGGGAGAAATTTATGGAGGGATGACATAACTAGATCGCCCTGACCCAGTGTCTCTTGTAGCATAATCACATCTGGACAATAATTAAGGAAGAGATATTTTAGAGCTAGTTTATTATGGGTGCTTGCTAACCCTCTACAATTTAAAGACAACATAATCATTTAGAAACAATGAGAGGGGTCTACGCCACTCTAAGTGCCCCTTTGAGGGATAATTGTTTCCCATCAGCTATGTCAATTATAACTTTTAATTTTGCTTTAGATATATCAGTTTTATGACCCCTTATTTTCTGAGGCTTATCAGGATCAGGATGACATCCCAACCCACCAATGGCATCAACAAAAAAATATTTTTTATCCCGTGGTTCAATTTTGTATGTTATGGTGTCAATAAATAGTTTTTGGATGGTAGTAATATTGTTTTCCATGGCCAAAGAAAGGTTTTTTATGCATAGAGTCTCATTTCCATGAGGCCTTGAAGGACCAAACGAATGAATAACATTTGATAAAATATCAAGAGAATCATGAATAGGAGGTAGGGATCGAGTAGCAGTACTCGCCATATCCGTTGCGGGTTCAATAGGTCCTTGGATGATTGGTGCATGATTCATTGCTCCAGCATGGTGGATCTCCATTTTTATGATATGTTACTCCATCCCTTCTATGAGGATCAACCCCTCTTCCTGCTGGTGAAACTCCTCTTCCATCTGAACTTGTTCGCCCCTTTCATGCTGATCCAACTAAGCCCGATAATCATTCTTGATACGACCCTTTTGTCGAAGCCTTCTGCTGATGCCCAGAGGGTAGTCTCTAGCTAAGTGGCCAGTTTTATGACACGTATGGCATCTAAAAGGTAAGTGATCATATTCAATAATCTTCACATAAGAATTTTGGTCTAGATGTAAATCGATTTTCTCAACCAGGCCCTCTCTAGGGACAAGACGAACCAGAATACGAGCAACGTTTCGTGATTTTGAAAGCTTAAAAGACATATCCGCGTCTAGAAATATACCCACGCTATCCACAATAGCCTTGAATACATATATTTTCCATAAATTTGGAGGGAGAGATGGAAGATAAACCCAAACCAAGATCTCATCCGCTCTTTCCTACTGCACATCAAATATGGTAATCCACTGCTTGAACAGAATCAGATCAATGCAAAAACCCCAATTGCACGCTAACACCCATTCAAGGGTTCCTTTGTTTGCGAACCTGATCATGAACCATCCCTTTTCCAAATTTATCACTTCCACTTCCTTATCCAGAGCCTCTCCCCAAGATTTTTCAATCCATTCAGAAATAAATTGTGCAGAGAAGAATTTTCTACACACTCTACCCACCGGATGGTCTCCGTAGATTAGTGTAGATTAGTTTTAGGAAAAGGGTAACTGAACCCATTTTAACTAGTTGGAATCACCATTCCCAAATAGATAAGGGCCTAATTGGGGCCCTGAATAGGTGATCTCTCACCCCAATGTTGATTATGGTCATTTTTTTCCATCAATAGGTTGGTAGAATAGTGTATAACCCATACTTCTTGATAGTCAGTTTATAAATGGAACATGAAGTGCATGAGATGATATGTCAGTAATTTTCTATCAAATCTTTGGGTAGTAGAAATAACTTTGAAGTAATGATAGTATCTTATCCACACTAAAGTGCCCTACAACCCAATTGTAATGTGCCTCCCAAATCAACTTGGCATGCTAACTTATGCATATAAAAAGGTGGTGTGGATAACATAAGATTGCATCCTAGAGGTGGAAGTTGGAACTTCTTTGCCTACAATTAGTGGTTGTTATGAAGTAGAATAGTTAGAGTAATGTTTGTATAATCGTGGGCACCAGGAGGTCTCGTGCTCACTTGAGTTAAGAAATGTGGTTAGCTCAATAATTGGCGGTTGATTAAGGTAGTTTGCAACATATTTTGTGTTATTATTGTACTTAATGTTCAAGTAAAATTGTTGTAGGTATGTGGATTGTTTTCTATCTTTGTAATTCATTCACTATGTTTTTTCTTCTCTTGAAATATGTGAAATGAAGTTGTTGGTTCCTTTTTATAAACATATTTACTAATGTTGTGAAAATAGCAGAAAATACTTGTAAATTTTTACTTAAAGAAACCTCAAAAAGGTGCTCCACATTTTCATCAACTAATTCTCTTTCATTTCATAGTTTCTGCTATGATTTTGTGTAAAGAATTTTATCTCATCCCTCTACACTGAATATTTATTCTCAAAGTTACTTCCTGCCATACTACAACCACAATAAACTATAGTCACAGACATATTGGCCATCTTGAAGGGTTTTTTACGTTTTCCAAGAGTTGAAATCACATTAAACCTCAAGGAAATATCTCTGAGCAATGACATTTACAGTTTTAAAAGAAAATATTTTCATTTATTTTGAATAAATGTCCTAGACATTGGATTCCTTTCAGCCAGAGATTGTCCTTAGGGTTACAACATGGACCATTTTTTATGGTAGTCATTCTATAACTTTCCTTGTGTCTACATGAATTTCGGAGGCTTGTGATTAGTGTGGATTATCATCTCCTTCCCTAGAATATAGTGTTCACCACACACTCATATTGAGAAGCGGGGGTTTGAATCATTATAATACAATTTTTACTTATTTAAATATTTATGAACCATGAGAAAACAATCAAATATGTAGAATATGGAACCTAAGATTTATGTGGAAACCATTTTGGTAAGAAACCACAAAAATTATTTTTATAGTTATTTGTAGGTACCAACCTATTATTGAAGATATTTGTAGACGACATCCTACTATGGACACCAATCCCCACCATTTCAAATATTTGTAGGCACTAACCTATTGGAGATATGAATCCCCACTATTGCCAATTTTCATAGGAACCAACATAATTCACTAAGTATTCTTGTTATTTTGGCCTTCACCAAGTTTTTTAGTTGCTTCTACCTACACTAGGTCTACTTGATGCTTATGCCTTCACCGGGTCCGCTTCTCCCATTTTTGTTTGTTTTTTTTGGAATCTTCCCAAGAAGGAACTTGTGTAACATGTCATGTATCCATATTCTCAAATATTGTTATTAAATTTTTTCTTGAGGAACTTATCTATGTCTCCTTAGATCTCTGAAAATTTCACAGTCTAAAATGTCTTAGAGAAGAAGTTACAAAAAAATTTCCAAGTTGCCTATTTGAAACTAATTTCAGGATCCTTCATAAACTCTAAATTCTGTAAGGCATATATCTAAAAGTATAATGAATAAAAGTTTGAAATTTTTACCTGAGATATTGCTATATATCTTTGTAGGTTTTTGAAATTTTCACGTTCTAAACATCGAGGAAATAATTTATAGTGAAAATTTAAAACTCACTAGTTTGAAGCTAATTTTAGGACTATTCAAATACCATAACATCCACTGGGAATATAAATATATATTTATATAAAACAAAATTTTCAATTAATTAAAAAAAAGAAAAAGGAAAAAAGAAAAAGAAAAAAGACCTATAATTATCATGTCTTTCGCCTCAATATTTTACAATCTAAAACATCTCAAAAAATAAATTATAGCAAGAATTCCAAACTGGCCTATTTGAAGCAAATTTCAAGAACATTAAGTAACCCTAAATTATTAAGAGCATATATTTGAAATAAAAGGGACGAAATGATTGAAAATTTTACCAAAGATACATGAATATCTCACCTCTATCTTCTCAAAATTACATGGGGTGAAACTTCCTAGAAGAAAAGTTATAGCAAACATTCCAAGTTGGCCTATTTGAAGCATATTTTAGAAGCAATTGGGAACCCTAAATTCCTGAGATAATATCTTTGAAATTATGGCAAATAAATGCCTAAAATTTTCATTACATGTACATTAATATATTTCTTCCATATCCTCCAACTTTTATGGTCTAAAACATCCCATAAGAATAGCTAATGAAATTTCAAAAATGACTCATTTACTCTACAAATCACATTTTTGCTCCACCTTTAAAACCCTAATATAATTCCCTATATTATCTTGTGCACCTGATATGAACTTAAACATTAACGCAACAAAATACATTAGTATAACCATAAATAAACATATGCAATACAAATAACACTTCATTTCATTAATATCAAAGAACTAAAATATGCTTACATACAAAATGGAAATAAACTAGCTCAGGCAATGGTAGCTTATCTATGAGAAGAGATGTGAAAGCTACATTCCTCTTAACTGTGTTAAAATGAGGCTCAAGGGCCTTTTTATTATTGAAAAACAAGGGAAAACCCTAAACAACCAAAACCATAACCCCAAGGGATGAAACTCCAAGATTTGGTGGGCCTCGTTGGGGTTAGTTGGGCAACCAACTTCCTGGGGTCATAAATTGGTCATATTATATTTGTTTGGTGTGTTTGATACCTTGTTGTAAATATCTATATGAGTACTACAAGATATGTATATGGCCCTTTCCTATGGTTATAGGCCTATAGCAAACCTTAAAAAAAATGTTGTTTAGGGCATCAAAACTGTTCTGGAAGTTTAAGACCAGAAAAACTGCTAAAAATAGTAAATGCTGCTATAAACAAGGAAACTGATGAAACTAACTAGAGATATAGGTGGAATAGGAAGGTTTCCACCAATATCCACTTGGATCATTCCTCCATCCTTAGGAAGCAATGGTCCCCATTGCGTGCAGAGCCTCCATCAGGTGAGGAAATTTATGTTGAACCTGGCCCATGGTGAACCACTTTCCCTGGTGAAGGAGTTGGTCTGCTTTGACAACTAGATACAGTTGGATCCTCTCTTGGCAAATGATTTTGAGTTGTGTGTCCATGATCCAATAATTCGTTTCATATTCTATGAAGTCTGGGTTTAACTCTGTTGGTGTGAGTTGTTTTGCAATGTCAAATGTGTCCAGTAATGGTGGAAAGTATGGTCAAAGGCGGTCCACATTGAACACTACGTACAGGCCAAGGAACATTGGAATTTTAAGCTCAAATGAATTGTACCCTACAGCCTTGGTGATGGTGTACAACCCATATTGGAGCAGACTAATCTTGCGGTGGGTACAAGTGAAACTACAAGGAAAATACCCTCTAGCGGATTTTTTTGAGGAACCCCTTATAAAAATACCCCAGACATCCATTTGTAGTGGAGGTTACTAGAGGAGGTTGGTGGGTGGAGGTTTTTGCAGATGTTTTTAATCTGGTGCACTTATCATCCTAAACCGCACTTGTGCATTCAACAAGAGAAAGCACCGGTGCGCAAAAAACATTGGCACACCGAACACCATGCGCTCCATACAAACTTTCCCTGTGCGTCTTATTATTGTAGCGCACCAGTGCTTTACAAATATTTCGCACTGGTGCGTCCTAAAAACGTGTGCCAAAACTGAAACCTCCCAGTGCAGTCTTAAGAAACTGCACGAGTGCACCTATAAAACCCCGCGCACTGGAACAAGGTTAAATAAATAAAAATAATCAAAAAACTATATTTTTCACTTTTTAGTGCTATAGAGATCTCAAGCACTAGTGCAACTTATCCTTGTCTGAGGCGCCCTGACATCCGTGCTCCCATTGCACCCATTGCACGCACTGTTGCAGTGCATTTCCCACCAATCTCCATTTTGAATTTTACAAAATGGTGGGAAATTTTACTTTTGAAAATTCTATAGCCAATATGCCTCCTCAACAGCCAAATGTATAGTTATTTTTTTTTTCCATAATTAAGCCTTTGAGTGGATTAGAATTGTAATTATCTTAAAATTAACCATTTAAAAAAATAAAAAAAATCTTGCATGGTGCACTCAAGCCGTTTGGCTCACACCGGTTCGCGGTGTTGCCTGTAAATTTACACATCACACTGCAACCGGGGCTAACGGTATCCGTACCAATTCCGAGGTGATACCAAAAGGCGCACCATGATATTTTAAAATTTAAAAAAATTGTGGTGCGGTCGGTTACTTGGCCACACCGTTGATCCTATGGAATAGCGGCAATGCAATGCGTTGACTGAAATATTCACCACGAGGTGGGTAATTTTGTCAGCGCACCACATTCCAGAATTTTGACGTGGTTAATGGTGCGGCCTGGTAAAATACTGCATCGTTGACTATGTAATGATGTGAGGAGGTCGGTGCCCTGACCAAACTATATGCCCCAGGGCATATAGTTTGGTCAACGCACTGTCGACCTGACACTGGTCCATAGTCAACAGTGCGGTTTTTTATACCACCGCACCATTGACTTTGGAACAATACCAGGAGGGAGGTGTGCTGAAAATTTTCAGGTGCACTGCCTCCGGTGCGCTGCAAATTTTCTAGTGCACCAACTCGAGTGCACTGCAAATTTTCTGGTGCACCGCCTCTGGTGCACGACAAAAAAAACGCACCATGCCCAGTGCATGCATGTTTTTTGTGGCGCGCCGACTGTTCTTTTTTTTTCAAAAAAAATTATATATGTATATTCGTAAATACATGTCTCATTTAATAAAAAAATTGTATTTAATATGTCAATCATTTAGAGATGTGAAAGGAGAGAAGAGAAGGACCAACAGCAACAACAGGCGGACCAGTATAACATGGTTCGCCTGTGGGAGGCATGAGAGAGGGAGAGAGATTCATACCCTCACGCTATTATAGCAGCTACTGTGGGGCTCCTAAGGTTGGTAGGCCTCCTCAAGTTCTATGAGGAGGATACTTCCTTAAATGGCCATGGTTTGTTTTTGCGACATCTTATCCGTAGGTGGAATGCCTACCTACAGGCTTTCCGGGTTGGTCCTAACCAGTGGTACGCACCCACTGAGGAGGACATCTATTTCATTATAGGGCTATCAAGGAGAGGGGTGGATTTTTCCTCATTCCCAGATGTTCCAGTTGGTTATGCAGCAGGGAGTGAGTTGGTGTACTCCCAGAGATACATTAGCATGGATATACTGTCTCCTTCGTATTTTTAGGTCTCTGGAGGTTAGTTACATATTGCTGCATTTGGTAGTGAGCAGGTGAGGTGCCTCTCACTTCTTATTTCGACCATTTCACACAACACCAGTGATGGGAAACACATTAGTTGCCCGCTTCTATATTATGTTGATTCTTTAATATAGGAGCCACAACTTGTCAGGCGGTATGCCATTTTTTTGCGGCAATTCTGTACAGCCTTAGATAGATGTCGTGCTCATGCACAAGGGAGGGTCAACTTCCCTTTTTCTTCAGAGATTTTTTGTTTATTTTTTGAGAGGTTTCTAGAGATGAGGCCTACTTTTGTTCGGCAGTCTCGTAGACCGATGCCGGATGCACGGATGCACATGTGGGGACAAATGATGCCCAAGAGCAGTGAGACTGAGTTTGCCACGAGGTTATCACATGATGCACTGGAGTTGCTAGCCAGTGTTGACGAGCATCCCTTTGTTATGGTCCCCTATCCTTATGCTGGTTTGGATTGGCGAGGGTGTGCCAACATCCTCTTCACAGATGATGAGCCGTCAGATGATAGAGGTAGTATTATTGTTTTATTTAAATTTATTCTAACATGTTCTTTAACATGTTTTTATTAAATTGTGTAATGAAATTGTATAATTATTATTGTGTACTTGTATATATTTTGCAGACAATGGGTATTTTGATGGCGAGGACATGCCAACGCCACCAAATGATCTAGGTGTGGATCCTGATGACAATCAGGATATGCCAGATGTTGAGGATCATGAGGCTAGTGTAGAGAGACTTTCTCCTGTTGGTGTGCCGGTACCGCCTTTTGCTAGGCACGGTAGGCTTGATAGCAGATTGAAGATGGAGTTGGGTGACCAACTCTGTGCATTTTTTATTGAGGCAGGAGTCAGGCCCGCTACTATGAGAGACATACAGGACGATGGTAGGCTGGTACATATGTGGAGAGGCATTATGCGTGACATGTATATCCTGATGCAGCATGTCGTAGGAGCTACGACCTTAGTTACGCGGCTGAGGAGGGCCCTTGCACGTTATATGCATGGTCAAGACGCAGCATGTAATCGACAGTCCGCGAGTAGCTACACATCATCTGATGATCACAATCAGGGGAGTGATCATCGTTCACCTCACGCCACACCAACTGAGCAACCTCCACTAGCATTGACCAGCAGTCATCATGGAGAGCAGGCTGGACCATCGGCCACGTCAAGTTAGCAGCCTGCAGCATCCAGCAGTACTCATGATCATGAGCAGGCTGGACCATCGACCATGTCGAGTCATCATGATGAGCAGCTAACAGTTGATCTTGATCAGCATGAGGCACCAATACCAGATCAGCAGGTATGTGATGATCAACATGTATCTGAGCTTGTCGAGGCTGCACCATTGACTGAGCAGGCCTCAACTAGTACTGTTATTGATGATGTACCACTAGTTGATATATAACATTTATATTATAATTGTATATTTTTGAAATTATTCAGTTATATATATATGGTCCATATATTTTATGTTCATGTTGTAGTTGTACTTAATTTACATGCTGGTGATCATCATGATGTGTATATTTTTAGGTCATGTTAGATATGTTCATTTAATGTGCAACTTGCAGATAGATGTGTATGTGATAGCGTATTTTTCACATGAGATGTATATTTGATGTTTATGTTGTGATGATGTTATACAATGCTAATTGTGTTTTGTTAGATGATCATGATCACTATGATGTTAGCGAATTTGAATGTGTTTTTAAGTCAAATATGATGTTTGTACGATGGTTATCATGAACGTGATGTTTATTAATTAATTTAATATTAAATGATCATGATATTGTAATATTTGTAATTCTAATTGTATGTAAAATTATAAAATTGTAATTGTATGTAAAATATTTGTAAAACTTTAATTGTAATTGTAATATTTAATTTATTTTGAAATAATTGTAATTGTAATTTTAATTGTAATTGTATATATGTAAAATTGTAAAATTGTGATTCTATTTCTAATTGTATGTAAAATTCTAAAATTGTAATTGTAATTATACCTGAAATTGTAAAATTGTAATTGTAATTGTAATTGTATGTAAAATCTTTGTAAAATTTTAATTGTATTATTGTGAAATGATTGTAATTGTAATTGTAATTGTATGTAAAATTCTAAAATTGTAATTGTAATTGTACGTGAAATTGTAAAATTGTAATTCTAATTCTAATTCTAATTGAATGTAGAATATTTGTAAAATTTTAATTGTATTACTGTGAAATTATTGTAATTGTAAAATTGTAATTGTATGTAAAATTCTAAAATTGTAATTGTAACTTTAATTGTAATTTTAATTGTAATTGTATGTGAAATTGTAAAATTCTAATTCTAATTCTAATTGTAATTGTAATTTTAATTGTATGTAAAATATTTGTAAAATTTTAATTGTATTAATGTGAAATGATTTTATTAAAATTTGTAAATTTGTAAATTTGTAAAATTTTAAATAATTGTAAAGTAATAAATCTAGAATAATATTAATTTTTGTAACATAATAAAGTTTAGAAAATAATGTAAATAAATTCATGTACTTTAGAATTATCATTATTTTATTATGATCTTACATAATATAATTAAAAAATAAAATAAAAAAAACTTAAACTTTATACAGTACGCCATTGTTTTTTAGATCAAAATAATTGCAAATTATCAAGTGAAATATTGATTTTAACATTAAAATAATGCAAATTACCAATTAATTCAAAATACATATTATAATGTTTCGAAAAACCCATCTTAAAAAGTATAAATATTGATGAAATAACACATGTACCATATCACTCTCGGTTCTCATGATCACCCTTATTATCTTCCAGCTCACATGGCATGATAACACTATTGTTCTCAAAAATATTTTTTCATCTAGGGTCATGTCTCAATATGAACCACCAATCCCTATCCAACACATCTAGGTAAAACAAAAACCTGGTTGCAGTGTTTGGGGAAAACATAGGGCTCCTTAGATTCATCCCACATCTTTCTAGAGTTGATACATATCAGCCTACTATCGTGATCTTCGTTTACATTATTCCACCACTTGCACCTAAAAATAACACATTGGAAAGAAGAGAAATCCACTTCAATGATCTCTTGTATCTTTTCAACGTAACCTAACGTCCTCATACTAGGTTTTGATGACGGTGGCTAAATCGACTAGATAGATCGAACTCGACTTCAACTCCACAGTCTTGTGTGATCTTTCCAGCATCGGCATTTTCTGTGCGAAAATGGTGTCCATATGCCCACATAGATGGGAACAAATGCACCTGTTATAAAAAAAAGTTAAAAAATCATAGTGTCATGTGTCTTATAATAACCCAACAGTTAAAATATGAAATATAGATGTAATTACATTTGAAAGGTGCATTATTAAGTTTCAAATGTACATATAAATTAAATATATTATTTCTGAATTGTTGCACCCAATCCCTACATTTAGTGCATCCGCTTCAGCACGCAAGTAACGACCAGTTGCACCGTATTTCTCTCTGACTTGGTTAGCAACCCAACTGTTGGGGTATATTTTTGGCATATTTTCTTTTAAATGATTGGGATAATGTAATATTCCAAAATTTGCAAACAACAAATTGGAATATTAATTTTTTCTTATTTCATCTAGGAGGTGAATAAAATGGGTAGAAGGCCCATGAGTAGGAATAAGATCCTTCATAGTGTGAAAAGTATTAATGGAGTAGCTTTATTTTACACCTTCTAGTGTGAAAAGGAGCAATTACATGAGGACAAGGTCAAGTTTGACCAAGTCAACAGCACTGCCTAAGAGGTGTAGCTTGCATGAGAAGACAACGCAGTTTGAGAGGGAGGAATATTCTTTGTGTAAGAAACCCTAATGTGTGGGGTCCAGGGCAAAGAGGCATTCACTTTCATAAAAGGAGGAAGAGGCAGCCATAGTGAGACATCTTGGAGTATATTGATATTTGTCTGCTTAGACTATTTGCAGTCTCTGGTTGCTCAACTGAATTGCAGTGCTGCTTAGCACGAGGGACTCCTGCTTAGGATTTCCTCTCCTTCTTGAGAGGCCTCTTGAAGGATTGCACTTCATTTTCTCTACATCTTGGCTCAAGGCCAAAGCCACTATTCAGTCACTGCGTTATTTCTGCTGAAGTATAACGTAGTGTTGCTAGGTGTTGTCGTGGAGGGTTCCACAACACCTTTCCTTGGCTTATCTTTCATAGGAGGGAGTTCTTATTTCTCCGGGAGGTCAGTGAAGGAGGTTTCTGAGCTGATTTGCATATCTTGGCATCAAGGCTAAGCATCTTCCACCATAGATAGCGCAGTCCATTCTCCATACTGCGTTATTTCAGTGCATACTTGCAGTAAGGGTTTGCATCGGCATTTTGGAAGGAAAGATTTCCAGTATTAGGATCAGCCTTGTACTTGGGAAATCCATTGGAGGAGGTTTGCTTCAGATTGTACATCTTATTCAACCATCTCCATATTATTTCAATTTTGAGTTCCAGCTGCTACCCAGCAACTCCAGCATTTCTGCAGATTTTCCATTTTCATGTATATAGTAGCCAATCCTTCCAAGGATTGTGTATTATTGTTGTATTATTATTTTCAGGGGTTGAGAGCTTTCTCCCCCTCATTTCTTTTGGCTGATATTGTCATATCATTATATTTCCATTTTTTATGTTGCAGTGTCTCCAATAAACTGTGTTATTTTGGCCATATGACATTCTTGCATAGCAGTGTTTATCTATTGTCATGTACATGTCTATTGAGGCTTCCATTGCATAGCTAGAGTGATTTATTCCTCCAAGTATTGTACAAATTTGCTGCTATATCATATATTTGTTGGCTATATATATCTTCATGTGCTCACAGCTATAAGAATAACATTGTCATTCCATCATATGTTCTTACATATGTTGCAGTCCCTCATCGGGCACTTTTTGAGGACATCTAAGTGTGGGAGATATGTTTAACCCACTTAGAAGGATTTCTTTGGAGCCTCCTCTTGGATTCAGCACTTAGACACATTTTTATAAGGGATCCAGGTCTTGGTTTCAATTCCTGTAACAGCCATTACTGGAAAATGCGTTTTCCAGTCATGCCTTGCTAGCTGTTCTAGATTTGGAATATTACAGTGGTATCAGAGCATAGTCTTGGCTCAGCCTGTGAGTCTAAGCCCAAGATATCAGGAGATTGAAGAGGATTAGTTTTATCTCATCATATTTTAGATCCATGAAGAACCTCCCCAAGGAGGATAATCAGAAAGAAGAGAAAGAACCCTGCACTTCCTATTCTCATCAAGGAGACAAAGAGATGAGCAGGAAAAAGACTTCGTCTTTTGGAGGAGAAAAGTGGGATAAGCTTACCAAGATTCTTCCTAAATCTGTACATATGATACATGAAGAATTCAAGGAGATCAAGAGGAAGATGTATAGAGAATATCCTAGAGGTTTTGAATCAAAAGAAAACTTTAGATTGTCACATGAGGAGTGTGAGCAAGCAGCTACACACCCTAACACACAGTGCAGTCACATGCCCAGGATTACCGGAAAGGAGATGGAAATAGAAGAATAGGTTGCTAGGATGGAAACCCTTAGTGATTTCTTGAAAGAGTATGAGTTTCAAACTCAGAAATTCTGATATCATCTCATTTTTTCAGAGTTTTGCAAGATGACGGTGAAAGGAAGAGAGCAGCAAGATAGATTTCATCTATCTACCTTTGAGGGTTCACCTGTATGTTCAGCCAAAGCTTGGGTGGAGGAGTTAGATACCTTCTTGTAGCAGCAGCACATTCTTGGAGATGAAGCCATCAAAGTTGCAGCGCTGCATTTGAGAGGTAAGGCTTATGCCTGGTGGATCTTTGAATCTTTTTCTTTGAGAAATGTAAACATTGCATCTTATGCAAATTTCACTAAGGCATTAGTGAAAAAATTTGATAAAAAGATTCATAAGACACACATGGTAGAAGTAAACAAGAAAACTCAAGAAAAACCCTTGCATGAAAACTTGCACCATACTTTTCCGGAGGAGAAACCTTCTTCTCACACTTTTGAGCAAGAGAGCATGGAGGTCTCTTTTTTAAAAATGGATCCAATCATTGGAGGGTTTCCCACTCATGTTGCAGAGATTGAGGGCAACAACATTGTCAGATCTAGAGTTGATCTATCACCTCATGCAGAGGAAGGAGGAGCTCTTGCTCCAAGCAGAGGGATGCTTGCATCTTTGCAAGGAAGTCCCCAGGATCTCATGTGTGGAGACCAAGGCATAACTCATGTGCCATTGTTGAGGAGGTGTGGAACCATGGAGACACAAGGAGGAGGTAGGGAGGAGACCCAGCATCATGAGATGAGGAGTACACATCCCTATTCATTTATGGAGGTTGATGCACCTAAGAAGGTGATTGGATTGCGCAGTGGAAGCATGGAGAGTTTTCTCCATTCATATATTCATTCATCTCTTGTTGAGGATGTCTCATTGCATGGAGAAATTTTTCCAGGGAGACCACTGGACCAGCAGAGGAGGAGGATGCTTCACATTTTGGGGCACCACCCATTGATTTTCGGAGGGTGGAATCATTGGGAGAGCTTGATACAGCACTAGGAGTCTGGGGTAGGCTCAAGGAGGGAGAGAGCATTCTCTCAACATCATCAGCACCCACTTCCATTTCAGATTCTGTGTTGTGGCAGAAGTAGAAGGGGAAGGATAGCAGCCTTCCAACTTGCATCTTTGGCATGGTAGATGTCAAATAAGAGGGCATCCATATGAAAGATGTTCTTCATGAGATATCATCAGTGTTGTCACTATGGAGGATAGATCCATATTGGAACTCCCAGCTATTGGTGGAGTATTCCAAGGATCTTTTCACTTGTATAATATTGGATGGCCAAGTGCATGAGGAGGGATATTTAGTCAGAGATGGGGTCATATTTTATCATGGTAGGATCTTCTTTCCTAGAGCTTCCAAGCTCAAGGAGAAGTTGCTACAAGCAGCTCATGAGGATTTCCTTTTCAGTCCCACTTGTTCTATGAGAGCATACCACACCATCATGGAGGGGTATTTTTGGATGGGCTTTGAGGAGGAGATATATCATCATATGAGTAGATGCATGGACTAGATGGAGATGGAGGAGAGACATAACTCTTTGGAGGAGTTAGCACAGCCACCTCTTTTCTCTTTGAGGAGGAGGGGAGACTCATATATGAGCTACTCCATTTGTATGAGCAAAACATATAGTAAGGGTAATGGTTGCTTACATGATCATTTATATAATGTATTTCCCTTAACCATATATGTGCAGGATGTTGCTCCAAGGAGGAGAATTCTTTATTTTGGGCTTCATGGTCTAGTTGAGGCCATAAGCATGGTTGATGGCCATTCCCTAGGAGGAATTGGGGAAGAGGCATATTATGGAGGACATGTTCATTGTACACCTTAAATCATCCACTTCCTCCATAATTATGAGGATATTGGAGTAGTAGGAAAGTGGTTAAGAAGCCACTCATTTTATCAGTCTCTATTGCAGTTGAGGGTCAAGCTACATTGGTTGCACTTGAAGGACCATTTTCCTTCACATTTGTTACATCTGGCAGCAAGAATGATTCTCATCTTTGCTCCCTATGGCTCTATTTTTTCTGTCTTTATGAGGAGCATGCTTGGGAGAGAGACACATTGGGTGGATGTGTCCTTTGAGGGATAAATTCCTCACACTCTTTGTACTACATGTTCTAATGGGAACATGGGAGATGATATGGCCACTATAGAAACTCATTTATTTCCATATGAGGTGATCCATATGATAGAAGACATGCCATATGTTGATGAATTCCAACTCATCATATATGGAGATACTTGGGCCAGCATGATTTGCAGCGTTGCAGGAGAGATCCTTGGATATCTAGTATTCATCTTTCCACTTGAGGGCAAGTATTTTGCAGCCCAGGATCAGCACTTTCTCTACACTTATCATGAGTGGAGATATGGAAAGTGTGGGGTAGGCTACATTGTCTACCATGTGCAGAATTTCAGCCCACCTTCTTTGCCAGAGCCAAAGGTGGAAGACAGTTTTCAGGAGTTTCCTAGTTGGAAGGTGACTCACTTTGCATAGCTAATAGCCTGGGGATGGAGGATCCATATGAGGGAGATAGCTCCCATTAGATTTCAGATCCCATTCCATAAAGTTACCTCTAAACATCACTTTGTTATCCTCTTGAGTATTTCACTTTCACATGATGATAGCTTGATAGCTAACTTACATGCTGAGGAGGAACAATGTGGAGGCTTGGTTGCTGAGATAACATCACTTTCCTTGGAGGAGATCATCATACAAGGATGCTACAGGGAGAGGAGAAGAGAACTCAGTCTATCCTTGCACTTGCTTGAGGACAAGCAATCTTTGAGAGGGGGGGATTGTAATATTCCAAAATTTGCAAGCAACAAATTGGAAAATTAATTTTTTCGTATTTCATCTAGGAGGTGAATAAAATGGGTAGAAGGCCCATGAGTAGGAATAATATCCTTCATAGTGTGAAAAGGATCAATGGAGTAGCTTTATTTTTCACCTTCCAGTGTAAAAAGTGGCAATTGCATGAGGACAAGGTCAAGTTTGACCAAGTCAACAACGCTGCCTAAGAGGTGTAGCTTGCATGAGAAGACAACATAGTTTGAGAGGGAGGAATATTCTTTGTGGAAGAAACCCTAATGTGTGGGGTCCAGGGCAAAGAGGCATTCACTTGCATAAAAGGAGAAAGAGGCAGCCATAGTGAGACATCGTGGAGTATATTGATATTTGTCTGCTTAGACTATTTGCAATCTCTGGTTGTTCAGCTGAGTTGCAGTGCTGCTTAGCACGAGGGATTCTTGCTTAGGATTTCCTCTCCTTCTTGAGAGGCCTCTTGAAGGATTGCACTTCATTTTCTCCACATCTTGGCTCAAGGCTAAAGCCACTATTCAGTCACTGTGTTATTTCTGCTGAAGTATAACATAGTGTTGCTGGGTGTTGTCGTGGAGGGTTCCACAACACCTTTCCTTGGCTTATCTTTCAGAGGAGGGAGTTCCTATTTCTCCGGGAGGTCAGTGAAGGAGGTTTCTGAGCTGATTTTCATATCTTGGCATCAAGGCCAAGAATCTTCCACCATAGACAGCGCAGTCCATTCTCCATACTGCGTTATTTCAGTGCATACTTGCAGTAAGGGTTTGCACCGGCATTTTGGAAGGAAAGATTTCTAGTATTAGGATCAGGCTTGTACTCGGGAAATCCATTGGAGGAGGTTTTCTTTAGGTTGTACATCTTATTCAGCCATCTCCATATTATTTCAGTTTTGAGTTGCAGCTGCTACCCAGCAACTCCGGTATTTCTGCAAATTTGTCATTTTCATGTATATTGTAGCCAATCCTTCCAAGGATTGTGTATTATTGTTGTATTATTGTTTTCAGGGGTTGAGAGCTTGCTCCCCCTCATTTATTTGAGCTGATATTTTCATATCATTATATTTCCATTTTGTATGTTGCAGTGTCTCCAATAAACTACGTTATTTTGGCCATATGACACTCTTGCATAGCAGTGTTTATCTATTGTCATGTACATGTCTATTGAGGCTTCCATTTCCTAGCTAGAGTGATTGACTCGTCCAAGTATTGTATACATTTTTTGCTATATCATATATTTGTTGGCTATATATATCTTCATGTGCTCACAGCTATAAGAATAACGTTTTCATTCCATCATATGTTCTTACATATGTTGCAGTCCCTCATCAGGCACTTTTTGAGGACATCTAAGTGTGGGAGATCTGTTTAACCCACTTAGAAGGATTTATTTGGAGCCTCCTCGTGGATTCAGCACTTAGACACATTTTTCTAAGGGATCCAGGTCTTGGTTTCAATTCCTATAGCAGCCATTACTGGAAAATGCGTTTTCCAATCATGCCTTTCTAGTTGTTCCAGATTTGGAATATTACAGATAAGGCACACTTCTACCATTCAAATGTCTGAATTCTTTCCTGTCACTATCTCATTTCATCCTATTTTTTTTTGTACAATGCGACCTATGGTTGTGTCGCTTCAGAATTGTAAAGAACGAATTTATTGATTGCTTCAATTTCTGCATTCGCTAATGAAATCAAACCAACATTATATAGTACATGGAGATCAAAATATAAATTATATCGAAGTTCAACATGAATATTTACTTTGTGTAAATTTGAAAAATTATAAGTCGTTTACTCTTTATCAAGCACTTTTTTCCACTCGTTTGGAGAAACTCCCCTTCTCTTTTGTCTTCATCCCTTTCATCATCCCAATTCACCGCACCTGGTCTGTTGTCGATCTGCTTGATGTACTCACTGGCATAATAGAAATACTCATATGATCTGTACCCCTCTGCCATAGACCCCTCAGTTTTTGCCCTTTGTCGAACAAAACCTTTCAATTTCTTCATGTACCTCTCTAAGAAGAACATCCAACGACAAGAAACCACCCCAACTAATTCAACCTCATCTACTAGGTGGATTAGAAGATGAACTTATAAGTCCATGAAACTCGTTGGCAGTTCCTTCTCAAACATAAAAACAATCTCAACTATCTCTTGATGCCATCGTGGAATGCTAGCTACATGAATCTCCTTTGATGTGATCCAACGTACAAATGCAGATAATTTAGATATGACACATCCTAGGTCTTGAGGGAATTCATCTTTCACACACCCACGCACGAAAAAAGGATAATGACACTGCAAAGTTATAAACACGTGCAATAATATACAAAATTAGTTATGTTTTATGATCCCCGCATATTGGGATAAAATTTATTATTAGTATAATGAATAATAAAATCATATATGTTTTTCATGACATTAATATACGTACTCTTAGAAGATTCAAATGGTCATGTGATTTCAACCCCGACAAATGGTCATCCACGGTGAAGCAGCTAGTGAAGACCCGTATGAAGTTGGCACCCTCACACCCATTATAACTTCCTTTGCCAAAGAAATATCATATTTTTTAAAAATCCATGGGACATCACCTTCTTTGAAATACCATGATTTAGAGGGACCAGCGCCTGCCTTTGATCCTATACTTTCTAATCATCTTGGCCAATGTTTCTTTTTAGTTTTTGAAGTAATAAGATCTTTCCTAACAACCAATGTGTCACTTTGTTTCGATGATATGTTCCTCCATAAAGAAGATGAAACATTTTTAAATATATGCATGGGATCTAATAAGTGGGTAATCTTAGGATGCTCCCAATATGGGAGGTTATAATAGATATATTTCCTTTTCATCCCAATGGGAAATTTCTCAACCTAGGTGTCAAAGAATTTTGGATCATCGAACGTAGGCTCCCCATTGGAATCGAATATTTCTATGAAATTCTTCTCCTTCTCTCTCTCATATGCTCTAAGCCATTCAGATGGTGCTGTTATTGGAGGCATTTGGGTTCTCTCTCTTTTACCATTGAAAGTGGATGATGCTCTTCTGTAAGGATGTTCTTCTTGGAGGAATACCCTGGATCAATCATACACTGGCTTTCGTAGCTCCTTGGACCATCTAGATTTCAAAGAAGGTCCACAACATTTACATCCAAAATACCCTTTTGTTACAAGACCTGCGAAATTATTGTATACAATTAATATGCATGTCACTTTAAATAATATCATGAATATCAGAACAATTGCAATGAATTAAATAACTAATATGTGAAAGAATATTGTTACGTATATAAACAAATCAATAAATTAAACATGTAATTTACCAAAGAAAACTCCTAAGCCTGGATAATCATGTGTCGTGTAAGCACATATGCCATACAATGTAAAACTCCTCTATGCTTTTATGGGTCTTGATACATCATATACATTTATCCCATCCCATAATTCCTTCAATTCATCTACCATTGGTTATAAGTAGACATCTAAATTCTTCACCTGTCTTCTACCAGGGACTATAAGAGCCAACATAAGATGTTCATTCTTCACGGACAACCATGGGGGGATATTATTATTGATCACTACTACATGCCAAATATAATAGTTGGTGTTATGGAGGGAATATGGGTTGATGCCATACATGGCTATGCTGAGTCGTAGTACTTCATCCTTGAATTTTTCGAGCTACGTATCCTCTATATGCTTCATGGCTATTGAATCAGTTGGGATTCGCATAACTCCCAACTCACTTCTATGTGAGGCATGCCATCTCTACAACATAGCTAAATATTTACAACGAAAGTGCCTTTGAATCCTTGGGATTATAGGCATGTGCCTCAGTATCTTAAAAGGAGGCCCAATACGTGATTTACCCTTCTTTTTTTATTTATCATACCTGTCATGCCCACATTTCAGACATATCTCTTTGTCTACATATTGTCCTGTATATAGAATACAATCATTTGGACATGCATGATATGATATGTACTCAACACCCAAAATTTTCAACAATTTCTTTGCCTCTTCGCAGCTACCAGGCAAGACATTATCACTCAAAAGAACCTTATCTTTGAATAACCTGTAGTTGGTGATGATGGAAAATATTAATAAATGTACATTAATACCGATATAATTATTAACGTTCATAAAATTGACCATTTCTCAAATTTATATAAGGGAGGACTTTATGGTAGCTTACCTCAAAATTTCCGAGAAACATGCATTCGACAAGCCAAACTTTTCTTTCAAGTTGTACAGTAACATCGTTGTCCCCAACTGGGTAGACTTTGACTGACCACCAGATCCAAAGATAGGGGTGGTGGAAGCAAATTTAAGGCTTTCGAAAAAGGTGTCAGCGATATGAGCATCATCCCCTACCTGATCATCATTTTGGAATGCATCTAATAACATTGTCTCCATGGCAGTTGTATCCCTTAAGTAATCATCCATACCAACCTCTATTTGATTGCCTCCATTGCCAGCTTGTCAAGAACTACTATTGTTGTAGTCATTCCTAATTAATCAATCTGGACGTAGTGGGAATTGAATCGATGGTTGATTCAACCATTCTTGGGATCGTTCCTCTCCGATTTTTTCTCTTAATTCATTCTTCTCTCGATTTGACATTGTCGTGGGGTGCAACGGAAGATGGTAGGTAGGTTGCTCATTACACTAGAATCCTAATAATTTAAAAAATATATATATTTGAACATGATTAGTACAAAATATATGATATCAATTAGTAAGCACGTTGACAATATTGCATGATTAATTGGTTTGACGTTGAAATAAATACATTAATCAATATACCAAACAATTATAATTATTACAATAATTGTCCCATGATTGCGGCTAGAATATGCAATATTGTTACAATTGGCAGGGTGAAGCAGTTGTCCATTTTCATCTACCAAATGCGCCTTGCGGTATGCTGCTCCTGATAAGAGCTTCTGACGTTTTGGAGATGTTTGAATATTGTGTGCATCTGAACTCGATAATGAATCTTCACGAACCTACAAATTTGTATACATTATAAATTCAATTAATTTGTGCATGATTGACATGGATAAAAAACATAAATTCAATTAGATAATGAAAATATAAATAAAATATGAAGTAAATATTACATCTTGAGATGGATCAGGAGAACTCCGCGATGGACTTTAAGAAATATTATGGAATGAGCTAGATTTTGAAGAATTGCCCATTCGATATAATTATGATATTTTCTCCCTGCATTTGAGCAAAATCAACAATAATTTTTGGTGTACACACCTAAAAGTAATTTTGGTGCCTTAAAAATGGACTTATTGTTATCGGTGCTAATGTACAGATAACCGCAACAGTTTTTTTTAGTTACTATTCACTGGTGACGTGTTATCAACGGACGCACCAGTGCAGTGCTATTAAGTGATGCACCGCTGATGAATAACTGCAAATAGAAAAATGCAACTCTATTTTATTTAAGTGAAAAAAAAAACGATAAATTGAAAAATGGGCGGCAAAATATTTTTGAAAATCTAATTTCATAAAACAATTATTTAAATACTAAACACTTTTCATTATTTCACTATTTTTGCAAAAAAATCATCCGAAGATTTGCAGGAGACATACCTGGAGCAAGAGAGCACGAGAGCACTGTGGAGTAGCGAAATACATTCGAACAGAAGTATTCAGACAATCAGAATTCCAAACCTCCAGTGATTCAAACCCTGTAGCATAGAATTTCAAACGATCTCGTGATTAAATTTTATTGTTTTTTTTTTACTTTTTTCTCCAGTTTTTTTTACACAGTAAGAAGAAAATTTCAATTTGTTTTTCATTTTCAGAAAAAAAAAAAAAGAAAAAAAAAAAAATAAAAAATAATATATATATATATATATATATATATATATATATATATATATAGGACAACTTGCATAGTCAGATCCCAATCCATGTTGCCCCTTGCGTGAATTTAAAAAAAACAGAATTTTTTTATCGGTGCGCCCATCATAACCTAGCGCACCGGTGCGTTGGATTATCCCAACACACCGCGCAAGTACTGTGTGATAAAAAATTTAAAAACAATTTTTTTCATCAATGCGCCATATGTAAAATAGGGCACTGGTGCACTATTTCATTATGGCGCACTGCGCACGTGGTGTTTCACAAAAAAAATGTTTATTGTGTTAACCTGTGCACCATGTAACATATAACGCTCCGCACCGAGTCTCCTAGTTGAAAAAGAGCACTGTATGGTGGTCCCTTGTTTACGCGAGGCGTTTATGCTACAAAAACTAACATTGGATGATTTTTATTATGTTGTTTGTGTTAATCAATGTGGTTGTTAACATGTAACACACCAATGCTCCTTTTTGACATAAAGCATCATACAGTGTATTATACTATTTGGGTGGTTTGATATAAGACCACCATGCACCGACGTCGGTGCATACACCATGAATGGCGCACCGGTTTCTTGAGATTTTTTTTTTTACCTGAAAATTTGACAATTTATTTATAAAATATATTAACGAATGATATGGTATAGGTTTCATATTGATAAAGAAATGGCTGACAAGAGATCAAGTAACAAAAATACTAATAACACATCAAGAAAAGAAAAAAGGGAAAGTTCTCTGTAAATTATTTACAAAAATTATTATTTTTGAACTATATGTAAGTTTAACTAATATGTATTGTTTATTGTGTATCATGTAGAGCAAAAAAATGATGAAGCTTGATAAGATTATTTCTGATCTAGGACCAGAAGAGCGTAAAATCTTGATGGAAAAATTGCAAAAGGATGAATCACGTGAATGAAAAAATACTATCGATCCAATATGAGTTTCTTTTCTTAATTTTCATTAATAATATACTTAAAATTATTAGATAACATGTGTCAAACAATATATTAATTCACATTTGTTTAATGTTCTACAGGGACCAACAACTCAGAAAAGGAATGTTGTTCTAAGAAAAGAAAAAAATAGAACATGAAAATGAAAATGAATTGCTCCGTAGCTCATCTGGAGTGTTGTTTGAGGTTCACGAAAGGGGGAAAAACTTTTACAAAAGTTTAAGGGATCTAGTGGAACGAATGTATAGACGTTTTTTCCACTTACAATACAAAAATCAATCCAATGATTCCAAGAACCAAATTTTATCTAAACTATAGGAAGAATTTCCAAAGAATTGTCAATGAGACATGTCAGAATTTTAATAGCAAAAACGTACAACAACAAAAAAGGAATGAAAAAGTAATATTCCTTTAAATGTTTATCTAGAATTATTTATAAATATCATTTATAAATTTCACTTTTGTTATATTTACTTTTCATATATCAATATAAAAATTAAATAGTTTATTTTCATGTTACATCTTTAGGAAGATTATGAAAATCTCAAAAGATGAACGAGATGATATCAGAAATATGCAAGTAGGAATGTCCAAAAAGGTGTACAAGGAGATGGTCAAAGAAATGGACAAAATTGCATCACAAGAGGAGCCATCTCAACAACAACGTGCTTCAAATGTAATATATAATCATTGAATTTTTCGAACATTAGGTACAATAAATAAACAATTTAGCATTAAATATAAATTTTCAAGTATTTTCTTGCAGAAAATAAAATAAAATGGAACCCATTCAGCACATAAAATAGGACGACAAGGAAGAAAAGGGTTGATATCTAAGTTTGTGAGAAATTGTTACTTCCTTATAACAACTTAACTAGATTTCATTTTTGTATATTTTAAGTTGTTTTACAAAAATCATTATTGAATGTCTTTAAACAGATGCTAACATACAAAGAAGAACCATCAGACGAATTGATTGACATTGGGTTAAATATGGGTCGTGAGTATATGTTGGCATATCAGAAATTAATCGTGGAATTTGTAAGCATCTATCGATCTTGTTTTACTTAGCTCCGTCTATAATTAATAGAACAAAAAAATATTTTATATTAAATATATGATTTGTTATGGGGTATAAAATTTGCAGGAAACAAAGTATGGAACTGTGCCAACAGATGAAATCTTGAAAGATGGCATATTACATGGTTTTGAAAGAATGTGTATAGTTCATGAGTCAATTTTTGCGATGGTATGTCATTTCTTTTCGATTTACATTTATGTATATTATTTAATATTGAAATTTTCATTATTCTCACCAATGTATATACACTCATTACAATTTATTTTTATGTTTGTAGATGCAAGGTGAAGAAGAAGAAAACAATCAACATTGTGA
The DNA here is from genome assembly GCA_034641835.2 of Pinus albicaulis. NCBI lineage: Eukaryota > Viridiplantae > Streptophyta > Pinopsida > Pinales > Pinaceae > Pinus > Pinus albicaulis. Next base: position 562,662,234 of record CM076571.1, on the reverse strand, counting down.
ACAAAACATTCCTGAAAATAACCCCAAGTCATGGAAGTAGCTCTAGCAGTGACAACAGTTCAAGTGAAGAATGATGATCATTACGTTTGGATATTTTTGAAATATTTGTCTGTGAAATCAGAATTTTTGTTTAATGTAATGGACATAGTGTCTCAATTGAAAGACAAAGGGATACCAATAACTGTCCCATTTTGTATGACAAAGATTGTCTTATATATATATATATATATATATATCTGTGTGTGTGTGTTTTAATTTATTCTATTGTGTTCTCCATTGTCACTGTGAAATGTAACACCACTGACTAAATTTATGGATGATTAAATATTATAATGAAGAGATTTGAAATTTGATGATATGATATAAAAAATTAATCCAAACATCAAATTCAAATTCACTAGTAAAAATTTAATTGATATGAATACTGTTATAAGATATGTGTCATCTTTTGATGAATAATGAATTTTAAAAAATCACAATAATTATGATATGATATAACAAATTAATCCAAACATTACATTAAAATGAATTAATAAAAATTTAATTAATATGAATACTCTTATAAGATGTGTCAAATTTTGATGAATAATGAATTTTTAAAAATCACAATAATTACACTGTCACAGGTCGATGTTTCTAAAAAATACAAAATGAACACCGGTGTGTGTCAGTTACTGTACACTGGTGTGTTTGTAGGATACAGTGCAACAGTGTGTTTCTTCGACCTATGGGCACCGCAAAAATACCAAATTCCAATTATAAATCTCGGTGCATTTGTGTGATACTGCACACCGGTGCATTTATATGAGACTACGTACCAGTTCATTTGTACAACCTATGGGCATTACACAAATACTAATACCAATTATAAATCTCGGTGTGTTTGTGTGATACTGTGCACTGGTGCGTTTATGTGAGACTATGCACCGGTGCATTTGTACGACCTATGGGCACCACACAAATACCAATACGAATTAGAATAATCAGTGTGTTTATCTAATAATGCGCACCGGTGTGTTTCTAAAAGTCTGCGTACTAGTGCGTTAAGACGACCTATGGGCACCGCACAAATCCCAAGACCAATTAGAACGACCTCGTGCGTTGTATCACCAACAGTGCACTCAGTGCATTTTTAGACCTTGACGGCCCGGTGCGTGCACCTTCGACCACCCCGGGCCACCCTCTAGATGACACGCACCGGTGTGTTGATACCTTAGTAGCGCACCGATGATAATAACGTTCATAATAACCTCCGACCGCCCAGTTTTTTTAGTTGTTTTGAAATTTCGTTAAAATCTCCACCAAAAGCTTTGTAACCATAAACGGATGTTGTAGCAAATGTTTTTTGACAATTTTGTCCAATTTTATAACACTAAAAACCTCCTTTATAACCTCCGCTAGAGGGTATTTTCCTTGTAGTGTGAGGTTCTCCTTCTGCAAATGTAGCCAAACTTTGTCACCCACCTAGAACTTGTGTGACACTCGATGTTGATCATGTTGTTGCTTGTACTTAGCATTGGCTCTATCCAATATGTCCTGGACCTGTTGATGGATGTGCTAAATGCACTCAATGAAGATGTTATCCCTTTCAGCTTCATACTGTACATGAGTCGAAGCTTCTTGAGTAGCTGCAAATGGTATGGCTACATCAATGGGACATAGTGGTTGGAATCTTAACCCCACCTGAAAGGGGTTGTGTCAAGTTGAGCTATGGAAAGATATGGACATAAGGGAGGCTCTACACCCATGTGTGTGTATTCTTTGAGTTTTAAATGCGCTAAATGTGAACGGTCATCCGGTTGATGACCTCTAAATGGCCATCAGTTTGGGGATGGAAATTCATGGACTTAGTGAGCTTGGTATCCACCATCGATCAGAGATGACCAAAACTTACTTAGGAACATGTTGTCACAATCTAAGATAATGGATTTTGGGGTCCCAAATTTTACCCACACTCGTTCAAAAAATATCTTAGAAGTTACTTCTACTGTGATACTCTTCTACCAGAATGGTCATCTTAAATAATATTTCGATGACCACGAAAACATAGTTGTTGTCATATCTAATAGAAGGAAGGACCAACATGTAATCCTTGGAGATGGATTCCCAAGGTCGACTAGGAGTATGCATAGGAGTATATAGTCCTTGCTTCTTGATGGTCGGTTTTGCAATGGCACGGGAAGTGTAGGATCCGATGTACTTCCCAACATCCCGTTGAAGGTCCGGTGAATAAAAATACTTCTGCAACACTGGCACTATTGTCTCTACTCTGAAATGTGCATCAAACCAATTGTAGTGCACCTCCTAAATCATCTTGGCATGCTCACTTGAAGGAACACATAGGTGCCGCAGGTGGCATAATAATGCATCTTGGAGGTGAAAATTTAGAATTTTTTTGCCTTCCATGAGTGTTTGGTATGTGTTTATGAATTCTGGATCACTTTTATAGAGATGCAGCCACCCCGAAGTCTCAACCCCACAAGATTCGAGCACGGTGGTTAGTGCCATGATTGGAGGTCGGCTAAGACAATATGCAACATTATTGGTGTTTTCCTTCTTGTACTTAATTTTCAAATGGAACTACTGCAGGTATGTGGACCATTTCTTATGAAAATCATTTTGAAACTTCCCTTGTGTCTATATGAACTGTAGGGGTTGGTGGCCTGTGTGGATGACTATTTCCTTCCCCATAATGTAATGTTTCCATTGTCGGTAGGAATGCACAATGGAATACATATATTTTTCATAGTTGGGATACTTTCGAAAGGTGTCTGAAGTTATCTCATTGTGATATGCCAATGGATGCCCCTGCTGAGTAAGAATTGCACCAATAGCGTAGTCGGAGGCATATGTCTCAATCTCAAATGGTTGTTGCAGGTTTGGTAATGTGAGCATTGGTGCAGAGAAGAGGTGATGTTTCAACTCAATGAACACATTCTATTGGGATTCGACCCAAAAGAAATTTTCTTTCGCTCCACCCTTGGTGACTTGACTTAAAGGCCAAGTGATATGAGAGAACCCCAACATGAACATGTAGTAAATTGGCAAGACCCAAAAAGTTGCGGAGCTCTGTTAGAGTGGTTGGGGCTAGAGAATCCTGAATTACTTGTATCTTGTTTGGGTCCACAAGCACATCCTGCTCATCAATGATGTACCCCATATATTGAACCTGGGTCATACCAAAAGTGAATTTCTCCAAATTGGAACACAACTTGTGTTGTCACAGGGTTTGGAGGACCTATCGAAGATGGTGAAGGTGTTATTCCCAACTCTTGTTGAAGATCATGATGCCATCCAAATACACCACCACAAATGATTTGGTGAAGGGCATAAGATGTATTCCATCACCATCATGAAGGTTGTGTGGGAATTCGTCAACCCAAAAGGCATGACGAACCATTTGAAAAGGTCCTCCTTGGATTTCAAGGCAATTTTCCACACATAATAGGGTTTGATTAGTACCTAGTGATAACTGAAATTTAATTCAATCTTGCTGAAATATTTGGCCCCCTTGAGCTCATCCAAAAGGTCATCAATCTATGGGATTAGATACCTATTCCAGACAGTGATCTTGTTCAGTGCCTGATAGTCAATATAGAGTCTCCAAGTCTCGTCCTTATTTTGTACCAACACGATCAGGCTCCCACAGGGTGATTAAATTGGCATTATGTGAAATTTCTACAATAAATCCTAAATCTACCTCTTGATTTCATCATTCTCCATTAAAAAAACATTGATAAATCATTCCATTGGGTAGCGGTGCACCTGGGGTCATATCGATGGAGTTCTTGACCTGACCATGTAGAGGCACCCATGTGGGTGAGGTGAAGATGTCCCTATACTCCTCCATGACCTTTTCCATCTCCTGTTTCTATGTGGAGGAGACCTATTTAGAGTTCATGACCACAATATTATTATTTCCCTGAGGGTGAATCATAAGGAAAAAAATTCTAGTTTGGGAAATTATCTTACTAAATTTTTTTGCAATGATCAAAGAGGTGGTGGTAGGCAGTGCTACCTCTAGTATCATGTGCAATTTATTTCCCAAAGTACTAATAAGAGCTCGAGGCCTAGACTCATACACAACATGTTTCTTCCACAAGTGTGGTTGGCCTAATAATACATCACAAACTTCAAGAGGAGAAACATCACACAATACCTCATCTGTGAAGGGCTTGATGTTGTATGGAAGGAGACTCTGTTAGTTGATGTGGAGATCTCGTCCTTGGCCAGTTTGAGCCATAACTATGTATACCCTGACCTTGTTGGGGACATGCAAATAAAAACAGAGAAAGAGAAAACCGCTATGATACCACTGATCTTAATTTAAATAGGAACGCAACAGAATACAGATATAACCATAAATATAGATATGCAGTATAAATACCACTTCATTTCATTAATGTCAAAGAATTGAAATATGCTTACATACATAATGTAAATAAACTAGCTCGGGCAATGGTAACTTATCTCTAAGAAGAGATGTGGCGCCTACATGCCTCTAAACTGTGTTACAAAGAGGCTCATGTGCCCTTTTATTATTGAGCAAAAATGGAAAACCCTAAACAACAAAAACCCTAACCCTAGGAGATGGAACTCAAATATTTTGTGGGCCTCGTTGGGGTTAGTTGGGAAACCAACTTCTGGGGGTCATAACTTGGCCATATTATCTTTGTTTGCCGTCTATGATACCTCGTTGGAAATTTCTCCCTGAGTATTATATGATTTTCGAAAAGCCCCATCTTGTGGCCATGAGCTTGCAACAAACCTCAAAAAAACGTCATTTAGGGAGTCAAAATTGCTCTGAAAGTTTAGGACCCGAAAAATTACTAAAAATGGTAAATGCTGCTATAAACAAGGAAACTGATGAAACCAACTGGAGGTCTAGGTGGAATAGGTGGGTGGCCACCAATATCCACCTGGATCAACACCTCATATAACTTATTACTTGGATGGTATTCAAATTTACTCATTTATCCATGTTATTTATAATTTTTCTTTGTTCACATATGGGGCACACTTGTGAAACTACTTGGGTTAATTTGTACTTTTTAACTAGGAAATCCTGACAAAATATTTCATATCTCCTCATTCTTATGGAGTCATAGAGAGTTCCATATACCATAAAAACGTATCGAAATAATATTTTCCACCATATATGTTATGCTCTCATTTGAGCTAGCTATCTAGAGTCAAAATGCCTTCAAATATAGGGTATCAAAATTGTGCATAAAAAAACTAGGTATCTAAACAGTGATTCCAATAGTATTCATCTTGCAATATTTATGTTGGATATCTGTATTCTCCCAATGTATTTGATATAAATGACAATAATATTTCCAACGATATCCAACTTGCAATCTTTATCTTGGACATTTATAGTTTCCCCTTGTATTTGACATAAATGGTAATAATATTTCTAACAGTCTCCAAATTGCAATATTTATCTTGGAAATATAGCATCCCCCTCCCTTTGACATCAATGAAAACAATATTTCGAACAATATCCCCCTTTATCATGGATGGAAACCATTAATAAATCTCGCAACAATAATGTTCTGCTCCCTCTATCTGCAACTCTCCTTATGTTTGCAAACCTTCATCTATCTACAACTCCTGTCTCTCTTTGACATTAATGAAAAAGGGTTTCTATATGAGATATTTGAATGTTTCTCTAGGAAATGGTTTGGTAAAAATATTTGCAACCTATTCCTTGGTGGTAGTGTATTCAACTTGATAATTTATTTAGTTACCTTTTTTCTTAGGAATTGGTACTTCATGGGAATACGCTTTCTCTTTTAGTGCATAATTTAATTCTTTGAAATTTTGATTGCACTTGCGTTATCATATATAATTGAGATTGGTTAGTCATATTCTACATTGATAACCTTCAATGTCTGCTTCATCCAAAGAACTTGTGTGGAACATGCTACTACTAAAATATATTTATCTTCTACTATGGATAGAGTGATTGAAGCTTGCTTCTTGCTCAACCATGATACTAGAAAATTTCCTAGATAGAATTCCTCTACTTGTACTTTTCTTGTCATTAATAGTTTTGGCTAATATTTAAATCTTGCAACCAATCTTACAAGTTGCATGATGTTTGGTCTTGATGTTGCCACATATAGTAAACTTCCAATCATTGACCAATACATTTCTATTCTACTTTTCTACATCTCCATTTTTCTATGGAGTCATTGTTGCTGAAATATGTCTCTCGAATCCATGATTCTCACAAAATTCATCAAATTCATTAGAGATAAACTCACCTCATATGTCAAATCTTAAGCACTTTATTTTTAAACCTACATATTTGCAACTAGTGCTTTGAAACCTTCAAACTTATCAAATGTTTCAATTTTTTCTTCAAGAAGTGTAAGTTATTTCATTCTTGTGTAATCATTAATAAACAACATAAAATAACTCTTGCCTTTCAAATTTTGTATTATTTTTTTGTACACTAAGGTCTATGTGTACAAGTTCCAATGGATTTCGTGTTGAGTAGTCCTTTTTTTTTAAACTAACTTTCATCTTCTTCTCATGCTAACATGGCATGAAAATGGTGTTTATATTTTCTGCAATCCATAGCATATCTCTTACTACTTATGTATTTTTGAGTTTTACTATATTTTCAATGTTTATATGACCCATCCTTCTATGCCATAACTAACTTTAATCTACTTATCCCATACAACATTTTTTTCCTTTGACTTCATTAAGGACGTATACATTGCTTGGGGTTCTATTTTCATTTTCCATTGGTCTTCCTGATCCTTATTTGCATATTTCACACCCATTAGAATGAAATGTGAGGTTGTAACCTTGATAACATTTTTGAATAACACTTATAATATTGTGGTTTAACCCTTCAAAATAAAACACATTATGTGTTTTAGCCTTTCCATCAATAAGATTAACCATACCTTTTCCAACTATCCTTGTAGAAAAAATATCCTCCAGGTTAATGCTACTCCTACTTTTTATTCTCCCCCTTGAGCCTGTTTATTTCTTCTAACGCATTAATGTGTTATGTTTCAAGTTTACTTCCCCATAAATTTCTTCTAAGGCACTAATGAGTTATGCTTTAAGTTCACTTCCCTATCAATGGCCTCTTCTTCTTAATCTGATTTTTCTTTTTTATTATCTTCATCTTCTTTATCAATGGAATTTGAATCCATGGATTTCTTTATAAATGTACTTTGTATCAATGGCTATGGATTTTGTATATGATTATAAGGGAGCTTGTAGTTCTTGGAGAAGACCAATCCCAAAGACTGATGACAGAGCAGGCTACTTGAGTATAAATGAAAAAAAAAAAACATGATTGATAATGGAACACCAAAGCAAAGTGGAACATGCTAAGGAATTAAACTACATGCACGTTAACTAGTGTGTGCATAGGTGAGGGGAAAAAATAACAAAAAGCTTTCAATGTTTTTTTTCATTGCATTATGTCAACATTTGTTTTCATAGTAGTTTCACGTCATTTGTTTTGCACAACTACTTTCCAATGTCATATTGCGATGATGTTTTTTGTTCATCAAAATACAACATCTATCCTTCTTATCTGTTACAATGTGACATTTGTTTTTTTATCACAATATAATTTTGATTGTTTGTCAGTACTTTATGCCAATGTTTGTTTTCGTAGTAGTTTCATGTCATTTTTTTTCAAAACCACATTTTAATGTTAGTTTTGTAATGTCACATTGCAACACTGAATTTTATTTGGCACTATGATATGGATATTTTTATCACTCTCATAAAAACATAGATTTGTATTTGTCACATTACAACAAATTAATTATAGTATATGATATATAAGGAATGTGGTAATATATGAAATAGTGTGAAGAAAAATGTGTTCATGAAGTACTTGAGTAAATTGTTGTAAAACATTGTTATGTGGAATGATATAATTAATTGTAACGCTATATTCATGCATAAAAATAAATTTATGCAATATTTATACATACTATTTGTTTGTTGTTTTTTTTTATACATCAATTTGTGTTCATCGCATTGGAACAAATTAAATATAATAAAAGAGATATTGAAAAAATGATGTAAGATATATAATAAATTGTGAAGATGAAGTGCTTGAGTAAATTGTAATCAAATATGTTCATAGATAAGGAAAATAATAAAAGTAAAGAGATAAATAAATTGAAATTGATATGACATTTTCATCAATGTCCTAAATTTAAATACAAAATCCAATTGGAATAAAAAATAAATTAGACAATTGTAATATAATAAATTGATAAGAAAAATATGCTCTGCAGATGTGAAATTATAAATTATAAAACATTGTCATATTTTTAAGAGAACAAAAAAAGGGATGTTGACATTAATAATATATCACATTCCGATATTTTGAACCAAACATATTATTCATATTAATTTCACGAAACATTGTCACACTCCAAATAGTAGAAAAAGATATGTTATCACATATTTTGACCGTTTTTAGTAAAATTAAGAGGTTCACTTTAGAAGCTAATAACATATTAAGCTAAAAAAAAAGGGAAATTTTGATTGAACTAAATTTAATATTGTTGTTCTTTAGTTTCGATGCCAAAAATCTAACTATATAATTGTCATTTCAACCATATTTACTCAATTTTCATTTTTTTTATGATTTTTTCCAGTAAAGCTAAATAAAACTATAAAAATGAAGTTACATAATTTTATTTTTTATGAAGAAATATTTCGGTAATAATCAAATTATCATGAACAAAGTCGACGCATTTCGAACCAACTAGTGTGGTTCATCATCAAGACTAGGTGATTTTTAAGCATTGAAAAGTCATCTCTACTAATTTTTATAGGAAATAATTCGATTTGGTAATTTCTTGTTTCTTAAGATATTTACGATACGAATAGATTCTTTTTGGATCTATGAAATTCCACATGCAGATTTTCAATCAATGTGAAGTTAAAATTACCATAAAATGGAAAATCATGTTGTCACAGTAAAAAAATTCGCCTTTAGTGTATAATTTGGCACAATTTTGCCTATCGTAGAGGTCGAATCTGTTGGGGATGAATTATTATCATTTTTACTTCATTTGGAGGATTATTATCATTTTTACTTCGTATAAATACTCATAAAAGTGAAGGTATGGGGATTAAGTTCCTTCGTGTAATTGAAGTTTTAATTAAGTGATGTACCTGCCTTTTCATTATATACAAAACTCTGAGGTAAATATATCTTTATCTTCTCTTTAATTTATTGTTATGTATGTGTAAACTAGCCTTTGCTTATATTGCAAAAATTAATTCTTTTGATTAAATATAGAATTTTCTTTTAAAATAGTCTAATATTACTTTTGGGTAATGATTGGAGTGATCTATAAAATATTGTTGCAAGCCTCTTTCACTCACGGGAATAGACAAAGATATTAAAACCTAGTTTTCTACTTGTTGAGACCCTTATGTATGCTTGATTATCTAGTTATACTTGATTCAACTGATTTCCTTTGTTTTAATCTAAACTAGCCTTTCCATTCAATGCATGATTAATTACAATTTATTTCCTAATCAACGATATCCACAAGTAAAGTGGGTACTATTGTGTGATCCTTTTGAGGCGTAATATCCCACAACTTGTATTTCTACCTATCTAATCTCTGACAACCTATATTGGAAAATATTATTTCCCATTTTGTTTTGAAAGTTACATTGGTAGCCTAGAACTTTGTTTTACTTTGCAATAGTTCAAGTATAGTTAGTCTTGATATCAAGTTAAAACTTGCATTGTTTGTGTTGCAGTTACTTGATGTATTAATACCTTTTTTAGCCATATATGTTAAGTTTGATTTCCACTCTTAATCAAAGATTAAAGTTCATTCTTATATTTTAAGCTTGAATTTCATTTTCATTCAAATTTTTTTATAGTGGTTTAAGTAGCTTTCATATGTTCTTTATTTTAGCTTGAATCTCATCCTTTACTTAAGCCTTCAATTAACATTTTTTATTAGTCCTTTAAATCTCATAGCTCATTTTCAATTTGATAAGAAATTCATTAGTAGTTAAACTTAAAATATATTAAAGTAACACATTATAAAACTAAGCTAATTCTTTCACATATAATGAGTGTGCTTCATCAATTTAGGAATTGTGGATTGATGTGATAAATGTCTTAATCTATGCAAGTGGATTAAGCCTGACATTTTTAGCACCATTGTTATGTAAGAAAAAATATAATTAGTTTTTTCTTTTATATAGTTGATTTTTTTTAGAATTTGTTTAATATAACATTTAGGACAAGTGAAAGAAATAAGATGACAGGCAAGAACCTACACATTCACTTTAGTGAGTTTTCATGAACCCTCATCGTGCTTATATGAATATATTAATTATTCCTAGGAATAATGAACATTGATTTATTAAAGTTAGAAAAGATATTGTAGAAAAAACCTCCCCCCCGCCCCCACCCACTACTAATTTAACTTCAATAACCTAAGTAGTGAAGGAATAATTGACAAGTGTAGAAGAATAAAAAGGAAAAGTACAACTAGGAACATCCACTCAATAAATATCATTGGTTGTAGGTATATCAACATGACAAATTCAAATAAGTTCATCAAAAAAAATATCAAAAGCAAACCCTCAGGATTGGACCAATGAATTTAGATCCTCTGGAAATAAGATATGGCAAAATATGAAGAATCAAAAGTTAGAACACAACATATATGTGAAACTACACGAGAAAGAGAGAGAGAGAAACAAGAGAAACATAAAAAGTAGAAAAAAAGATAAAGAAGAGAAACAGAAAGGGAAGCCTCGGGAGAAATAGAAAGAAAAGAAAATCCAGATCATAATGAAACGAGATCAAACATAGGGGTAGAAAGAAGAGTGGAGAGAGGAGAAGGATATATAGCACAAGAGTTTAGAAATAAGTCACCTTTGGATTTCCCATCTAAGATGCACCAATAATCTTTGGTTCCGAGGTAAAAATGAAAAATATCCCACTTTTACTTCTTAATTTTTATGGTATGTCAACTTAAGATCTTAATTCTTTCCTTTTTGAGTTTTTCATATTGTTTCGCACTTATGGGTACACAAATTATGCACAAGAACTCCATTTTTTTCTAGATACCTTAAAAGGAACTACCTTAAAAAAATTTATGGGTTTGGGAGAACAATTATTATGTACAAGGAAGCTATAATAAATTGTTTTATTAATAGGTACCAACCATATTGTAGAATGAGAGACTCTAATGAGGATATATTCAAGATGTTTCAATAAGAGGATGGATGTTTTAAAGAATATTTGGAAAAGAATTCATGTAATCTTCATAAATCTAAACAACATGCGCTAAACCGAGACACCATTTGCAAAATTTCCTTATAAGGAATTAGAGATGAATATATTGATGTGATTAATCTTCTGGGAGCAAGTGATATTTCTTACTTTCCTTTTACGCAAATATCCACCGAGACACCATTTGCAAAATTTTCTTATAAGGAATTAGAGGTGAATATATTGATGTAATTAATCTTCTGGGAGCAAGTGATATTTCTTACTTTCCTTTTACACAAATATCTGAGTTATGAAGGAACTATCCCATAGGTAGATAAAAAATGGCAAAGATAAAAAATATGATCTATCCAAAAGAATTAATTTCGTTCAAGACCAAGGTAGAATTAGAAAATTTATTAGATAATTTTTAACCTAATTCATAAAGTACACTTGGCTCACAAACAAGTAGGAGATGTTTTTTAAATGATGGTTTTCAATCCTACAAAAATTTGTTCATGATTATTCACAATAAAAATGTACCTTTATTGCTTCATAAGCTTATAACCATTGATTCATAGTACAACCAACTAGAAATTCTTATTAATTGTGCAAATTATATGATTAAGATGTCCTGAAATGTGTTTTGTAGTTTTTATATTTGAAAAAGAACATTGGAAAATAATACACTTGTATTATGTTACAACTACAATTTAAAACTTCCATAAAGTAACAATAGTAACATTTTGTAATCAAATAAGGAGCAACATAAAAACTAATAATTTAAAATTTAAAAAAAAAAAAAAAAAAAATTAAGAATTACATAGGTTTCCATTAAATGACAAACTTGGTATATATTTCATGATTGATTACATGTTTGACATATAGTGTGTGTGTAAAAAAAATATTTAAGAATTACGTAGGTTTCCATTAAATGAAAAACTTGGTATATATTTCATGATTGATTACACGTTTGACATATTGTGTGTGTGTGTGTGTGTGTGTGCGCGCGCGCGTGGAGAATTACCAGTAACCAAACCTTTTGAATTATTGAAGAAACTAGTCATTTTCGTTAAATAATACGCTAAAATGACAATCTTATTTATTTAAATAAATTGTGTTATATAAATTTAACATGCGAATGGAATCAAAATTTAACCATATCTAGAAAACCAAAGATGCCTTACTAGTTTATAAAATATGAATTGGTTGGTGATGGTTTCAACTATCATGTAAGTGTATGTAAGAAAAGCTACCTATTGAGTCTTGTTAAATTATAAATAAATTAAATTGTGTTCACTATGGAGCTCAATGTAGTGAACAAGGAAATTCAATAGGGTTACTAGGTAAAACTTATAGTTTTATAATTGTGCACATATAATCACCATGTACACATATTTTTGCATCTAATATAAATTTCCATATTCCTTATTCATATATTTTTAATATTAAATTCCTTAGACCACCAAGCCTATATTTCATGCTAAAAGGAAACCTTGAAAAATGTTAATTTTCAATGTTATCCTTGCATCTTTCATATGCTCAAATAAATAAATTGTCTCCTCTTCATGGCCTTGTAGGAAAATCCACCAATTAAATAGTTAAAAGAAGCAAATTATTGCCCAAAAATATTGTCAAACATTTCATATTCTTAGTGGATCAACGCACATTTATAGTATATCTAGATGATTTATTAGCCATTTAGACATTGGGCATAAATCCACTTCTAATCATGTGATCGTGCATATTCCACCCCTCTTCAAATAGCTTCAAAATCAATTCATGCAACACCATAGAATGCAAAAATAACTCATGGAATCCATAGGGATATGGTGTTGCTATATATCTCTAAAAATATTTGTGGCTTCCTTCAACCTCCTTTTCAAGGATGTTGTCTTAATCCCCCTACCACCCCATTTTTCATAATAGCACCATTGTAAGAGTCCCTCACCTGAACTGAGAGATAATTTTGGTTCCATCTTTATGTGTTTATAAAGGTGTTAATGATACTAAAAACATGTATTTGGTCCCAACCACAAGGAAAGGGTGATCCTCTTTAGTTTTCTTAAACTAAACATGGGTGTGATCATATGGTAGTTGTTTTCCCCTTACTTTTGAAAGGGTCCTCATCTATTTCAATTTCTTGATGCTTGTGGCTCTCTAATCACTACAATTTAAATTTTGTCCTCTTATGTTGCTTGAATATAGGGGAACGTTCATTCCTCTTTGATTCATGATAAGATAAAACAAGGAAATATATAAGAAGGTGTTTTAGCCATCCTTGATGCAACAACACATGCTTTTATGAGAAAATATGATAGGGAAGTGAGAAAGGGGATGTGAGGTTTCCTAAATGCATAAAATTATAAAACACTAGAAGTATGGAAACACTTTTTTCATAAGGAGTATATGTGAGACTCTTTATACCATTAAATGTGGAGTTCCAAATGTATGCAATTGATTATACTGAATTATGACAATAAAATGTCCTCTAATTGGGTTTCTAGTTGTGAGAGGGGGGGCACAAATATCATATGCATCAATATCAATCAACCTCCCATATAATGAATGGGTAATGAAATGGTTCCATGATGTAGAAACCCTAGCCATGGAGCATGCACCCCTAGCAATGGCGGTTGAGGGTCTCTCTCTAGTTTGAGCAGGGTATCACCCGGGCATTTAAGCAGTGTATCACCAGGGAGTTTAAGCTGTGTATCACCTAGCACTCAGCGTGGAGCATTGGTGTTCACTGACCCAAGAAATAGTTTCGTTGTCAACAGTTAGAGACATCTTTGAGCCTTTCTTCCATAACACTGTCATGGGCAAGAAAGTTGGGTTGACTTCTGAATGTCTTGTGTTTTACGAAAGGATACAACCTGACATACGAGGAAATAATAATTCCTTGCTCACCTATGGACCCCAGCATAGTAAATATCAGCTATAGGCATAGAACATCTTAGAACAACTGCGAAGGGAGGAGGTTTTGGGTTCTTGGCAGTTTTCTATGGACTCTTCTAATTCCACGAGCAACAATGTTATTGAGGAGGAGCAGCTGGATTATTCCTCTGATACTTTGGACCCTACCAAAATATGGTCAAACTACCCACCTCAGCAAACAGCTAGGGCTCATGCAGGTGCTTTGCTGAAGAGGACTGAACAGCTAGAACCCTCGCACATGGAATTGGAGGTAGTCGCGTCAACATCTGGACCAATGGTGTTTAGGGTTTTTAACCCAAACTTAACATAGCAGTATCCTGCCTTAAGTGCTAACATCCCTGCCTCACCAGTTTTTTCAATACCATCTCCGTCGACACTGCGCCTATGGAATCAGTAGCAGGCACCATCCATTCTGGAAGATTTTATTGCACCTACGAAAATCTTAGGCAGTCTAGGAGGTGCCCTTGATGGGGATTTCGGGTTCAATCACCTCGGCATAGGGCCGACAGACGAATTTCTTGCAATGGGTACCCTAGGAGAATTTTCTTGGGTACCCTACTATTGTCTTTGCATCGAACAACTTTGAAGGGTTACCTATTCCAACCCAGCAACCAGAAGAGAACAAGTCTTCGGACTCTAATGATACACTCCTTGAGGAAGAAGGAACTCATAGAGACACTATGTTACACAAGACCGGAAAGAAGAAGGCAAGGTGCACAAAGAGCCATAAAAAGTCAAGAGAACTAGTTTTCAACAAGGGTGTAAGCATACAACAAGCCGAGGAGACCGAGCAAACGATCTTAGTAGGAAGGTTTCCAGGGTGGAACTACACCTCGACCAAGCTCAAAAGATGGCCATTCGAGGTCTGGGGAAATATCCTTGAATAGCTCCCTGTTGTCCTGACCATGAATAGAGAATGGTTTGCCCTAATTTTCACACATCCTAACATGGCCAACTGGGTCTTATCAAAGTATTGGCATATTGAAATGACTTCGGTCCTCCTTAAGTGATGGACACCCATATTTGACCCAGACAAGGAGAAGATGGGAGCTGGTCCTATCTGGGTTCGACTACCAGGATTTTTGTTGCAATTCTGGAGGGAGGATGTCCTCAAATGCATTGGTGAGGATTTGGGCATCTATTTAGACCATGATAGATCCTATATGGATACTGGGAATATATGGATTGCGAGGATCCTGGTGCACCTGGACACGCGTGAAGGGTTGGTCGAGAGCTATGTTTTGAAGTATAGAAACATCTCCAAAAGCCAAATCCTCGACTATGAAAGGGTCCCCTTTATTTGCAGGAGGTTCCATGAGGTGGGGTACTTATATAAGAGCTACCCACTTATCTTGGCAGAAAATGCGACTCAACCCAAAACTCTGGTTCATGTGGGGACCCAAACCACAGAGGTGTTTGGCATGCCCACTCAACGACACAAGCAAAGCTTGGAATCAAGGCAGCAGCACACCCCTCGCCAGTCTCCTCCCATGTCTGCGCACTAAGAAATTCCGCAAGCGTCCCCGCCAAATGCTTCACACTTGCAAGAGGAGGAATTCAGTCCCATATTGGGTACTACGACCTCTCTTTCCTCACCTTTACTTTTTAATGTTCAGCAATCTTTTACTTCTACTGTATCTAATTTTAATTCTAGTCCTAAAATTACTAAAAATAAGCTAACCCCTATTTTTTGTCTTGTTGCAACTCCCCCCCCCCCCCCAAACCCTCCGTTCCCGCTAACAGTTTGGGCAACTTAGCCTGTCTTGACCACTCTGGCTCTAGCTCTTCCTGTCGTTATAATCTCAGGTCCACTGCTAAATCCATAGCCTGTAAATCATATGGGTTAGGTGAATTCCCATCTCTCAAAGTACTGAAATCCGCCAAAGGAAGACCATCCTCTATTTCTAAAGCCATTCACCAAGCGGGGATTGAAGTATCCTTTGGGAAACAAATTTCCATTGATCGGGTTCTTAGAGCAAAGGATACCCCTATTAAGGGTGACCCATGATCTGTTTCTCCTTCAACTACGGAGGGTTAGCCAGCCTAGATAAGAAACTGACACTTCGTTTCCTGTTAGTGTTAGAAAATGTGGACATTATTTTACTTCATGAAAATTTGGGGCATGGAGAGGTTTTTCATAAGTTCCTTTATGGGATTTTCCCATTTTGGACCTTTCAAACCTTGGATTTGAGAGGGCGGTCTGGGGTTTGTGCCATTGGATTCAAAAATCTGTTCATCCAAGTTCATAATTATTGGGGGATGGATGGGATACTTGGTGCGGACATCTCTGTCTCTGACCTTCACACCCCTTTCAGAATACTCAACATTTATGGACCTTGTCATAACAGACCTGCTTTCTAGGATAAGTTGATGGGATCCTCGATTATGAAGGTTGATCATATCATTGTGGGAGGTGACCTAAATATTTCCATTGTGCATGCGAAATATTGGGGTCCCCAAGCCATGCCTGATCCCTTGTCTAGCTATTTTGAGAAAATTCTTGACAATGTTGAATTGATGGACCTGGATATGACTAAAAAACTTCCCACTTGGCACAACAGAAGGACAAGGGAAGCATCACTAGCTCGTAGGCTGGACCGGTTTATGATATCTTCTAAGTTTGCAGATAGGGTGGATAGGGTTAGGCAATGGGTGGGCATGTATGGTATCTCGGACCATTCACCCATTTACCTTGAGATCCATGGAAAAAATATCAAACCTCACTCCCCTTTCAAGTTCAATTATACATGGCTTGAAGACCTTGACTTCCGGAAGATTGTATTGGAGACTTGGAATCATTTTCAATAGGAGAATAATACTCAGCAAGCAAGATTCATTGCCAACAATATTTCCAGGATCAAGTATAAGACTATCAAGTGGGCAAGGGATAAAAGGATTTGAAATTAGGAAGGGTTGAGGAGGGTCGAAAGGGAGATAGCCCTTATGAATGACGAAGATGGTTTGGGTTAATCCTCTTTGGAGGATAAGGAAAATATTACACATCTAGAAATGGAAAGAATCAAACTTCTAAGACAAAAAGAGGAAACTTGGAGACTCGAGAGTATGACTATTTGGCTTGAGGCGAGTGATAACAACACCAAGTTTCTTCAGCAATGTGCAAAAGGAAGGAAGAGCATCAACACCATTTGGGAATTGAGCGATCAGGATGGTAGGGTGGAAAAGACTCATCAACAACTTTACGACATGGGAATTCGAAATTTCTCACAAATATACAGAGATCCAAGGGTTTCCAACATATATTAGGTGCTCAACATCGCCAAGAATATGCCTAGGTATGTGGAGGAGGACACTGAAAACTTCAATGCTGAAATGACCTTAGGAGAGATTGAAGTTGTCCTAAAGTGGTTCAAAAAAGACAAGAGCCCTGGTCTAGATGGATGGCCTATAGAATTATATCTATCCTTCTTTGACCTAATTGGTAAGGACCTCCTTATGGCCATTGAGGAATGCAGCGTATCAGGCAGAATGTATGATAGATTCAACTCCACCTTCATTGCTATTATTCCCAAGGTCGAAAAGCCTCTTTCTTTCAGTGACTATCATCCCATATCCTTATGTAAATGTCTCTACAAAATCATTGCAAAAATCATTGCTAATCGTATTAAGCCTATCTTATCTCGTAACATTTCTAAGGAGAAATTTTATTTCCTTCATAAAAGGAAAATTCACGAGGCCATAGGCAAAGCCCAAGAAGCCCTTCACTCTATCAAGCTCAAAATCCTCAAATTTACCATTCTCCATATTGATCTGGCCAAATATTTTGACTTCTCTTGATGGACCTACCTCCATATGATCCTCACTCTTTCATTAAATGGATCATGTGTTATATTACTAATACCTCATTCGACTTCCTCATCAATGGAGTGACATCTGATTTTTTCCATGCGGGTCGTGGCCTCCAGCAAGGATGCCCCTTATCCCCTCTACTTTTCCTCCTGATAATGGAGGGGCTAACAAAGATTATAGCCACTGCTAGGGCTAAAGGGAATCTCTTGGGAGTCAAAATTACTGAAACTATTCATTTGACTCATTTTTTATTTGTTTATGATGTTCTCATATTTCTAGATGGCTCCTTTCGTGTCTCCAACCGCTTCAAGAAGATATTGTCTACCTTCTTTACTGCCACTGGAATATTACCCATCCTAAGAAAATTCATCATTATGATGACAAGATGCTCCATCCATGAGAGTATACATGCTCTCCAACAATTTCAATTTGAACACAGGAATATCAAGGAGGGTCTCAAATACCTAGGGTTCAGACTCAAGCACAACAACTATGGAATCACGGATTGGAATTGGCTCATTGAAAAAGTAGAACAAAGAATCAATATCTGGCAACAAAAATGGATCTATAGGGCGGGGCACCTTGTTCTCATCAAGTCGGTCTTGGAGGTGATCATGGTGTACTAGATGGCTCTTGCTTATTTTCTCAAAGGTGTTACTAACAGAATTCAACAATTTTTTCGGCACTTCCTCTAACGAGGAAAGAAGGATGGAAACACCTTTTCTTGGGTCAACTAGGACAAAATTTCCAAGCCCAAGCATTGGGGTGTTTGGGGACTTAAGGATTAAATCTCTTCACCACTGCTCTAGCAGCCAAAATGGGTTGGAAACTCTTGATCTCTAATAGTTTCCTTTGGCAAGAGGTTACATATAAAAAATATATTTCTCTAATATCCATCCTTGATTGGATAAGAGGACCCATCAGACATAGGACAAGTTCATCTATAGTTTGGCGTGCAATATCAAAATCAATGGAAATTATCAAATGTGGTATTTCTTGGCACATTGGTTCGAGCACACAGCTTAGGATTGGATTGGATGCCTAGTCTGGTTGTGGGAGGGAACATATTCTCCCCATGGATCTCAGACAACACCTCAAGGACTCTGGGATTATACAGCTCATTCAAGTGGTGGATGGGGACAATTCAAATTGGCAAACACAAGCTTGGAAATCCCCACAAGCCCTAAATATTCTAGAGGATGGGTGGAGGGCATGGAACAAATATGTCATGTCTCTTAGGACATCTCATGTCAGAATATCGGAAGGAGAGGATAAGTTGATTTGGGCTATATCCTCAAATGTTTTTTACACCCCCAAATATGGCTACTCCGCTCTAATTTCAGCTCAAGAACCCCATGAACGGATATGATGGTGGAGACATCTTTGGAATTTAAAGGCTCCCCCAAAGGCCTGGCTATTCATGTGGTGCCTGCTCACAAATCGTGCACTTGCGGAAGACAATCTTGCAAAGAGATCTTTTCATGGCCCCTCCAAGTGTGGATTATGTAAAGAACAGAGTGAGGAAATTGACCATATTTTCCTTAACTGCCCCATGTCGAGAAAAAATTGGTTGTTAATTACTCTGGATTTAGGCATTACATACAATTTGAATGGGGAGTCAATTTCTTTAGTTTGGCATACTTGGTGGCACTCTAGTGCATCAACAAAGGAGCACAACCTGCCCCTCCTGATATATTGGGGAATTTGGTTGGCACATAACCATATCATGTTCCAAAACACCACAATCTGCTGGCCTACCATCTGCAAATATATTGTTGCTCTCTATCATTTAATCCCTGAAGAGGTCTCCTCGAAGCATGATAGAATCATTGTGCTTAAAATTATCGACAAAGCATACCCCTAGGCATACTTCGATGGTGTTTTTGGTATTGATGGTTGTGGTGGGGGGGTTGTATTGCATCTCACTGACTCACACTTTTATAATCTCAATTTGGGATTAGGCTCGGGCACAAACAATTACTCGAAGCTCAACAGCCTCAGACTTCTCCTTATATTTGCCCTCGAAAAAAGATGCAATAGGATACAAATATTTGGGGACTCAAATATTATTATAATTTGGTTCAATAATAATGAAAAATGTCACGTGCACACACTTAGGAGTTTGTTGGATGAATTTTTGGCACTAAAAACACACTTTGACACCATTACTGACACCCATATTTACAAGCAAAGGAACCAGACTGCTGACAACCTATCCAAAGAAATTGTGCACCTGACATGGGGGAAATGGAATATCATTGAACACAATAATCTGGAAATTTATCAGCATTACCACAAGCCATTTTTAGAGGATTTTGGGCTATTAGAGCCTACTGATCAGTCTATTTGATTAGAGGCTTTCTATTCTACAGTTTTTTCTTTTTGACTATTTATTTTTGTTGATATATATGTTTATCTGGATATGCAAAGTACTTTGTAAATATTGCTTTAATTTTTTGAACTGTTACATAAATTATGCTTAAAAGTATGGATAGAATACATAATTTTCATGATGCAATAGGCAATTAATACAACATGTAATTTTCTTTACAATTAATGAAAATTACGAATTTTTCCTTGGAAAAAAAAACCAACCTCCACTACATGCCACCATGTGTATGGTAGTTTGGTAGGAAACAAAGGGTGATGATTAAGGTTTAATGAGCTAGAAAGGGGGAAGGGGATATTTGACACTTCAACTCATTGGCATATAGGAAAATATCCAAATGAGAGTGGGTGTTCATTAATGTGGAAGATGGTAACAATCTAGGTGTATGAGTCATTATGTCGAAAAACGACTCCACTACAAGCATGGTACTACATCGATGTAGAACTATAATGATACAAGGACTATAAAGAGATATATTGGTGATGGGATGATAAGTGCTAAGTATAGGGAGAAAGTTATAACCTGAGATAAAGGAATGCGTAGACATTTTTTATATTTTAGGGAGGATATGAAAACTTTGTATTCCTCTTTGAACCTATATTTTAGAAAGGAGATGTATATGTTAATCTATCTTGGGGAATCCTCACCCTCCATCTTGCACAACTCACTCCAGAATAGTGGTTGTTTGATGGTGAGCAGAGAATTTTAGTAGCGGCAGGTGGTCCTTTGGTACTGTACTAATTAGGGAAGAGAGTTTATAATCTTTGATAGCATTCCAGTGGTAATGAGGAAGGGAAGATGAAAATAGAGGATGAGATACAATGTCTACCCATTAGACGAGGCCTATAACTCCTACCCTATCAAGCAACTAGAGAAGGATGTAAGGGAAGTAGAGGCTGAGTTTAAGAAACATTGTCGAAGGGAGGCCAAGAGATAATTGATAGAAAATGATCTTGTTGTGTAAGGAAGGTGGTTGGATATTAGTAAGGCTTAGATTCTTTGAGACTCGAGAGGTTGAAAATGGGTGATGGATCCTATCTACTCCCACACATGTGACACCAAGTATTTTGAGCTAAATCCTTGTAATTCTAATAAAGAAATAATGCCAAAGGAAAGGAATATGAGCATAATAAGGGATGGAAAAAGGTTTTTTATAAGGTAGGAAACAAAGCATGATAAATAAGGTTTAATGAGCTAGCAAGGGGGAAGGGGATATTTGGCACTTCAACTCATTTACACATAGGAAAATATCCAAATGAGAGTGGATGTTCATTAATGTGGAAGATGGTAACAATCTAGGTGTATGAGCCATTATGTCAAAAAACGACTCCACTACAAGCATGGTACTACATCGATGTGGAACTATAATGATACAAGGACTATAAAGAGATATATTGGTGATGGGATGATAAGTGCTAACGATAGGGAGAAAGTTATAACCTGAGATAAAGGAATGCATAGACATTTTTTAGATCTTAGGGAGGATATGCAAACTTTGTATTCCTTTTTGAACCTATAGTTTAGAAAGGAGGTGTATATGTTAATCTCTCTTAGGGAATCCTCACCCTCCATCTTGCACAACTCACTCCACAATAGTGGTTGTTTGATGGTGAGTAGAGAATTTTAGTAGCGGCAAATGTCCTTTGGTACTGTACTCATTAGGGGAGAGAGGTTATATTATTTTATAGCATTCGGCTGGTAATGATGAAGGGAAGATGAAAATATAGGATGAGATACAATGTGTACCCATTAGATGAGGCCTCTAGCTCCTACCCTATCAAGCAACTAGAGAAGGATGTAAGGGAAGTAGAGGGTAAGTTTAAGAAACATTGTCAAGGGGAGGCCAAGAGAGAATTGATAGAAAATGATCTTGTTGTGTAAGGAAGGTGGTTGAATATTAGTCAGGCTTAGATTCTTCGAGACTCGAGAGGTTGAAAAATGGGTGATGGATCCTATCTACTCCCACACATGGGAAATCAAATATTTTGAGTTAAATCCTTGTAATTATAATAAAGAAAAAATGTCAAAGGAAAGGAATATGAGCACATAATAAGGGATGGAAAAAGGTTTTTTATAAGGTAGGAAACAAAGGGTGATAATTAAGGTTTAATGAGCTAGCAAGGGGGAAGGGGATATTTGAAACTTCAACTCATTTACACATAGGAAAATATCCAAATGAGAGTGGATGCTCATTAATGTGTAAGATGGTAACAATCTAGGTGTATGAGCCTATATGTCGAAAAACGACTCCACTACAAGCATGGTAATACATCGATGTGGAAATATAATGATATAAGGACTATAAAGAGATATATTGGTGATGGGATGATAAGTGCTAACGATAGGTAGAAAGTTATAACGTGAGCTAAAGGAATGCATAGACATTTTTTAGATCTTAGGGAGGATATGCAAAATTTGTATTCCTCTTTAAAATTATAGTTTAGAAAGGAGGTGTATATGTTAATCTCTCTTAGGGAATCCTTGCCCTCCATATTGCACAACTCACTCCACAATAGTGGTTATTTGATGACGAGTAGAGAATTTCAGTAGCGGTAGGTGGACCTTTGGTATTGTACTAATTAGGGGAGAGAGGTTATATTATTTGATAACATTCCAATGGTAATGATGAATGGAATATGAAAATAGAGGATGAGATACAATGTCTACCCATTAGAGGTGGCCTATAACTCCTACCCTATCAAGCAACTAGATAAGGATGTAAGGAAAGTAGAGGGTAAGTTTAAGAAACACTATCGAGGGGAGGCCAAGGGAGAATTGCTATAAAATAATCTCGTTGTGTAAGGAAGGTGGTTGGAGATGAGTCACGCTTAGATTCTTCGAGAGGTTGAAAATTGGGTGATGGGTCCTATCTACTTCCACACATGTGACACCAAGTATTTTTATCCAAATCCTTGTAATTATAAGAAAGAAATAAGGCAAAAGGAAAGGCATATGAGCACATAATAAGGGATGGAAAAAGGTTTTTTTATAAGGAATGAAATGCATAAACTTCATGGTCACGGAACACATTTATCATTTCTCTAAGTTGTGTTCAATATGTGTAAAGAATATGATCATATGACTACTCGTCAATTTCAACTAAACATGTTTTTGATATGATTTCAACATCTCAAGAAAGAGATATTCCCTCCTCCTCCTAATACCACATTGGAATTCAAAGATGGAATAAGTGACTATGTTTCTCTTTGTCTCCATTATGTACATAATTCTCCAATCAAATTTTATACAAGTGTAGGGGCTCTCTTTCTTTCGATCTCCATCTTTAATTATCAAATCAGATGTTGGAAATGTGTATCAAAAGTTTCATTTACAAGTTATCTTATTATAATTCACAAGTTCCTTACTCTTTATTAACACTTGTAAACATTTTAATGTATTTTAGGTAGTAAAAGCCCAACTAAACTTAGTTCTACATATATCTCAAGGTTACACTATTTATTACAGTGTAAATATATCATTTGTGGAAATATATCTCTTAAATTATTTATTTAAAAATAATATTATTTGAATTTGAATTTTATGAAATATCATGCAAAAATTTATATTCAACTTAATTTTATATTTTTAAAATTATTTAAACTTTATTGAAACAAATTCGATTTTATTTAAATTTGTATAATATTATTTACATAAATTTAAAATATAGTTATTAAATATTCCAACAATTCACGCTATTAATACATAATTATCATTTGTTCATCATCCCTTTCTCAACTTGATAAGAGAAAAAATATTTATATAATCAATTCGCTCTCTTACTATGCGTTTGCAATATATTAAATCATTTGACTTGAGATTATAAATAAGGGAAAAGTTAGTATATATCAAATCAAATAAGAAAAAAAAATAGTTAAAACGGAAAACACTTGGAATTAGGTATTCTATAGGTATTTTATCTCATACTCATTTATTGGTTCATACATTATGTTAGATTATTTGAATCCGATTACTACAACTAGGAATATAAAGAGTATCCGCAATTTGCCCGCTCGATGGGAAATTGAAAGTTTCATTTACATGTTTGATTAGAAGTGTATTCCTCTAATACATTTCCGGGTAGATGGGTAAGGAATTTTTGGATTTTTTAAGATAGACTCTCGAATATGACCAGGGTTGACAAGGATTTGTACAAAGATTTAGGTTTGGCTGGCAGTGGGGTGGAAACTTAAACATGTTGACAGGTTTCCCAATCATATACAGATAGATTTTTTGGCTGGCTGGCTGTTTTTGTTTTTTTTGATGGTGTAGTTTAATTTGGTAGATGTAAATGTGGGGTTTTGTTGAGGATCAATTCAGAACTTCAATTTCTTTTCTTTTGGTATGGTGGAGGGGGCATCAATTCTAGAGTAGAGCTATTGGCTCTCTAGGGTTTGTTGTATTTTGCTAGGAGGTGATGGGTAAGGAATTCTTTGATTTTTTAAGATAGATCCTCAAATATGACAAGGATTTGTACAAAGATTCAGGTTTAGTTGGCGGTGGGGTGGAAACTTAAACATATTGACAAGATTCCCAGGTTGATGAGAAATCATATACAGGTAGAGTTTCTGGTTGGCTGGCTTCTTTTTTTCTTTTTCTTTTTTTTTTTCTTTTTTTTATGCAGCTTAATTTGGTAGATGTAGATGTGGGGTTTTGTTGAGGATCAATTCACAAGTTCAATTTCTTTTCTTTCGGTATGGTGGAGGGGGCATAAACTCTAGAGTAGAGCTATTGGCTCTCTAGGGTTTGTTGTATTTTGCTAGGAGGCATCGCCTAGAGCGGATTATAGTCTATGGAGACTCCAAATCCATTATTGATGGGGTCACTAGGAGATCTAACTTTTTGCCTCTTGATTTGGTCAATTGGCTAGATCGCATTGAGATGTTAAAACAATTCTTCACTGATATCTCTTTCGAGCATGTTTACAAGGAAGTAAACAATGTGGTTGATGGGTTATCGAAAAAAAATTGTTGGTGACTCTAGGTATATTACATTACAAGCTTAGAGGTGAGTATGTGGTTTTGGAAGAGGGTGAGACTTCCCTATGTTGAATACTCTTGCGGCTTCAAATGCTCTTTTTATGTTGTTACATTTGTTTTTTTTTGGACTGCATTTTCTGTGACTGAGTAAAAACTCTTTGTAATATGATTAAAACTCTTTTATATTTTTGTTTGACTAAACTAGTAAGATGATAGATATATATGAATTTCTCTTTTATTTGAAACTTATATATTTTTTGGGTAGAGATGCACTATTTAAAACTTTACTTGTAGATGAAATATATACTAGACTTTCTCTTTTAATAGAAATCTAGAATTTTCCTCTTGAAGAAAAATAAAATAATTTCTTGCCCTTTATTAACATTTGTAAACATTTCAATGATAAAAGCCTAGCTACACTTACTCTACATATATCTCAAAGTTGTAATATTTATTATAGTACATATGTATCATTTATAAAAATATATATCTTAAGTCATTTAAATATATTTCACGATAAGTTTAAAAATAAGACTTTTTGAATTTGAATTTTATAACTAAATATTATGCAAAAACATATTCAACATAATATGTTTCAATATTATTTAAAATTATTAAAACCAAATTTAATATTATTCAAATTTATATAAAATTATTTACATAAAATTATTAAATATTCTTATTAATAATACATAATTATCATTTCTACCCTATGTTCATCTTCCCTTTCACAACTTCATATGAGAAAAATTCTCTCTTATAATGCATTTGCAATATATTGAACCATCTTACTTGAAATTATATATCCTACTATGCAAGAGAAAAGTTTGTATATATCAAACCCTTGTTTTAATGCAATGTTTTTCTTCTGAAATTTTACTATAAACTTAGCTAGTGAACAAACTTAAAAAACAATTTTTCATTAACACACTAAACCAATTTTTTCATATTAATGACTGCCCATTAATATTTGTATCTCTTTTATTATCAATGTTTTTTAATGCAATGTTTTTCTTCTGAAATTTTGCTATAAACTTAGCGAACAAACTAAAAAACAATTTTTCATTAACACACTAAACCAATTTTTCATATTAATGGCTGCCCATTAATATTTGTATCTCTTTTATTATCATTGTTTTTTAATGCAATGTTTTTCTTCTGAAATTTTGCTATATACTTAGTGAATATATATACAACGCTCTAAAAGCGGTTGTTAGCGACATCAATCAATCTTCATGTGGACAAAGGATGGACAAAAGGCGTTAATCTTATTTAAGCTAAACAATCCATTACTAAATGATTTATTATTTTTCAATCTCATATTATTTTCATTAATTTATAATATTAAAAAATAATAAATAAGTCATTAACTTCAATTTTATTTTATTTATACCGTCTGCCATTATATAATAAAAAATTATTTTAAAATTTTAAATATAAATTTATTTTTATTTAAAAGAAATCATGAATTCTACCTTCAAAATTTTATACATTTACAACCCTGGTTCAGAAATTAGATAGTGTCCTTTCAGAAATTTTCAATATTGTCCTTTTGAGAAGTTTTACAATATTTTGAAAAGACTTATCACTTTCAATTATTACCCAACTAGTCAATGAAATAGGTTTAATAGATTTGATAGCATACATAGGGAGGCTTATTTAAGCTTTTAAAAATTAATTAATTAATATGTGAGACTTATTTTCACTTGAACTATTTTGAGAGTATTGCTAATTAGATAATTTTAAAACATAATTAAATAAATAATAATTTATTATGTAAATAAAAATATTTTTTATTAGTTTTATTTATATAAAAATTATAATATATTAAAATTTATATATGATTATAAAGTCATATTTTTCAATCAATGTGATAGTTATAGGAAATTCATGTGATAATAACAATTCCCAATTATAAAGTTTTTTTATGTATTTTTAATTTTATAATGAAACTTTAAACCACAAAAAAGTATGAAAAAAATATATATTTTTTAAAAATAGTTAATAGATTTTTTTTAAAATTCAATTTTACATATAAAGAAAGAAGAAGAAGATAATGGATAATAATTTTTTTCAATATAATTGATAATCATTATACTCTTAATATAATTGATAATCATTATATTCTTAATATAATTGATAATCATTATATTCCTAAGAGATATTCCAATTATTATATTAACATAAAAATTATGATTTGACAAGTGTGAAAACTTTTTAGAATGTTATCCACGATTTAATAATTATTATTAGCTTAATTGGGGTTAGAGTAGATGTTGATGGTGATATGTGTTATGTTAAAGGTGGCATTTTGTTAAGGTGCTTATAAAGGTCACTATTTTGAAAATTTACAATAAAAAATACAGCTATGCTAAAGGTTGACTTCCTCTTTCAAGTAATAAGCTTCTGGGTCAAGGCTACTCAAGCTATAAATTAGTCTTGCAGTCAACATAAGACTCACATAAACTAGTAAACAAAAATAATTATTACTAGACCAGGTGTAATCTCGAGTAATAAGCTCCTCCGTTATGACTACTCAATCCACAAATTAGTCTTGCAGACATCACAAGACTCACATAAACTAGCAAACAAAAAGAATGATTACCAACATAGATCCATTTTAAGCACAAATCTAAAATGAACCTAGAGGGATCAAATTTCTTTAGGTGTAAACTTACTGCAAAAAACAACGTAATTTTTTATTATTTATTGTATTTTTTAATGTTATAGAGATTACATAACATTGTATTTAGAGACATAGATTTTTTTCCCAAAATTTTATGTTAGAGTAAAAATTTGCATAAAATAATATGAAAATTACATAATTAACAATACAAAGAATACCTAAATGAAATGAAGTTTTGTATAAACATCAAAATTACTTAATAAATTTTGATGCATCTAATATTCTTAATACATCAAATAAACTTGATGAAATTATTAGCATTTTTCATATTACAATAATAAGAATTCCAATCATTTTCCTATAGAGGTTTCCTTGACACATTGGGAGTGTTTTACCATGTAAAATTCTTTGTTTATTTGTGTGATGTGTTTCTTGCTCATGCCAATTTAATTAATTTTTATTGGCTCTAAATACCAACAAATAATAGGATTTCTTTAAAGATGACTTTGAATATATATTCATTGGCAAGTGAAACATGTACCTTCGAATATATTCATTCTCAGGTGGTCAAAAATATTAAGTTTAATTTTTTGGGCTTGTTATACTGGTAGTTACAGTGATTGCAATAACTTATCAACCGCCACATCCTTGGCTCAAATCATCAAATACAATGTCCAAGGTTTTTTTGTTGTAGAACTTGCCACATTTAAACAGAATGACTCCATATTCTGGGTTGGTGAGAATATTATTTCTATTGCACCAACTCCAACTGTTAATTATCTGTTAAAGGGTACAAACCCAATGAATCTTATGTAACATAGAGGTTCATATCTAAGAAGGAAAAAACATGGATGAAGTATAGGGATTTTAGAAGATTCACTCTCATTTCGATCTAAATTGCAACTATAAGGTCACAGGTGCGTCAAAGTTTGAGGGCATATTTCCTTCGTGCGTGTAGGGTTTTTCGATAGCCTCTTAATCAATGGAGAACCTTAGATTTACTATAAAAAAAAGAGGGTTGAATGGAAGTTGGACTTTTTCTTTCGCCTAATTCCAGTCCAAGTACTTTATTACATGGATACACATGTTGTTTCCACTCGTAGTTGTTGGAATCTTCCTGCTAGTTTCATGGTGCACCAATGCACCACCAACTATTTTTATGGTGCACGGCCAACCCCTTGGTAATTCCATGACCCACAATCAATACATTTCCTACTGTGGCAGGTCAAAGTAAATTCAAAAGCAGTTTTATCTACAGTGAAGTTGTGTGTGATCCTTCTTTGTATTTTTTATTTCTTAGTTCCCTACTAACTCAATGAATTATTTACCAGACAAATATATTTTCATATTTTCAAAAATTATTTTAATAACACAAAACTCATAAATTTGTATTTATAAATTTTACAACCCAGTAAATTTAATTACATTCAAAGTAATTATTTACAAAAAAATATTTTTAGCGTAAAAAAATTGTAATAAAAAAACTCTAAAACTTACATTGTAATAAATAAATAAATAACTCTAAATCTTACATTATGTTATCACTAATTTGGTTCAGATGGGTTGCTCCACCAAACAACCTAGAGTAACTCTTTCAAACCAACTTCTAACTAAAAATTAGCCTTTTCAGCCTGAGAGGGCTCTCTCAAACATATAGATAATATTATGTAAATGAATCTCACAGATGGCTAACTCTGACAAAAGTGTTTTAAGTATGTTTGTATGCAAGTGAAAGATGTATAGAATTCACTACCACTGGGTTTATGGAGTCAGTGTTAAGAAATTCAGTGACATGGTTCTTCTTGTGGAAGTTGAGGCATATAGATGTTTTTATGAAAAGGGAATACACATAGATACACAGTAGTCTAATGCTTGAAGTAAGTTAGAGCATGATGTACATGAATTCTAAGTAATCAAACATCAAAGTGCTGAAGACAAAATAGCAAGAAACATAAGACATGTGCTCATGAAAACATCAGACGAATCTCAGGTGAAGAAAAAGCCAACATCCACTGTATATTACTGATCAGGAAATGTTTACAATAGTACTTGTGTAATTAACATCATTCAACCCTCTATTCTTTGATGTTCTACCTATTAATAGGCTTTAGTCTCTTTACATTTGATCTGCCTACATGGCTATATCATCGGGTCCCTTTGCTAACACCTATCTTAACAATAAGCAAATTCCATGGAAGTGAAACTGACACTTTTAACTTTAGGACTTAGAGACCTACTAGGACTCTACAACCTACTTATTACACCAACCAACTGAAAAGACTGCATATTTACATCAAAGATAGTCATGTGCTTGGGTAGCACTGACCATGACCAAAACATAATTGCCCCCACCAAGTTAGGAGACTAGTGTTCCTACTTTTAAGGAGATGGTGTCATGATAAATGATTATTGTCTTCATAATGAGCTAGTGGACTGAACAAACTTGTCGAAGACCATGCCTCCACCAAAATATTCCTCTAATACTCTTTAAGTTTTCCATGTGGTTGGCTTACATCCAATAGACCATAAAAACTCAAAAATGCTACAAAAACTTGCTCGTTGCAGAAACAGGGGAGTTAAGGCTAGTTCTTAGCGAAAGTTTGTAGCAAATTGGTTTCACCTATCTCTGCCACCTGTTAGCTCTCTTTGCTGATTTGGAACTGTTTTTTAAGTCAAAAGAACTAAATACAAATTTTTACCCACCTTGATTTTGACCATATCTGTGATTTTAAACAAAAAGACACCTACAATGAGTTCGTAGCGAAATCTGGGCTTCAAGCCTAAGATTCGCTACGTACTTACCTAATTGGAAGTAAACTCAAAAATTGTCCTTTCTTCTTCAAAATTTTTCCTATGGCTCTGCAAATGTTGATTCTGAAACAATGTCAAAAAGGTAGTTTGTCCACTCTTCAAGCTTTAGAAGCTTCACCTTTGGCAGTAGGAGCTTGAATCTCTTCAAGTTCATTTATGACTATGATTTTAAGACCTTGCTTTTTTAACTCTGGTTGTATCATCTCCATCTTTTATTCTATCTCTTTGACTTGGATTTTGAGTTTCTTTCTTTCATCTTGCAACCATATATTTATCTTTCTTGTGCGCTTCATTACCCTTCGTAGAGGAAGTGTCATTTTCAACATTTTCTTGGCATTGGTAAATGACTCATCATATTGATTTAGTTTCTCATTTACCTTTTCTTTGAAATCTTCCATCAGTTTCCTGTCTATCTTGGCTTCCTATGATTCCAATTTGGTCTCAATAACCTCCACTCTAGCTTCTCTTAATTGTTCCTTTAACATTTTAACTTCATTTTTCTCAACCACTTTCTCTTTACCCTTCTTCTACATAATGATCTCCTCTTTTTCTAGAGACAAATCAATGATATCCTCTGTGATAGGTTGATTTCCTTTGTCAGTAACCTCTTTCCTTTTGCTTGCCATTACACCTTTGGCAAGTTGTGGCCTGGTGAGTGGTTTTCTTGGCTGAAACATAAACCCTACATCTTCCCCTGAAAAATCAAGCTTTTTAGCAGTTATACCCTTCTTTTTCTTCTTATTCCCTTTAACATCTTCAACTCTGACCATTGAAGTCCTTAATATCTATGGCTTGAATAATATCTTCAAGG
This sequence comes from Pinus albicaulis, assembly GCA_034641835.2. Taxonomy (NCBI): domain Eukaryota; kingdom Viridiplantae; phylum Streptophyta; class Pinopsida; order Pinales; family Pinaceae; genus Pinus; species Pinus albicaulis. The sequence goes on along the minus strand of CM076571.1, from coordinate 562,630,629 downwards.
TTGCCTTTCCTAATTGTTTGGCTTCTAGTTATCCTTCAATGGCTTTTCTTGCTGATATTTTGTTTGCTACTTGCAAGTGTAGGTTGTGGAATTTATGTCTCTTGTGCAGGCTCTAATTCAATATCCATGGACTCTATAATGGGCTCCATCTCCTCCTCATTCACACCCTCTCTTTCAGCTACAACTTTGTCACTCTTGCTTGTAGGAGTGGCTTTTGACTTTGGAGTTTTCATGGTTGTTAATGCATCTACCTCATAACCATTGAGAAAAATAAATGCGGCTCGATCTCTGTTCAGTATTTTTTAACTCCTCCAACACCAGAATTTTGATCAACCCATGATGGAAAATTGAGGTCTCACTGCTTTCTGGCCTAGCCTGAACCTTTCCTGACATCTTACCTTGGCTCCTAATCAGGAAAAATGGAAGATCTAGAGACTGTTTACCAGTGAAGTGTAGCAAGAGCCTGAAATAATACTGATAGACCATATGGAAGCTTCCCTCACAAGTGAAGTATTTTTGGATTACTAGCAACAATTTGGAGTAGTTCTCTTTCATGTAGCTCCTTGGGATTCCATATTTCGTGTATGCTCCAATGTGTTTAGGTTTTATAAATTCATCACTATTCTGCATCTTAAACTTAATGACTTTGAACCACTCTTCACCCATCCTCAGTATCTTTGTGCCTTGAGCAATTGTCTCTTTGGTGACACTACAAAACTTAGCACCCCCACCTTCAAAGTTGTACCCATGAAATTCACTACAAAATCTTTTGAGACATGGGCATGAAAACCTTGTAGTTTTTGGCAAAATCTCATGCATCCAATATTGCTGAAAGCTTCTGCAAAGCCGGAATATTCATTAAGTAACTTGAGATCCATGGGATCATATATTACACAGGAGCCTCCTTTATTTGTTTTCTTTTTCATGGCCATCTTCCTTAATACTACGTTACCTTTTTGATGTTGTGACACCTGCAAAGAGATAAATTGAACAACAAGAAGCTTGCAATGAAGCTCGAATTTTCAAGGCTGAAAATCAACAGATGTAGGCAAAGGTTGAAGGAAGGATGACAGAGAGCAGCTTTGGAGGTGAATTTAAAAGGTGAAATTCAAATATGGGAGGTATAATGGCAAATGGGAGGAGTTAATGTAATGGTGAATGCCACCTATGATTACGCATGTTTGGATGACTCTAATAACTGATCACATGACCTCATATTCACCCTGAACCTCTAAAACCTTGACACCTCATCATTCCCTTTATTGGTGTAGAAAAACGTGATTCTGCGGCGTTTTCCGTTATAGATCTGGTAGATTCGCTACGAACTGGTCAGGTGAGTCTGTAGCGAAAACAACCTGTTTGTAGTTATATTTGTTGCAGACTTGGGAAAAAATAGACAGGTGGTCACTACCTAATTTTAAACCAATGCATGTAGACCTTTGGTATATTTTGATAGATCTGGCTATGATGGGCATGACAAGTGGACGTTCTAAACTTAGGATAATGACCAATTCATGAATTTTCATCAATTTCATGAACCAATTTTATGAGACAAATGAAACCTATGCTAATAACCCTATCAATCTAAAATGAAATTTACTTGTGATAACACATTCAAAATATAGAATTTTAAAAATAATAATCAATATTTTCACAATTTTATTTCCCAAACAACTATTTGCAATACATGCAAACTTTCATTTATGTTATAAGCTTAAATCAAAAATAATTCATGCTAGCTTAATTTGGGAAATAAAACATAAATTCTTCATAATAACTTAATCTGGGAAACAAATAAATGTTGAAATACCAACCATTTCATTGTTATAAGTTCGTGGGATTTTGAGCTGAATTGTTGAATCAATGGTAGGGTTAAATAGATCATTGTTATCACATTCATTTTCTGTATATTTTCTAAACGCTCATTTTTGAAATTCAGTGTAAGTTAACAATCTCTAAGAATACATAAATTCCATTATATTCAGATATCATTGATAAGTGTGCTCCTAGATTTATAAAAAGCTTAATTTAGAATAATTTTGTATTATACTTGTTTAATTTAGTTCAAGATAAGCAGTGGAACCAATGTAGGGTTGTTGTTATGATTATCATAGAAGAAGCATTAATAAAAAACAAGCATTGAGTGAAATCCAAGTTGTAAGGGCATTCGCAACATTAACCCTAGAATTTCACAAGATAAATACACCTTCACATCTTCGCTACTATGCATGGTCCAGCCACTGGCTACTGCTTTACCAGAGTAATCCACAATCTGATTTTGATTTTCTATTGTGCAAACAACCCAAGCGGTGAAAAAAAATTTGAATCAGGAAAGGAGTAGTATTCAGAATTTGAACAAAAATGGAAAAGGAGGTGGTGAAGATATGGTTACTACTTGCATTGATGTGGAAAAAATAAACAACTTGAAAAAATTGAGGTCGACAAGTGGAGAGTAGCTGAGTGGTGGAAGTAGTGTTAAACAGAAGAACTTTCAAGTGGGGAGCAACTCAGTGGTGGAAGTAGTGTTAAACAGAAGAACTTTCGCTATACTACAAACTTGGTTACCCTGTAGCATATATGCAAAGTATTAAACATGTGTATGCCATCTTGAGTTTGAATTGAAATATTTAACATATTCATCACCTCCAAATATTTCTCCCAACTCCTCTATTCGATCATTTATGTTTCATTATAATACATGTGATATATTAATTTTAATAAGGGTGTTTATCATTAGATATATGTCAGGTAAATCTTAGCCTTCTTCAGGATGTTTCTAGACTGTTTCAATTGTCCCACTTGAAAGATACTTAAACTTAAAAGTTACATGTATACCCCTTACTTGGTTATTTTTTTAAAAATCATATGTTTTCCCATTAACATCTCTTTTAGTATTTTACCTTTTCATAATTAAATTTTTAAAGTCTTTACTTCATTTATTTCTTAGTTTGAAATCCTTCCTATGTCATTAACCTAATGAAAACTGTGTTAAAACATTTGTGGATTAATATTTTTGCAACAACCCTCATGTTATCACATGTTTATTTATATAGATATAATACTTCCTCATGGTCCTTACTTGTATCGAACCACAACCATTTAATCCCTCATGTTATCACATGTTTATTTATATAGATATAATACTTCCTCATGGTCCTTACTTGTATCGAACCACAACCATTTAATCCCATGGAACATAGCCTTAGCATTCATTTATGGTTAGACCTTGATATATCTCATGTATAAGATATATTATGTTCTATTGGTTCTATGTGTGAATCCCTGGAACTTACTAACCTTAGAGTGAGTAAAACATATGCAAGCCTTCATCATAATTGATTCACATGTGACTTAAGCTATGTTGAAAGGCTAAAAGGTAACAGCTCACCCTAGCCATGTGAACTACCAGAAAAGGAATGACTAATATGTGGGTTAGCAATCCAATGGTGGACAGATAACCTCTGGGGTGGTTAGGATAACTACCCCTCCTCCTTAATCCTTGACATCATTCGCATCCTAGAGATCTGTAGCCAGAGCTATGTAGGAAATTGGAAATGGAGAACAATCCTCCTTGCAACTTTGGCACTTTAGATGTTTGATTCGGTGGCAAGAACTCGCTAGGTTTTGGTCATTGTCCTTCCTAAGTTGCGGTGATATTTATAGGGTGTTTTGGACTACATTCATACTTATTTTATTACAAGTAAGGAAACTTACAGAGATTTATAGTGTTTTAATTACAAAAATTGTTCTAATAATTCCCTTCCTGCAACAATTTCCTTTCTTGTATTATTTTCATGCTAACAGTATAAAAGGTTTCTTATTGCTTCTGAACCAAGGTTCTTTCATCGAGACTTTGTGCCTCTGCTTAGGACCTTTGGAGTTTCCACTTTGAAAAGTGAAGCCCCATTCTTCCAAGGATTTCTCTCTTTTCCACTCAACTAAAGTTTTGATGATTTGGGGTCATCGCTAAGGGATTTCTATGTAAAATTATGGCATCCAAGTATGGATTTTTTTGCATCTGACCACATATTTCTTTAAACCCTACAAAAGGGTAAGAAAAATATTTATTATTTTAGCAATATATGTATTTCTTGTCATGAATTCTTACTCTACCTTCCTCAAGATTATGATTTTGGTTCCTTTTTTTCCTCTCCATATTTGAGTAGAAGCTACAGTGTTGCTTCTAAACGAGCCCTAGAACAAAAGAAAATTCATGAAATTACTTGCATGCAAGCCTCCTAGAAAGCAATATTTTTTTTGGTTCATGCAACTTTTACTGCTCTTCACGTGGAAGACTTCTATTTTCTTGCATGTCCATTAGATTTCAATGGAAAGGAATGCATGAAAAAAGTGATGCACCATTCTAACAATATTTGGCATTGTACAAAGTGTAATGGCGACTTCCCAAAATGTGACTATTGTTACAAACTTAAAATTGAGATACGTGACCGCACCGAGCACCTAGAAAACGTCACAACTTTCAATAATGCAAGAAATGATCTCATGGGCATCACAAAAAAATACTTGTTCCTTCTTTCTATCGAACCAGTTGATCTCCAAGAAATTTGTGGACGAGCACTAATCACAAATTCTCTGTGTTACCATAGAACCATGGTGTTGCATTAACATGACCCACACCTCATAGATATCTGGTCATCCGCTTTAACATGGGTCATCACTTGGGGAAAGAATTCCAAATTTACGTTAAACCACAACCTAACCCAACAGATTGAATTCATAGTTAGTAATATATGATATAATACTTTATTACATTTGTTCAATAAGTAATTATTCTAGGTATTATTGTTTTATACTACTAGCTTGGGTACACTACAAGGATGGCCTCTAAGTATCAGCAATATTAGGATGCAACTACAAATGAAGAAGGAGACAAAGATTTTGATGAGGAAGAGGAAGGGCTTCATACATGTAGTTAGTGTTCTCCTTGTCTCACACTATGGGTAGTGCAACACTCAATTGTTGCAGTTGTTGTATTCTATTTTCCATGATTTGTTTTTCTTTTATAAATGGGTAACTCAATTTCTGAGAGTAAATCCTTAATGTGCGCTTATTGGTATAGAATCTATTATACATGTTGCAACATCAATAAATCAACATGATATGAGGGCACTTCTCTTAGGATTAAGACAGAAGTTTGTGTTTTGCTTGCGTTGTTGTGATTTTGTTTTTTAAGCATGTTAAACGCAATATATCACATTGTTTTTATCAAGAGCTATAAGTGTAAAATATGGTCCCTCTATAAGTGTAGAATATGGTCCTTTATGTTGACTCTTTATCTTATGTACTTTTCCCTAGTAATACATAACCTCGACCGTTTCTTTGTATTTCACTTCTCTAGTGACAAGAACAAGTTACCCAGCCTGCAATGGGGCAAAGTCAAGTCATCATACCAAAGAGCTGTCAGTTAAGGTTGTGTGTCCACTGCGGGATGGATGATGTCCTCATATGGTAAACATACTCAAATGTGTTGGATAATTTCCTGATATGGTGACATGCTCAAGCTTATTGTTGCCATAATTCTCTTTGCTTTGCCAATAGGGATATTAGTTCACCTTTACTGTTCTTTTATGTTTTTCATCAATTGTATTCTCATCAACACAGGCACATCCCAAACTAGCTCTTCATCGACACAAGAGAGCTTGCCATCTATAGTAACTCCAACGAATACACCCACAACTACAACTATCTCATTCAAGGCGCTCAATCCCTACCCAAAGTATTGGTCAAGCCAAAGTAGAGCATCTGCAAAAAAAAACCGCAAATAAGATTATTAAATTGAAAAATTTTGTTTTTGGTTTCTATAATCAAGAAAATAATAATTGATATATTAAATTAGAATTGATTTTTTGTTTTCTTTGTCTTGTATACCAATAAACATAAGAGCTATCTTTGACACTTTGAATTATAATCTTTGTTTTCAAACATGGGAAATGAGTCAAGGACACTTCAACCCAACATTAAAGGGGTAAAAATTATTTTTAAACATTAAGGATGAAGGTTGGAAATGTATATAGAATCGTGGAAAATTTGCATTTCTTATATTTAACATAAAGGTAGAAATGTATATAAGGCTTGAAAAAGAGTTAGAGATGTATTTATAAGCAAACAAAAGGGGGATAAATTTTTGGTTTTCAATCAAAACCCAAAAGAGCACTGAAGATTGCATATGATGCAGGACTTTTCATCTTCAAAGGTTGACCCTTGCTACTTTACAAAGCCAACCAATCCCACCCATAACAATCACCAAACAAGAGAAAAACCTCAAAATCAAACCCCAAAATGATACACCATTGTCCCTAAATACAAAATGCAAAACATATAGCATACATATTTACAAATATTTTCCTAAACAACTTTCTCCAATTTAACAAACCTAAACCCTTTCTTTTCACCGTTTTGGAGCAATTTCTCAGAGGTATTCTATGAGGTATTTCATCTCATATTAATTTATTGGTTCATACATTTATATCTCATGCTCACTGATTTAGCCACGCTAACGCTAGATTATTTGAATCCAATCACCACAACGAGGAATATAAACACCATCCGGGATCTGACCGCTAGATGGGAAATTCAAATGCTGACGGTCTGCAATATATCTTGGGCGACCATCCGGGATCTGACCGCTAGATGGGAAATTCAAATGCTGACGGTCTGCAATATATCTTGGGCGATCAGCCGGGCGTCCAGCGAAATTCCCCCCAGACCTGCTTTTCCAAAGCCGGCAGCATACAAACCGTCCCTTCCCTTCCAGTTGTCTGGAGACGGCTTCCTTGGAGAGCCGTCTTCGGAGAAAAACTCTCCGCAATTCTGCAAATTAAGTGGCGACTTTTAAAAGTAGGGATCTCCCCCAGCAAAACCCCACAATTCTGCAAATGAAGTGGCGAATTTCAAAAGTAGGGATCTCCCCCCAAAAAAATACTCAAATTCACTGACGAGGCATACCTTGAGCCAGCGGAGTACTGTACTCTTGTAACCAGTCGCGAAGATTATGGCGTCGAAATCCTCTTCACGGTTGTCTTCGAACTCGACACCAGTGGCCGTTGCGCGGTGGAAATTTGGGACAACCTGCCACTAAAGTAGTTTATGGAGAACTTGCATTGGCTTCCAAAATTACGATCGAAGAATGGAGTCAATTTACCTTAATTTTGCCTTCCCTTATTTTGGCCATCGTGCCGTCGTCCAGCACCGGGGGTCTCCCCGTCTTACGCATCACCTCAAACGGTCCTTCGACGGGCCGACGTATTCCGTGAGAAGAAGTGTCGCCTAGGGTAAGATTACTGTACATTACAAGCAAATTGTCCACTATTCGGAGCGGCAGCACTTTCCCCAGCAGCATCTCAACCGTGGATGTGGATCTTCCCAAAACTGTTCGCGGCAGGACATGCGACTTGACATGCAAAAAGAAACAGACAAATGTTTGGACAAGAAATATTAAAGCATCGAGATTCATGAAATTGTGAATGATTATAAGGTTCAAAGATTACAATTTAGCTTTAAGTTTTTGGCAGGAAATGCAAAAGATTTGAAATAGCGTGCGCAGAAATTGAAATAGCTGTCGAGAAAGATTATTGTTTGGAAAAGAAAGATTAAAGCATCGAGTTTCATGGAATTGTGAATGATTATACGTTTCAAAGATTATAATTTAGCTTTAAATTTCTGGCAGAAAATGCAAAAGATTTGAAATAGCCTGCCCAGAAATTGAAATAGCTGTCGAGAAAGATTATAGTTTGGACAAGAAATATTAAAGCACTGAGATTCATGAAATTGTGAATGATTATAAGGTTCAAAGATTACAATTTAGCTTTAAGTTTTTGGCAGAAAATCCAAAAGATTTGAAATAGCCTGCGTAAATTTAAATAGCTCTCCAGAAAGATTACTGTTTGGACAAGAAAGATTAAAGCATCGAGATTCATGATTATAAGGTTCAAATATTACAATTTAGTTTTAAGTTTTTAGCAGGAAATCCAAAAGATTTGAAATAGCCTGAGCGGAAATTGAAATAGCAGTCGGTAAAGAAGATATTAATGGTTTAAGGATTTAAGAGTTACCGGACTACGAACTACTATAGAGGGCACTGCATTGTAATTTGCAAGATCCAGCGCTATTTCCATCCCAGAGTTACCGCATCCGACGACGAGAACTTTCTTGCCTTCGAATTCTTTTCCGTTTTTGTAATCAATCGCATGGATAACAGTTCCCGCAAAGCCTTCCAGCCCGGAAACGTCTGGCACGAATTTTTCACTTTTTTCGCCCGTCGCCACAACTAGAAACCCGCTGTGATACTCCTTCTGGGAATTATCCGAAGAACACCTTGCAAGAACATGCCATTTTCCCGTTTCTTCAGAGAAGCTCGCGGACTCCACGGACTGGCAGAACCGCGGGTGAATGTAGAATCTTTTAGCGTATTCTTCTAAGTAGTCAATAAATTGGTCCTTGGCAACAAACATAGGGTAGTCATCCGGAAACGGCATGAAAGGAAGCTCGCAGAATTTCTTGTCGATATACAGATGAAGCCGATCGTACGTCCGGTGCTTCCACGAGGACGCCAGGCAGTGCTCTCGCTCGAGAACGACACCGGAAATTCCGAGGTTTGCAAGACAGGCTGCTACGGCTAATCCAGACGGCCCAGCCCCTACTATTATAACATCTTCATCGTCAAATTCATTGAATGATTCGTCGTATATCAGTTCGTGTGGTGTTGAAAAGTTTGCCATTTGGTCAACTATTCCAATTTTCCACGCCATCATCAAACACAAAGCTGCACAACCCTGTCACACACCATAACAAAATAAAGCTGCCCAATCTGTCACACACCATAACAAAATAAAACTTCCACACTTAGTTTAGAATTGGTTTAAGATTTAATTATTGAAAACTTCTTGGCACACCCTAACAAAATATAATTTCACTATTAAATTTAGAATTGGTTGAGAGATTATCTCAACTTCTCTATCTAATGTTAATGTTAGAATCAACTTCTATATCTAATATTAAAATTAATTGGATCAACAACTTCTACATTTAATATTAAAACTAATTGGATTATAATCTAATTGTATATGTATTATATTTATAAATAAAATATATTTTTATTTGCAATTTATAGATAATGGTTAAGAAATTATCTTAATTTCTAATGTTAGAATTAATTAATTAAATCATAATATAATTGTATATATATGTTATATTTATAAATAAAATATATTTTTGTGTGAATAATTATATTGTGTTTATATTAGAATTAATTAATTAGATTACAATACAGTTTGAGTGGGTCTAACAGTTAAAAGTATGTATTTTCTTTTAAAACTTTTAGGTTCAAAACCAAAGAAATAAAATAGATATATCTTTATAAACTTAGCAAAATAATATCTAACTTTGTGATGACCTTAAAACTTAAATAATAATAATAATTATATTTATAAATAAAATATATTTTTGTGTAAATAACTATCTTGCATTTATACAATAAAATGCTATGTCCATTTTTAGCGTAAGAAACAAAAAAAAGATAAACTTTATGGGTTCACATATTTTATGTTCACTATAATTCAAAAAAAAAAAAGTGTTCCATTACAATGTTCTTTAGTCATGTTTTATTGTTTTTATTTATTAAACTTGGTCACCCTATCTATATTAATATAATACAATACAAAAAATTGGTTTGTTCACGGTAACTTGAAAACGGCAGTATTCCATTGCAATGTTTTTTAGTGATATTTTATTATTTTTATTTATTAAACTTAGTCACTTTATTTATATTAATATAATATAAAAATTGGCTTTTTATGAGGATACAAATAATCAACATATTTTTTACTGAGTTTTTATGCATTTAAAAAAAAATTGACATTTTATTTTGTAGAATACATTTAATGTATTTATCTTAGACATTAGCATAGGTCATTTATGGTGGTTTGAGGTGTCATTGATGAACTTTGAGCCTTAAAAGTTACCTAAAACTTCAATAAGTCAAGTGTGGTGGTCTCAAGAGTCTTGTTTGGCCTTGGATGCCTAGAATATTTATATTTTGTCCAAGTCTTAGGTGCTCCCCCTGACCATTTCAAGGCATCGAGACTCATTCTTAATGCTAAAAAATTATGAGGGCACCAACATCCTTTCTTAGAGGCCAAGCATACTCTCCAAAGGTCATGTGTGGTGCTTAAATGCATTGTTCATGGCTCTAGATACTCTTAAGCATTATTTAGGATCTAAGGGACGACCATCTTCCCTAAATCATTTCTAAGACCCTCGGACACATACCTACAACTCAAAACCACCAAATAGTAGTGGCATCCCCAATCATAGGTCAATATACTGTCAAGAGGACATGTGTTGTTGTTCATGGCATCCTTCTTGCCCTGGATGGATAGAGGCTTCCTTTAGGTCCTAAAGTTCATGTTTCCTCCCCTTACCATGTCTAAGGCCCAAACCCATATACCTAGTCCTCAAATATCAATCGCTTAGGTTTATAATCCCTTGGATTTATAATATTAATATTAGGGTTTATATTCCTAGGGTTTAGAATTAATCCTAAGGTTTATAATATTAATCCTAGTGTTTAATATTAATCCATTGGGTTTATAATATTAATAAATGTTTGGGTTTATAATATTAATAATATCTTGGGTTTATTAATCCCTTTGGATTCTAATAGTAATCCCTTAGATTTATAATATTAATAATCCCTTGGGTTTAATCCTCGATCGGGGTTTGAGCTCACTAAATTAGGCCCTGCCACTGCTAGTCATTCATTATGAAGATCCTGAGGAGGTACTCCACCACCCTCCACATGCACGAGGCAAATGGAGCAGTGGCCTCACAAATGTGTCCTCTTAATTCAATTTCAAAAGGTGGAAGCATCATTATAGAGCCGAAATTTTCTGGCCTTTTCGCTGGTAAAGTTGGTAAGTTTTATCTTTGCAATTCTTGCTTGAATTCGCTTTGGTCTTAGCAACATTGCAGCTTGGGGAGACGTCCTTCGTGGTCCTTCACCACGCATCGGTTCACTTACAGTCGATTCAGACCACCTTTCTCAGGTATGTTTTCAGTCTCAAACAATGTTTTCCTGCACCCATGGCTAGCTATTTAGTTTTGCTGGTCTTTGGAAAGAATGACTATGTCTTGAATTGGATGGTATGGAAGGAGCACTACTGCGAATCTAATATGGAAATTGCAGAATTGTATGAGGGCTCCTTTGTTTTCTATACTTCTGCGTCTGTGTACTTTAAAATTTTGTTGTCGTGTATGGGCATTTGCTAGGCAGGGCCTATGTGTTGTTCTTGGTCTTCTTCTTAGTTCTATCCTTGGAGCAATGGATTTGGTTCTCTCTTGAATTTTTGTGGTGTAGGCCCTAAGCTTTCAGGGTTTCGGTATGTATGCGGCTCAGCTCATACTTATGCCCTCATCCACTCAATGCAGAGTTGGATCCATGTTTCTTGTCTCGGGGAATATTTTTATTTTTGGTTTGCAACCTGAAACGGGGGAAAGAATCGGTTTATGTAGAGTTCATGGCTCTCACATGTGTTTAATTTGACAAGTTTCCTTATCCAGTGCAACCCTGAAAGCATATTTCTCTTGGTTTGATTAGAGGCTCGATATTTTACCTCAAAAATGAAAGTGATTAGAATTGAATGAAACTAAAATGAAAGCGACCGTCCCGTTGCAAGGAATCCAACGCAACTCGTTTCATTGAAAACCGAGTTCGGATGAAGGAGTTATGGTATGTTGATCGAACAGGTAAAATTTGCAGAATAGGTAAAGGTTGATGACATGGTAGCCCAGCCAGCATTCAGGGAATATTGTTCAGTTTTAGTCCAATGGGACTGTGACAAGTTTCACTGCAAGATTTTCCAGTTTGGTTTGTGAAGGAAAAATTTCTCTAATGACCTCCTAAGGTTGAATTTTGGGTTCATGATATTATGTGCTCGAAGTTAATTTTTTTATTATTTCAGGTTATATATATATATATATATATATATATATATATATATATATATATATATATATATATATATATATATATATATATTTCAAACCTCAAATAATATTCAACATTCCACATATATTATTATAACCTAAGTCTGAATATTGGTTGGCAAAGTTACATATTACAAACCAAATCAAAGTCTGCATGCATATCATGTATTAAGGTTTGTATTACGTTGGCATTTGAATCAAACTATAGTCAAAGTCTAGTATATGTTATGGTGGTGTATTGATATCACGTTGGCATATGGTAATGGTGGATTAAAGTCCGTTGGCGCTCATATACAAAGAGTTTAAAAAAATCATTGCAAAACACATGTATGAGAGGAGGGGTCGAGGCTCGACCCCATGACCTCCCCCTCTCCACTGGCGCGCTCCATCATTGGGCCATGGGCGCGTTCCACTGGAAAAAAATGCTCTGAGTTTGTATTTGAATGCACGTATTCTCCAATGGCAGGAAGAGAGGGGCCAGCCCCTCACCATGAGACCGTGACCCTGTGAGCATGCCAGAGACTTGGGGGCTTACAGCGCGATTAGCGCTAAACCTCCTTTAATGACGCACTTAGTTTGGTGGCCAGTTTGGTTGAGCACCATTTTTAGCGAACAGTCCATAGTTAGTGGACTTATGTGGACATTTTCCAGAATTAGTGGAGAAACTGTAGGAAAATTTGGTTTTTCCATAACTGAGGCAATTTTCGACCAATTTTGGCTCAGGAAGAGTTATTATTGGTAGATTTTGATGTTTTTGGAGCCACTGGAATAGGTTGCAGAGACAGAGGAGCTCATCTACATAGGTTTTTGTTGCCTTGAAAATTTTTGAAGCCGAGGGCCACTAAGAGGGAAGGTCGTGCCCAGAGCATCTGGTAACCAAATTGAGTAAACAAATAGTCACTTATGATAGATTTCGACATTTTAAACTCATTGGAATAGGTTACAAGAGAATTTGATGCATGTAAACATCATTTTGAGCATAATTGAGCTAATATAGAGGCCCAAGCTATGGAGCTGGACCAAGGAGATGTAGCCCAGGAGGGGTGAAATCCTTCATCAAAACTATGTTTTAATGGATCAGTTTGTGATGGTTTGTTGTTATTTATGTTTTTGTTGTTCATCCATTTAAATTCATGCTTTATGCTTTCAAAAACACTCATAAAATTCAATTTTATTTACCTCTTTGACACACATAAGCAACAGGGGAACCTGCACATCAAGCATAAGATCAGTAAATAAGTTTTATATCTGAAATCGAAAGTAGAAGAAAAACTGATATTCAAATTCAGATCATGATTATCGTCTCTCCTCATGTCGACTAACAGGGTTCAAGTCAATTGTTATCAGTTCTCTCAATCACCCTTGAACCATGTCATGTGCTTCTTCTGGGAAGGGCAAGCCCACTCGAGGTTCTCATAGTCGTGGTAAGTAGCCTAAAGACTCTCTTGAGTTTCGTCGGCCCAACACTCCAGTTGCAAGCCCCGTGGTCGTAAATCAGCCTCCCACATAATTAATGAAGTTTCCTCTACTTATCAAGAGGGCAACTCTACTTAGGTCTGTGAGCTTATTACAGAGTGGGAAGTCGAGCTTAACCGAAAATTTGGTATAATGGATATTGACTTGGATGACTTGCAGACTCCAGTGCCTAACCCTGGACACTCTCGGGGAAGATATTCTCAGTATAAGCAAATTTTCCATTTGTATTGGATGATGAGGAACCTCCTAGTTAAATCTTTGGAGCATATCCCTTCTGGCTCGCACTCGTCTTCTCAGAGGTTCCCGAATTACAGTAAGGATTTCCAGCAAATTCAATTTCAACTCCAAATGCATAATGGTCGCCCTAGTCGCATCAAACAACATATCATGTGCATCTCGCAAACTAAGCTTCAAGGCTCAAGTGTGAAATATCCTACTCATGTTGATTCAACTGATGATGAGTAGTTTGATGTTTTACACCTTATTTTGACTTTTCTTGTATGCAGCAGTTTCAAACTTTCGAGCATGTTTATAGTTATCTAGAATCTAGGAAGTATAAGGACACTCAGACTTGTTTAGCTTGGATTGCGAGACTTATAATATTTTTCTTTTGGATGGATTATCATGCCGTTAGGTGGCCAACTGACCTGGTTTCCCTCTAGGCAGGTTAAGGCCACCTAACCATTTAGATTATGGTTGTAACTTTCCTTTTTTGAACAATAATGAATAGAAATTTCCTACCAAACTTACAAACAAAAAATCCCTTAGGTTTATATTATTAATCCCTTGGATTTATAATCCTTTGCATGTATAATATTAATTCTTGGGTTTATTATTATCATTATGGTTTATTATTATTATTATTATTACACTTTAATGTTATTATTATCATATAGTTAATATTACTAATATACTATAATATTTATATATATACACCTAATATTGTTAATGTATTCAATATACATAGTTATATTGATATATTAATAATAAGATACTGTTGAGGGGTAAATAAGTATAACTTATAGAAGATTAATAATAACCATATGATATTATTATATTATATGTTAATTATGTTAATATATTAATATAATATTATATAACAAGAAAATGGTGGCATCAATACCCTGATGGGAACATGAGAAATCTTCCACTCATTATCTGTTGGGGGGTTTGGATTGCTAGAAACAGGTGTATTTTTCAGGACAAGGAAACTCCGGTAACTGCCACTGCTATTCAATGTGTTTCTATTTATTCGTCTATCCCTGATCCAGAAGTGAAAAAATCCCAAGCTCAAATTAAGGCTGGTAACATCAAAGAGGGCATCCCCTGGGCTTTCTTTGACGGAGCATCACAAAACAATAGGGCAGGAGCCGGTATGGTCATCAATGTTAATGCAAATCATATTCTCAAAGCCTTAGTAGGTTTAGGGACAGGAACAAACAATTTTGCTGAAATGTCAGCATTGAGGCTTCTTCTCTGTTGGCTCATTCAAAGAAACATCCTCACTATTCAGATCTTTGGAGACTCACTTAATGTTATAAACTGGGTTAATGGGAAAAGCTCATGCAAAAATCAAATTCTGAAACCTTTGCTGGAAGATCTGCAGGTATTAAAAACATCTTTTAACAGCTTCTCCTTATGTCATATCTACAGGGACAACAATGATTCAGCGGACAAGCTTTCTAAGGAAGGTTTGCAACAGAATATGGGAGTCTGGAAAATAGTTGAAGATCGTCAGGGACAGATTCATACATCAGATCAGTCGCCCCATGCATACCAACAATGACATGTTTTGTTACTTTTCTTTTTCAGCTACAGTTTTTTACTCAGACTTTATTCCTGTACCTAAAAGTATTGGAAAGACTATGGTTTTCATGGACATAATGAACACATACTATTTGTAAGGGTTGTTTTCCTCCTTTCTATCCGAGGAGACCCACTATACGATGGGTTTTTGGATGCCCTCTTAAAGGAGGGGATGTTTTTGCACTTGGCTGAACAGTACATAACAGCTGATATAATATGTTTGCAGCTGTCTTTTTTTGGGGTCAGATGGTCCTAATGGCAGAAAGGACGTCTCTTTTTTTATTGCATGAGCAGTCAAATAGCAGCAACTGAAATGCTCACAGCATATGCAATGTAACTTTTTATTTCCTTAATAAAAAGTTCGCTTTTTCTTCGGAAAAAAAAAAAAAATATATTAATATAATATTATATAACAAGAAAATATTATATTAATAGTTTTGGTTTATACTATTGATAATCTTTTGGTTTTATTAATCCAAAGCGTTTATAATTTTAATTCCTTGTGTTTATAATGTTAATTTGTGTGAATTTATTAATCCCTTGGGTTTATTAATAATTTGGTTTAAAATATTAATCCATTGGATTTTTAATATAAATCTCTAAGTGTTTATAATATTAATCATTGGTTTTATAATATTAATCCCTTAGTTATTATTATTATTATTATTATTATTATATAATGTTAGTATTATTAAAATTAATGATATACTCTAACTATATACATATTGATAGTTATATTAATATACTATGATAGATCCATCTAACTATGGACCTACCAATTGCCAAGGGGATCAAATTTCTTAAGATGCAAACATATTTTAGAGTGAAAACTCAGCGCTTAGTAGATCGAGAATTAAGATGGATCTAGGCTGGTATAATATATACATAGTTGACATTGAAATTTTATTTACAATTCAATTTTTCCACATTAAACTGTTAAAACGTGTCCCCCATCTTTATTTCTTGAATGCATACATTTAATTATTTTTATTATTAATATATTCTAAAATATCACATATAAAATCCATATAAGCATTGAAAAAATTATAAATATCCCTAATACATTGAATTAGAAGGCCAATATTAATGAAATAGAAATACTCTTAATATTTTTTATTCATAAATTACGTTATTAATATTTACACTGTAAAGCATCCCTCTTTGAAAACAACTCTCCTAAACTGCCATGTGTACCATTGTGAACCATTGATTTTGATGTTAGACGATTGAAATAGTATATACCTTAGGATTAAATACTGTTATTATTAATCAGTTATAGAGGAAAACTGTTTTAGAAATAATTGACTTACTTATTTGATGATTTACTTATTTGCCTTGCCCTGTTTTTTAATGCGGGATTGCAGAGAACAACACCACTAAAAGTGTGAGTACCAGATGGAAGCCAACAGTGTAGCAAAAGGAAATGATGGAACATATTTACAGAAATGGCATGTAGTCGCCCACCGTGGAGGATATAGAGAAAATCACTTCCCTTCTAAAGAACTGTGGGAGAGTCGAAGGCAAAAAAATGTTCTATTGGTTTCAAAAATTCAACGCCAGAGAGCGAGAGCAACGCAAACAGGGATTAGAATTTCCACTCTTATTTGGTGGAGAGGAAGGCATATATGTGATAAATTTAAGCATCGTGTGATCATTGAATTCTATTATAATTTTTTATTTTGTTTCATCTAATACTTTTGTAACTTTCAGCTAATTTGAGGGGCACAACGCTCTCCATCCCACAACTGGCAAGGATCACGCCCCCTTCAAATTTAAGTATAATTACAATATTATTGATGTAATTTTCCATTGACATTACATGTAGAGAATGTCATAATCATACAACATTTTATGTACAATATATAGATCGAAATTGGAGATCAAGTGCAGAGGCAATGCAGCACAATTCTTAAGGAGGAATTTAGAAATAATCGACTTCATCCTCACTTGGTTATATGATCACAGCGAGAATCCGCGGACCTGGTACAAGATGTTGGCACTGGCACTGTCACCAACTTTGCTGAAATCTGAGTGGGAAGCAAGCCATGGATCCACAGACACCCCATCCAGCGCCAAAGGAAAAACAGAAAATAACGTGAAGGAAGAAGAATGATGCAGAAAAGGGATTCGAAGGTTGCAGAGGTGGCTGATGATGGAGTCGTGGTGCCATTACGGGTCGTTCTCTTGGCATACAGTTTTACTCAGAAATTCCGCGCCCAAGGTATGAAGATATTCAAAATTTCTTGCATTTTTTGTTACTCGATTGCTTTCGCCAGAGTTAGGATTAAGGCGTAGCTTTCTGAAATTTTAGGCATTTCTTCTACGAACTAAGAAAATCATGTGTAAAATAATGCACACGTTGTGGTGTCAAACTTGTGTAATGAGTAGGTGATAAAGGTTATATATATTTCCTCCCAAATAAATAAAAACTAAAAAGTTTTACAAACCAGTCCATATTCACCATCCTATTTTTCAAACAATCTGGTCAAAGAAATTGCATTAACACAATTAAACCTAAATTATATTCATTTGGTTTTTGTTGTTCAGATAAACTTATATCAAAGTAAAATTACAGAATTATAAACTTCAGTTAATCACAAAACTGGATTTTTGTATCTTCATGATTGAGGAGTTCAACAGTTTTTGGTCCTCAGGATGCAGCATAACTATTGAGCAAACAATTAAAACCATCAAGGGATACCTATCGGTCTTGTCGTTCCCACCTGACGAGTTGGAATTCTCATCCAGCATTAAAGTTTGTGGTGTACCAAAATTTGGCAAACACTTGAAAAACCCTTTTTTCATACTCGTGAATTCAAACTAAATTTGATTAGATCTTGTGCTATTTTTTAAATTCTCAAAGCACCTTATTACCTACTTTCACTATTTTATGTGTGTTCATTCTATTTTAATTAGCCTATTGTATTTGTACAATGTAAATATATTTCTGCAGAAAATGGTCCAAAATAAATGTTGGCGGAGACGTTTTTTAAGAATCTTTTGACCTGCTTTTGAGAACAGCAAACTCTATTTGGCATGGTGAGCTTTAGTTGAATTCTACTCTAACAGAATATTCTGTAAAATGAGAGCCATTTCATTCAAAATTTAGTTCAATTTGTTGCCCTGGTCGAACTTCAAAGTTGCACTCAGGAAGTTTTTGTAAGGATGGGATGGGCCGCATCTTAACAGATAAGTATGTTCATGCATTGACAGCAGGGCACTCTAAGATGGCCTATAATCTTCCAAAATCTATAGAATTGAGATAGGATTTTCTTTCATCAAATAGAGGTTCCTTGTAAATCTAAATGACTGCGCATAATTAAGAAGTTTGAAATTGGTAAGATTATCAAGTATGGTGTTTTTCGTTGTTGCTATGTATGCAAAACTGGGAACTTATGTCATTAAATTTTTACAGAAGTCTAAACTGTGTTAATTTAGAATTCTAGAGCTCTTTAGCAATTTCTTAATACACGGTATTTGATCATGACCATTTCCAAAAATGAAGCTAATATCAGAGGTTCTAGATTATAGTTCCTTAATAAATACCAAACTACTAAGAAATTATGGAGATTCAATAGGCCCTCTTGGTCCAAGAAGATGTGAACTTTGTTTTTTCTTTTTCTTTTTCAATTGTATGTTATTGTGTCCATTTGTAGTCTTTTTAAGGTTTTGGTTGTTATCTTTGTTATGATATGTTGACCTCAATTCGTGTTTTGCCTCAGCATTGAAATTTGAAAGTAAGATTTCTTGGATTGTGGCCAAATATATTCCCCAACTATATAGTCATCACCCTTGAACAATAAGAAAAATTTCCACTAAGTATAAATGATCCGCAGAAAGAATATTTTGGAAAATCAAAGAAGCTTGTTTCTCTAGAATTTTAATATTGATGCTTTATTTAATCATGTTATTTGCTCTGGCTTTCCTTCTTCATGGTCCTGACTTTCATCATATATGTTATTCACTCTCTGTAGTTGTCATGTGAGAGCATTTCCTCTATACTACTCTTTCCTACCTGCATGATTCATGTAAGAACAGTTCCTCTATACTACTCTTTCCTATTCTTTACAACATTTCCTTTGCAACATATGGTGCAATTGCTAGTTTTAAAATCTTATATATCAACTTCATATTAAATAAAATAAATTACACATCTCCCTGCAAAATGAAAATATAAGAAAATATCTAATTTTAATTTATTTTTCTCTGTGTAATATAGACATGGAATATTTTACTGATGGTTGAAAGTAAAAAAAAAAAAAATTGCTATTAATATATTTTTGTTTTAAATATCACATGTAGAATGAATTCCATATCATGTACTATCTGTTGACACCTAATCCTATGGATGGGTGTGCATATGTATTTTTGTATATTATTTATTATTAGGAAATAAGGAAGGCCAAGAGTCATTGGGAGATGAATCCCAATAGCCTCACCTCCCATCTATATAAGCATGTACATTCTTTAGCTAATACACATTCTAGTTTTGAGGAGTTACCTCCTGGTTTGACATGGTATCAGAGCCAGCCCCACTATAGGCATTTCTGCCCTGTGGTGTAACTCCCTATCCTTTGCTCAGTCAATATTTTTTTTAATAGTTTTTGCTGCTCTTAATTGCTAGACTGATATCCTGCATTTTTTTTCCTAATATCCCTGACATTTGCAGCTCCAGCTCCTGCAACTCCTGAAGACTGCAGGCTCTGTCAATCTGCAAATTGCAGCTCTGCCATTCTACCATTCTGCAGTCCTGCAACTCTGTCATTCTGCAGATTCCTTTTTAAAAAAAAATTGCAACGCCCTTTTGGGCCTCCTCTATCGACTCACCATCTCCCTCATTACTCTGCGCACTCACTGCTACATTCTTCATACAGCGCTTTGCATTCCTGTGCCCTCACCCATTCCCCACTCCCTGCTCAACCTATCCATCTCCTCCCTTCGCACTTTCATCTCTGCTCTCTCCCATCGTTCCCTCACCACTTTGCGCCCTCTCCCTCAACTCTGCGCCCTCTCCCTCCCATCAAACTGGCATCTGCGTTTATCTGCGCCCTCTCCCTCTGTCCAAACGCTGTGGTTTATATTTTTAACAGAGACAGCGACGCCCTCACTGCTACATTCTCCATTTTACTGCGCCTACAGCTCTGGCATCGGTCGACTCTAGTTTACCCACACAGTCCATACAGTGTTATATCATTCCATTTTATATTACAAAGCTCCGTCCATATAAAATCACGTTGACATATATCACTGTCGATTCGACCATCTACTCTCCTCTTGGTCTTTACCGTCCAGTTTTAATACGTTATTTATTTCACTGTTTTAACAGTCAGCACGTTTTTAAATACCGCTTTGTCATATACCGCTCCTCTCCGTTGTTACGCTCTATCTCCAGCGTTTTGAGCCCCTCCATATTTGCCCTGCCGCTATCCATTTTATAATACGCTGGTTCAACTTTATTAATACCACTGCAACTGCACATATCAACGCCCTTCCGCCCGTGTTAATACGCTGTCTGCATCACATATACAATACACTGCATGCGTTATAAAACCACCCATATATATACAACAGCGCTCCTCCATATTTATACTCTGTCCATATTACAATACAACCGCCTGTCTATATTTTTATCGCTCCACCTTTTAATACCACTCCATAATTCCGCCCCCCTCCCATTTTTAAAAAAAAAACCACTCCCACTATATAATTCCGCCCTTCTTAATAATACCATTCTGTCTTTCATACCATACCGCCCCTTTCCCAATCATATAAATTTTTTTTTCCCAAACAAAAAAAATATACATATATATTTTTTATGCAGAATCAGTTTATAGCAAAGAGTACTTTTTGTCCATTTAAATTCAGTCTTCAGAGTTTTTGAGCAGATTTAGTTTCCAGAAAGAGTTTTTAAACTCAGAATATTTTTTCCAGCAAGAGTTTCTGCCCTTTTAATTGAGTATATTTTCCAGCAATAGATTTTTTTGTTTTCTCTCCTTCAAGAGAAATTTTCCAGCAAAGCTTTTTTTCTCTCCTCCTTCAAAAGAAGATGACAGTCCCTTCATCTTCTAAAGAGGCTGCCTACTTGGCACAGAGAGAAAAGAGACATGATTCAGGTCCATCCAAAGGAAGAGAAGACAGAAGAAGAAGAAGAAACTTCAGAGAAAAGGGGGGCAGACAATCTAAAGCTCAGCAGCAAACAAATCAAGACAGAGGTAAAATTGATGACAAAGACAAAGGTAAACCAGTTGAATCAGCTCATTCTGTTCTAGCACATTGTAACAATGGAGTAACTAAAGACTTGTTTGATGTTTCATTTACTTCATGGAGAGATGATTGGTTGTTAGATTCGGGAGCAACATGTCACATGACATTTAGAAAAGATTTTTTTGAATAATTTACTGAAAAAGTTGATGGAGCAGTATATTTCGGAGATAAATCCAAACTCAAGCCATTAGGGCTTGGCACAGTCAGGCTTAAGTTGCCTGGTCTTTCAGATCATATTCTACATGAGGTTCTATACCTCCCTGAGTTGAGGAGAAACTTGCGTACGATCAAATCAATAACAAGGACCTCGGTTCGCGACGTGGCAAGAAGCGGAGGTCAGGTGACATCAGATCCTCACTTGTCATGGAGGGAATAGAAGAGGGAATCTGTTGAAGGTTCATCATATGCTCAAAACTTGCATTAGTTACATCATGATGAAGGTACATTTCCATCAAGTCTTTTATGGCATGCTAGATTTGGACACTTAAATTATGACGGCCTTCGTTTGTTGAAGAAAAATGGTGTTGATGGACTGCCTACAATTCCTAGAAAACCTAAGGAATGTGATGCATGTATTCTAGGAAAGCATAGCAAACAGCCATTTCATGATTCACACTCAAGAGCACATAAGAAACTTGAACTTGTTCATTCAGATTTATGTGGCCCTATGCCTATTGCTTCTGCAAATGGAAACAAATACATGATGACATTTATTGATGACTACACCAGAATGTGTTGGATTTACTTACTGAAGAATAAGTCTGATGCTTTTCAAACTTTCGAGAATTTTCATGCATGGATTGAAAATGATGCACAAACACATATTGGCTCTCTACGTACTGATAATGGAAAAGAATACACTTCAAACGAATTTGAAAATTATCTTCGTCAACATGGAATCAAACATCAAACAATTGTGCCATATAATCCACAATAGAACGGTGTAGCTGAAAGAATGAACAGAACTATTTTAAATATGGTCCGCTCCATGTTATTTTTCAAGAATGTAAAATTGATGTTTTGGGCTGATGCAGTTCTATGTGCTGTTTACATAAAGAATAGGTGTCCTTCAATTTCAATTAGAAACAAAACTCCTTTTGAAATGTGGCATGGCCACATTCCTTTGGTAAAGCATTTCAGGGTCTTTGGGTCCACCTGTTATGCCTTGATACCTAAGGGTAAAAGGAACAAACTTGGTGCTAGAAGCAGAAAATGTATCTTCTTGGGGTACTCCAATACCTCCAAAGGATATCGTCTCTATGATGAAGCAAATAAGAAGTTTGTGATAGCAAGAGATGTCATATTTCTTGAATCTTCCAAGAGTGACAAGGTTGTTGAGCGGCAACTTTATCGCCTGGATAGATTCACACATGCAAAGTCTTTCCAAGAATTTGATAATGTGATTCCACACCTTGAAGGGGGGATTCCGATATTGAATCAAACTGTGGAATCATATCCTGAAGCACTCTCTCCCCCACATGAAGAAACAACCATGGATGACACATTGGATGATGTGATTGACAGAATTAGGAGATTGAATCTTGAATCAATCCCAACTCAGTCAAGTGACCAGCCTGGGCCATCTCAGAAAGGTCCCCCCAAATGGCTGACAAAGACACTGGAGGATGTTCATCCTGATGAGGTTGGAAAAACAGGAACAAGAAGTTCCACTCAAGAAATCGAAGGTGATGTAGATAATTCTGATTCCCCTGTTGATATGGATATTGCTTATAGCTGTGAAATGAGTTTGTCTACAGATCATGAACCAACTTCCTTCAAAGAAGCCGCTTCTCATGATGAATGGAAAGAAGCGATGCAGAAGGAGTATGATGCCTTGATAAAGAATGGCACTTGGAAGCTGGTTGATCCGCCTTTGGGAACGAAACCAATTGGCTACAAGTGGGTCTACAAGAACAAGTACAAAGCAGACGGCTCACTTGACAAGCACAAGGCCAGGCTTGTGGCAAAAGGATTCGCACAGAAAGAAGGAGTTGATTATGAAGAAACTTTTGCTCCCACAGCAAAATGGACCACCATCCGGACTCTCTTTGCCTTAGCAGCTCAGAGTGGATGGAAAGTTCATCAGATGGATGTAAAAACAACCTTCTTGAATGGAGATCTAAAGGAGAAAGTTTATATGTCCCAGCCAGAAGGATTTGTGATAAAGGGTCAAGAACACAAAGTTTGCAAACTTGTAAAATCCTTGTATGGCCTCAAGCAAGCACCACGAGCTTGGTATGAGAAATTGACCGAGCATCTTCTGAAACTTGATTTCAAACACTTTGATCTTGATGATGCAACTTTGTTTGTTAAGAAAGTTGGAAAAAGAGTTGTATATCTTGTGGTATATGTAGATGATCTTTTGATAACAGGAAACAATGAGAGCTATATTGCATCCATGAAGAAAGAGTTGAAGAAAGGTTTTGAAATGACTGATTTGGGTCATGTTCATTACTATTTGGGTATTGAAGTAATTCAACATTCTAAATTCATATTTCTTTCTCAAAAGAAGTACATTGGAGATCTCTTGAACAAATTTGGCATGGATGACTGTAAACCCTTAAGCACTCCAATGGAACAAAACTTGAAGCTCACATCTATTGAAGGGAAGGAATTTGAGGATGCAACTAAGTATAGACAGCTTGTAGGAAGTCTTATCTATTTGACCACCACCAGACCTGACATTTCATTTGCTGTTGGAATCCTCTCGAGGTTCATGCAAAAACCTTGTGAAGGACATTGGTCTGCTGCAAAAAGAGTGCTAAGGTACTTGAAGGGGACTCAAGACTTTGGACTCAAATATACACAGGTAGGCGACTTCAACTTGGCCGGATACTCTGATTCAGACTTTGATGGCGACAAAGAAATAGGGGTGTCTACTACAGGTTACACCATGAGTCTTGGATCAGGAGCTGTCTCATGGAGATCACGCAAACAGTCAGTTCCAGCAGATTCCACGACCGAGGCAGAATATGTGGCAGCAGCTGAAGCAACAAAGGAAATTGTGTGGCTCCAGAAAATCCTGGAAGATTTGTAGATGAAACAAATGTATTCCACTCCACTCATGATCGAAAACACTTCTGCAATAAAGTTGGCCAAGAACCCAAAGTTCCATGATCGAACAAAGCACATCAATACAAAGTACCATCTCATTCGACATCATGTTCGGGCCAAAACCATCCATCTACATCATTGTTCCACAAATGAGCAAACTGCTGACATCTTCACCAAAGCACTTGGAAGAGAAAAGTTTGAAAAGTTCAGATCGATGCTTGGACTCACCAACATCGCTTCGGATTAAAGGGGGGAATGTTGACACCTAATCCTATGGATGGGTGTGCACATGTATTTTTGTATATTATTTATTATTAGGAAATAAGGAAGGCCAAGAGTCATTGGGAGATGAATCCCAATAGCCTCACCTCCCATCTATATAAGCATGTACATTCTTCAGCTAATACACATTCTAGTTTTGAGGAGTTACCTCCTGGTTTGACACTATCAATAATACTATATCGTGTACTATCAATAATACCATTTCATGTCATTTTCATATTTAGTGAAGAAATTACATTTCTTTCTCGTAGTAAAGAGTAAAACATTTTTTTACTCATCTTCTATTAAGTGGTGAAGAAATTAAGTTCTTCATGTAACTAAAAGATAGTTACTTTATATCTCTATATAAAGTTATGTAAAATTAAGGTGGAAATTGAAGTATTTTAATTATGGCAGACATTAATTTATTTTGTTATTATTATTTTTAATTTGTCAATTTAAAATTTAAATTAACTTTAGGTGACAACATCTCACCTATACTAGTCACTCTAATACTAGGTTGTAGAGTGCCTCTCAACACAATAATAATAAACATATATTAATCATTAAGATAGTGGTGAGAGATAAATATGAGTATTATTAATAATAATCATATGTTATTTATTATATTATCTGTTTATAGCCTAAATGTTACTATATTAATATAATATAATATTAATAGTCTGAATTATTAGCATGCAATACAATTTACTTGAAGGTGTTCGAATTCGTGAAGGGCCATATAAATCCATATGTACTAATTGTAATGGCTTTGTTGATGAGCTCCCCTTGTGATCTAAAAGTACTGTATTGGTTTGTTGTGATAAGTGTCTTTTCAGTTATAAAACATGTGCATACTTGTCTCCATATTTTTCTTAAGGATTGAGGATTTTAACCATGAAATATAGATGATTTTAGTGAATTAGAAGCATGAAATAAGAGAAAATAACACTAAACAGCAGTGTATAACAGAGAAATAAAACCACACATAACATTTACACAGCAGGCATGATGAAGCAGTTCACCCCTCCTGGGCTACATTTGTTAGTCCAGCTCCCAATGGCATGTCCATCTTTAATTATGCTCGAAATTTTGTAAATACATGTGTTTACATGCCTCTAATGGTTGTTTTCTCTACACAAATGGCTCCAAAATGCTCCAATTGGTCTAGAATGACTCTTCATTCACCCATATTAGGAGAAAATTGAGCCTCCAACTCATTTTCCTAGTAACTCCTAGAAAAAATCCACTAATTGTGGAGAAATCCACTTAACTAGAGTTAAATTTTGCCAAAACCCACAAAAATAGGGCACGCTCTAACTTTCCTGCTAGTGCTAACTGTAAAATTTAATGTTTAAGGGTAGGTGTGGCCACATGCGCACCCCCTAACCCTGCATGACCGTAACGGTTGGTGGAATCGTAGGCTAGAACCATGGTAAATAGCATTGCACCGGAGTTAAATGCAGAGTTAATCGAAATTGTCGCAGTAACTGTTGCAGGAAACCCCGCCATGTGAGAAGGTTACTAAACTTAAATTTCGGAGTTATGAGCTGTCGGCGATAACGTTTTTTGTTGCGGTTTGTTGCCACTGATATGTGACCATATACCTTGGATTGTCGACGGGTTGGGATCGCCCCCATATACATATGTTCTAAACTTTAAATATTACCTGAGACCCTTAGAGATTAAGCTCCTCTTGTGGCTCATGCGGTGTGGCGAGTGGTTGTTCTGTCGGAGGTCGCGGGGTCGAGCCCTACGGACCTCCATAAAATTTTACTATATCACTAAGGGGACACGTGGAGACCTTAGGGTTGGCCACGTGTCACCCTCTGATTGGCCACAAAAATTTTTGAGATTCAACAAGATGATGAGCTTAGTGAAAATGAGTCGCCTTCACTAAGTGGGCCCGCAGGCTATTTTTGGCGCAAGTCTATTTTCAGACTATGTCTATTTTTAGACATGGTGATCATATTTCAAAAGTTGCAGGATGTTATTTGTAGATGGTTGTTCAAGTTGGAAAAATAGATGGAATTCCATTTTAGAATATTGGGCAAAGTCTATTTATAGATCGTCGATCTAAAAATAGAAGTGTCGATTATTATTAGCTCTTAATAATAATCCGACAATAAACAACAAATTATTCTCTTGGAGCACTTAATTTGAGTGCACAGATTTGACAAATCAGTGGGCTGAAGGAATTACGCAATTCCTAGGGTTTACTGGTGGTTCATGCATGGAGGACTAAATTATAACTGAAATGGAAAAGTTAATGATCAGAAGCTCAAGTCCAAGCCATAGAAAAAGCTCAAAATTGAAAGTGTTCAAAATCACTTGCAACCTGAACGAATGGATAGGCCTCGGTGATACGATCCTAACGCCGTGAACGACACTCAAATCCGACACTATATGTGAAAGTTATTCAAGTTTGAGAATTCACAATTTCAGGCAAAAGACCAGTTTGACTAGGTTTGAATTCAATTTTTGAAAAATTTAAAAAAAATATTCCAAGGAATATTCTTGGAATATTCCTTAGAATATTCCATGGAATATTCCATTTAAACCAATCTGATTTCGACACATGGCAAGTGCAGGTTTGTCAGTGGGTTGACTTTGGAAATTTTGGCCAATCATCAGGTGCCACGTGGCAATCCCAGAGGCCACCACGTGGCCCCAGGCCTCGGGGAAATTTTTGGTGATAAAATATTTATGACTCCACAAGATTCAAACCTCCGACCTCCCGCGATCAAACCGGGCACTCTACCATTGCGCCACCGCTTTGGTTCTTAACATATATATGCATTGGAGTTTATTTAAATTTTAAATTGCATTTCAGCGAAGGATTTAAGGGCTAGCCCCACCCAATGTGACCTCGCCGCCAAGACCAAGAGCTAAGCCATGGTTAAGTCCGCCCTAACCGTCGGAACATTTGCACATGTGAACACATCATTTGGCCTTTAATGTGATGGTTAGCAGTTTCTGCTATTTATGGAGCGTGCCCACCAAATCTGGCGGATGGACCAAAATTTTCAGGCTTAACTGGAGTTGGCCCAAAATTAGTGGAGGTTTTCAAGGGCAGATTGGGCAAAAATGGTTTTGGCCATAACTTCTCCATTACAAAACCTTTTTGGATGAATTTTTTTTTTTTTATTTTGGGTATTCAGAGCATTCTGAATCCATTGGAATGGGTTTCAGAACCATTGGCTTTTCTCTTCAATCCTTTTTTCTTCAGGGAAGCAATGAGAGCCATGAGGGCCAAGAGGGAGTTGGAGCTGTGTTGAGCTATGGTTAACCATTTTAGGTGAACCAAAAGTCATTTTTGACTATTTTCAGAATTCCAGAGCCATTGGGATAGGTTCCAAAGGCATTAGAGGTTTTCTATAGCCATTTTAGCTTCAGGGAAGCTTTTTGAGCCATCAGGACCATTTTGGGGTTGGAGCTGTTTTGAGTTGTACCTCTCTGTTTGAGGTGAACCAAAGATCATTTTCAGCTAATTTCGACCTTATAAACCTAATGGAAGAGGTTTCAGACCTATTTTAGGACTTCTACAGCCCGAAAAGCTTCAGAGGAGTTCAAAGAGTCGTTAGGGCCTTATTGAAAAAATCATTGTTTATGGTAATTTTTCACTGTTTAGTGAATTTGGAAAGGAATTATTAGCTTTTTCATGTCTTATGAATCATTATTTGCATTTAGATTTGTCTATTGAGACATTTTAAAACTTTTATTAGCATTTTGAAGCATTTTAATACAAGAGGACAAGCTCATTTTAGGAGGCTTGATCTAGTAGACGTAGCCCAAGAGGGGTGAACTGCTCATCAAAAATTTGTGTCATGTTATGATGAAGTTATCTTGCTGTAAATTTCTAATTTAATATGTTAAACAGCAAATATAAGTAGTTTCATTAATATATCATGAGTGTTAACTTCTACAAGTTCTAAAGACAGAGTCTGTAAAGGGCCAGGTAGCCTCTAGATCTCATCCTTTTATCAAAGGTGACATATCCAGTAAATGCCCCTACAGTCAATCTCTAGAACAGATCTAAGTTGTTGCATTTTCAGATCAATTAATTTAACTTTCCTTCACACATAAACTCTTATATAGTTACCAAAAACACTTTTTTTTTATGCAACAAGACATGGAGAATTTTTCACACATTTAATTAATGGAAATGGATACATTGCACACATTTTCAAGTACTTCCATTTTCAGATCAGATGGTATCAGAGATTTGGTTAAGCTTGGTTGTGCTTAGGTTGAGAATTGGTTGAGCTTTTTGAGCATTTGTTTTTGTGCAAAAGGTATTAAAACAGTGTAAAAGATTGACTGTTTTATTGGTTGCAAAATGGTTGATTGTTGAGTTTGCTTGAGTTGAAAAGATAGTTGTTGATAGCTAAGTCTTGGAAAGGAAAAAAAAGAGTTGTAGACTATTTCCTTATCCCAAAGTACCTCAAGATTATCTTTGGAAAACAAACTCACTTGATTAGTGTTTGCTTCAAGCTATTGGAGTTTGTGTTTTATGGCTGCTTGATTAAGAAGGGGTCTTTACTAACATTTGGTTAAAAGCTTGTCATTTGTTTGAAAGATTTGAGAACTTTTCTTCAGAATTTCCTTTTGTTAATTTGACCATTTACATAATGTCAACTTCTTCTACAAGTGAAGTTTCCTCCTTCACGAGATTCTTCAATGATGACATGAAGAATGAATTCATTAAGGTGAAGGACATGGTGCAGATTCTCATTGAGGATCAAAGAGAAAGTGTTAAGCTTCATGCACAATTGTGAGAGATGCAGGAAGAGAAGAAAACAATTCTCCAAAGGTTGCGTGACAAGGAGAAACAACTCCTTCAAGCTCAAGAAGCTTTGTCCAAGAAAATTCCTGAGGAAGAGGTAAACCATTTCAACTTGTCTTCAAGTTCCTCTATTGAAAAGTGTGTTGGTTCTTTTGAAACACATACAAGGGGAATCGGGTCCAAAATTATCTTTAAGATGGGCTATCATGAAGGCAAAGTTTTGGGCAAGCATGCACAAGGCATGGTTGACCCTATTTCAGTTGTGGAACGACCCAAGAATGTTGGTCTTGGTTATGTGCAGTTTTATGGTGAAGACTCCAAATCCTTGAATGCATGTGATGCAAATTTAAAGAGAACATTTATTCCAAGTTCTTCTATGCATATATGTAAAATTTGTTTTAAGGATGATTTCCATTGTTTTAAGCCATCATTGCAGCAAGTAGAGGGTAAACATGTCTCTTATGGTGAGCCTTCAAGTTCAAACAATTTTCAAGACAAGAATTGTGATGAAAGTCTGAAAAGGAAAGATGTCTCCTCTTCTAGTTCATCGTCTTTCGAAGACAAAAAGGATGGAAATTCCATGCAGCAAAAGAGGTATAATTATTCACATGATCAATTTGATTATGTTTCAGCAAATAATTATAATTTTTCTTGTTCAAATGGAAGAAAGTTTTGTTGCACACGTTGTGGTGGATTCAACCATGTTGCTTCAAGATATTGGTTGAAAAAGAAAGCACACAGGAAGCAGAAGAGGCAAAGAGAAATTTCTCAGAAAGTGCTTAAGAGTTGCACATTTTGTCAAAGGAAGGGACATGATGTCTCTCATTGTTGGACCTTGCATCCAACAAATCGTCCAAAGCACATGTAGCTAGAGGACAAAAAGCTTGGCGTAAGTGGATCTATGGAGTCCATTATCGATGTGGAAATGGAGGATTCACATGAAGGTTTATTGCAACCGAAAAATACACCATGGAGTTGGCTTGGTAGGAAGTGGATTAACGTCTTAATGCAGTAAGTCATGTTCATTTTGTACATGCAAATTTCAGATTGGTATGCATGTATTTCAGTTGAAAAGTTTGATGCAAGATTGCATGTAAAAGCAGTTTCAGTTGAAGGAATTTTTTTGTTGTTGCAAAATTTCGCCATGGAGGTGTAAAAGATGAGTATGATACTCACTTATGTTGTAACAATGTCTTTTGGTTCAGCTCTTAGTCACCCACATGTTTTTTGGATGATGTACTTGTTGGTATTTGAAAAGAAGAGTTGAAGTTGCACATGTACATAGAGGTTGTATGTGTAAATAGCGAAGCGTATATAGTTCATTGTACATGATACATACACGTGTTTTTCAATATGTATCTTGTTGTTTGTCGACTTGTGTCGATTGTGTTACACATGATTATCGACTTGTGTCGATTGTGTCACACCTGTTTGTCAACTTGTGTCGATTATGTCACACATGTTTATCGACTTGTGTCGATTGTGTCATACATGTTTATCGACTTGTGTCGGTAGTGTGCACACTTGTTACAGATTTTGTGTGTCAATTGTATAGCACATTTCATTTTCAACTTGTTTTTGATGTTGTATGTTGCACAAGGTTCCTTTGGTGTCGATTGGTGCAGAGAACGAAGTGTCAGTGCAAAGCAGTGCAAGATTCCATGAGTTGGAAAAGCATGCAAGCAAAGAGGGCACAAATTTCAGCAAGGTTCATTTCTAGTTTCAGTATGGCAGACTGGTATGGCGAGAAAACTTGGTTGGGATTCGGCACAAGTACATGGCTCTTTCAGCAAAAATTCGCCATGTGAACAGTTGGCAAGTCAGGAAAATTTTTGGAATCTGAAGAGAAGAGGATGTTGTTATTCTCTCATTTTCTATACTACAGTTCATTTTCATAATTTCAGTGAGCTTTTGAGGTCCAAAAGCCTCTCATTTGGAAGGTGTGATCAGGAGCTCAAGTCCAAGCCATGGAAAAAGCTCAAAATTGAAAGTGTTCAAAATCACTTGCAACCTAAATGACTGGATAGGCCTCGGTGATAGGATCCTGACGCAGTGAACGGAACTCAAATCCGACATTGTATGTGAAAGTTATTTAAGTTTGAAAATTCACAATTTTAGGCAAAAGACCAGTTTGACTAGGTTTGACTTCAATTTTTGAAAAATTAAAAAAAAATATTCCTGGAATATTCCTTGGAATATTCCATTCGAACCAATCCAATTTCGACATGTGGCAAGTGCAGGTTGGTCAGTGAGTTTACTTTGGAAATTTTTGCCAATCATCGAGTGCCACGTGGCAAGCTCGGAGGCTGCCACGTGGCCCTAGGCCTCGGAGAAATTTTTGGTGATAAAATATTTATGACTCCACAAGAGTCAAACCTCCGACCTCCCGCGAGCAAACTGGGTGCTCTACCATTGCACCACCACTTTGGTTCTTAACATATATATGCATTAGAGTTTATTTAAATTTTAAATTGCATTTCAGCGGAGGATTTAAGGGCTAGCCCGACCTGATGTGACCTCACTGCCAAGACCGGGAGCTAAGTCGCAGTTAACTCCGCCCTAACCGCTGGAACATTTGCACATGTGAACACATCATTTGGCCTTTAATGTGACAGTTAGCAGTTTTCGCTATTTATGGAGTGTGCCCACCAAATCTGGTGGTCGGGCCAAAATTGTCGGGCTTAACTGGAGTTGGCCCAAAATTAGTGGAGTTTTTCAAGGGCAGATTGGGCAAAAATTGTTTTGGCCATAACTTCTCCATTACAGAACCTTTTTAGATGATTTTTTTTTTTATTTTGGTATTCATAGCATTCTGAATCCATTAGAATAGGTTGCAGATCCATTGGAGTTGATCTTCAGTCCCTTTTGCTTCAGGGAAGCAATGAGAGCCATGAGGGCCAAGAGGGAGTTGGCGCTGTGTTGAGCTATGGTTAACCATTTGAGGTGAACCAAAAGTCATTTTTGACTATTTTCAAAATTCTAGAGCCATTGGGATAGGTTCCAGAGGTATTAGAGGTGTTATACAGCCATGTTAGCTTCAGGGAAGCTTTTTGAGCCATCAGGGCCATTTTGGGGTTGGAGTTGTTTTGAGTTGTACCTCTCTGTTTGAGGTGAACCAAAGATCATTTTCAGCTAATTTCAACCTTCTGAACCTAATGGAAGAGGTTTCAAACCTATTTGAGTAATTCTACAGCCCGAAAAGCTTCAGAGGATTTCAAATAGTCATCAGGGCCTTATTGAAGAAATCATTGTTTATGGTAATTCTTCATTGTTTAGTGAATTTGGAAAGTCATTCTTAGATTTTTCATGTCTTCTGAATTAGTATTTTCATTCAGATTTGTCTATTGAGACACTTTAAAACTTTTATTAGCATTTTGAAGCATTTTAATACAAGAGGACAAGCTCATTTTGGGAGGCTTGATCTAGCAGACGTAGCCCAGGAGGGGTGAACTGCTCATCAAACATTTGTGTCATGTTATGCTGAAGTTATCTTGCTGTACATTTCTGATTTAATATGTTAAACATCAAATACAATTATTTTCATTAATAGATCATGAGTGTTAACTTCTACAAGTTCTAAAGACTGAGTTTGTAAAGGGCCAGGTAGCCTCTGGATCTCATCCTTTTATCAAAGGTGACATATCCAGTAAATGCCACTACAGTCAATCTCTGGAACAGATCTAAGAAGTTGCATTTTCATATCAGTTAATTTAACTTTCCTTCACACATAAACTCTTATACAGTTACCAAAAACACTTTGTTTTATGCAACAAGACATGGAGAATTTTTCACACATTTAATTAATGGAAATGGATACCTTGCACACATTTTCAAGTACTTCCATTTTCAGATCAGTTATGATAGAGTTGGAAGATTAGTTCATGGAGTTGTTATTCAGTTTAACTCAGTTAATGGAGTTAAACTCAGTTGAGCTAGTTGTATCTAGTCTAACTGAATGATACACTAGTGAGAGTGGAGTGAATTAATTAGTTAATTAATTCACAAATAATAAATCATTAATCAACAGAACAAATACAACAGCTAACTACAGTTCATTTCAGTTCCTGTGGAGACCTAGTGGAGAGATAGGTGAAAGGGAAAGATGGACTATCTGTTGTGACTATAGTGATGCATTGATTGCACCACACACACATTGGTGTTTCCAATGAGGATAGCGCAATCAAGGAAAGGCCAATTCGAATTCATTCAGGGGTCTTCTTCAGTAGGGATTGCACAGTGGAGGCAGGCTAGCAGGTGGCAAGAAATCGATGCATGGATTTGCAGATTTCTTCTGATTACTGTGTGATGATTGATTGTACTGAGAGCTTGATGTACTAATCTTTGTATGATATTGTTACATGATCTCCATGATACATAACATATGATAGTTGGGGTTTTTAGCTTCAGGCTTTCCCGTTAAACAACTGTGTTATGTGCGATTGTTTTTATTGCTTCATGTGTTTGCAATTGAATGTTTAATTTCTGCAAAATATTAACAGTGGAAGGATTTTGTATTTAGCAAGAAGATAAAATATTGTTAGATCAGGAGAATCTGGATATATGCATGCATATTTTATATAATTTCTACAAAAACACAACATACATCCCATCCAACGAATAAAACAGTGCCACTTTTCATCCTCTGACTGGGTCTGAGAAAAGGAATATTCTTCGAAATATTCATTTTTGCTGATTGTGCACCCTCCATGCTAACTGGGCATCCCAGTCAACCCTATCGCGAAATTAATTGTTTGGGAATTTGATCACAACGTGATATATCCATCATACGACATTGGTTTTTCGAACCGTTCGCGGGGCCGGAATCAGGAAGATGATATCTACGCAACCATCCAAGTTTCAACCCAATCCTATAACTTTCAATTTTGAGCAAAATTTATGAACTCCTGATCAATCCTCCCCATTGGGAAGCTTTTGGACCCCAAAATACTTGATTACTTGTTCAGTAGATGAGGGTACAGCTCCCTCAACTTTCCAACCTCCATCCACTTTGCCTTTCTTGGCTTACTGCCTTTCAACCCAACTCGAAGGTAGTTAACACTTCCCCTCTTGGATTCTCTTGTCCTCCTGTCAAAAATTGTATCTTCCTTAAGCTCATCCAGAAATTCTTGTGAGAAATATTCAATAGAAGGCAACTGAACATTACTTCCTTGATCATCGATCAAATGTGGCTTATAAAAACGTAAGTTTTCAACATTAACAACTGAATACATTTTCATATATGATGGAAAGTCAAGTTGAAATGCATTATTATCAACTTTCTTTATGATCTTGAATGGATCATAGCGAATGGGTTTGAGCTTTTTACCTTCTCCTTGCATCATTTATTTGCTTATGTGAAACCATACCTCATCTCCCTCTTGAAACTTGTGATCAACTCTATGTTTTCCATGCCTATCCGTGTATTTGATTTGACTTTTCTCAAGTTGTTCTTGAACTTGTGCTGTTGGAAATACTGAGAGGGGGAGTGAATCAGTATTCCTTTCAATTAGGGCATTAGTTAATCTTCAATTATTATCAGTTTTTGTACAATGATAGCAACAAACAAGAGGAATACAAATGCAAATAGTTTTTAAGGTGGAAACCCACTCCGGGACAAAAACCACCTAATGCTTTTATAATAATTCTTTAATAGTCAACTCCAATTGAAAATAAAGCTCCAACTTCCTAGAATCTAGAAAAGCATTATTCTCCAGCTCCAACTGGATGGACGCTCCAACGCCCGAGATTCTTCAGTAGTCAACTGAATGGATGCCCCAACACCCAATGAGCTACAACGCACCCTAGCACCACCCTACCACCCTATAGAAGAATAAAATAAGAATGGACTCTCGTACCAGGGAAAATGGTCCACTTTACAATGATATAGAAATATGTAGAAGAAGAATATATACTAGACCATAACCCCAACTTTGACAGAACCACCTAATGATGATCCTAGACCTCCCAACACTGCCTCTTCAACCCTTGGAAAATAGACACTAGTACAATTTTTACAATAATGTATTTACAATGACTTAGTACAATGATACCTTTACAATGATTGTATGCAGTGCTGCCCACTTGAAGACTTCTTATGATGAACTTATTACTATTGTTATGCACCTTGGTTTCTGCTCTTGTCATGCTACCTTTTGCTGCACCTTGCTTTTCTTTGCTGCCATAGCAAGTCTGGTCCTTTGCAACCCTTGACAACACATGATCTAGCTTTTTCTTGCCTTCTAGGAGCTTGATAGTTAATCTGGTGTATCTCTGTTATTTCAGATCCTAAATATCTGATTTTCGGTCCTGTAGTATTCCTCTGATTCCTCTTTCCAATGCCACAGGTCTGACCCAATTTGGATTCTTCAAGAGAGAGTTATACCCAATCTCTCACAATGCCCTAATTATGGACTGTTTCAGCAGAGTGCACTTGTACGTCTTTCCACATGTCATTGTTTCTTTATTTGGCTCTGAAATTGATAGATAAAAAATTAAATACTGTGCACTATCGTCTAATTTTTACGTAATTCCAATCTGATACTCAGAGAGAGAGTTATGACGAATTTACCAAGGTCACTTCTTTGAGATGGATTTCAGGAGCCTGCAAAAACCCTGAATTCCACAGATCATATCTCCAAAAATGTTGCGCACCTTGATCTGAAATTTTTACAGCAGCTTCCTCAGGATTTTGGCTTTGCCTCATAAAAATTTCAGCTTCTGAACCTTTGTAGAAAAAAATTTAGAGTGCAAATTCCATGATGACTTTTTTCAAATAGCGAAATCCCTTACCTAAGGAGGAAATGAAGATCACAATTTATATAAATGCTTAAGTTGAGAGGTGCTTCAACAGGTGAACATGGGAGGGATTTTAGGAGCTTAAAAAATATTAATTATGACTTTTCAATTACCCATGCCCCAACCCCATGGGGTTTTAGCCCACTAACTGGGGGTACAAACTTCAAACATGAATATCTCTCAAACCGTGAAGAATTACATGGCGTGCCATTTATCAACGGAAACATCTTGACAATTAGAAACCATAAAAAGCATTATTGACCCAGAATATATTAATTTGGTAGGTCAAAATTCCCATGCTTGGGTTGACATCAATGACAACCGCGGATCAACATGTTGATGTATAATCTGAATTTTCTCAATGAACTTTCGATCCTTGGCAATATCACTATGGCCATAAATTGCAACGTCCTTCTCAAAGATGAACTCTAATGGTGATTTTTACAAATAACCAAAGCATGCTTTAAAAGGTGATGTATTTCTAGAAGAGTGTTTTGCCCGGTTGTAAGAATGTTGAATTTAATGTAGCTGCTCATCCCACAACTTAGGATGTTTGCTGCAATATCCTCTCAATATATGCATAATGGTTTTGTTCACCACCTCGGTTTGGCCATAAATTTGCGGATGAAAAGAAGTACTCTTTTTCAACTTTGTGTCCATCATACTCCATAGATTGGACCAAAAATTCCCAATAAACCTGGAATCCCTGTCACTAATAATAGAAGTTGGAAATCCATAATGAACCCATACATGTTGAAAATAAATTTCAGTAGTTTTTTCATCAATAATAGTTTTCTTACATGGAATAACTATACACATTTTATTGAATCTATCCGCAGCTACATAAACATAAGCATGTTGTTTTCTTGACATAGGTAGACCTCCAACAAATTCCATGGAGGCACTCTCCCATGGCCTTGATGGTACCGGTAGTGGCATGTACAACCTAATATTCCTATTACTAGGCTTGCTTGTTGCACACATAGAACAACCTCTTATAAAACGTGACACACTATCTACCATGCGAGGAAAATAACAATACTTATGTAGATGTGTCACTGTTTTTCTTACCCCAAAGTGTCCAGCAATAAGAGATGAATGAGCTTCTCTCATGACACTTAGCCTCTCTCCTTGTGGTATACACATCTTGCCCAAATGAAACACCAAATTGTTATGCATGTGATAATCATTTTCCTCAACTTGATTCCCTTCACTCAAACTAACATACACATCTTGAAAATCAACATCATGTTCATATTGTTCTATGTAAATCTCATGTACAATAGGATCATTTTTTAGTAAAGTAGAAGCACTTATAATTGGTCTTGAAATGTCATGATTGCTGCAATTTTTTTTGCAACTACAAGTACTATAATGGTTGGTGATTGGTATGTACAATCGTCTCTTCACCCTCAAGTAGTGTTTCCACTTCTTGACGCTTTGTACCAATGCATATAGTTCTTTGTCATATGTATGATAATTAGTTACATCACTGTTGAATGTTTCAGAATGAAAAGTGATAGGCTTACCATGTTGCAAAAGAATTGCGCCCATGGCATAATCACTAGCATCAGTTTGTATCTCGAATGGTTGTCTCAAATTCCGTAATGCAAGGACTGGAGCTGAACTAATCTTGTCTTTTAAAGCTTCGAAAGCTTTCTGTTTTTTGCCTCCCCATTGGAAGCCTTTCTTCACACTTGTTACTGCATGCATAGGAGTTGCAATGGCAGAACAGTTAGCAATAAACTTTCTC
The DNA here is from genome assembly GCA_034641835.2 of Pinus albicaulis. NCBI lineage: Eukaryota > Viridiplantae > Streptophyta > Pinopsida > Pinales > Pinaceae > Pinus > Pinus albicaulis. The sequence continues at coordinate 562,592,431 of CM076571.1, read as the reverse complement.
CAATACTAAGCTACACCTAAGAAACTTCTTACCTCGGTTATTATTCTGGGTGTGGCCCAATTCACAATGGCTTCCACTTTATAAGGATCAATTCTCAACTCACCTCCTCCTACAATGTGTCCCAAATAAACCAAATAAGTCTTTCCAAACTCACACTTTGACATATTAAGAAATAATTTCTCTTTCTTCAAAACATCAAGCAGTCTATTCACATGCAAGACATGTTCTTCTCTTGTTTTGCTGAAAATAAATATGTCATCTAAGTACACAATCACAAAGTCATCACAGCATGAAAGTCACCGATGCATTACACAAACCAAATGGCATTACTAACCACTCAAAGAGTCCTTGTTTGGTTTTGAATGCAGTTTTCCATATGTCACTTTCTGCAATTATTACTTGATGATATCCACTTCGTAAATCTAACTTGGTGAAAAACTTTGCTTCTTTTAGTTGATCAAGAAAATAATCTATCCTTGGGAGTGGGTATCGATTCTTTACCGTTATCTTGTTCAAAGCTCTGAAGTCTACACACATGTGCCAAGTCCCATCTTTATTTGGAATCAAGACTATGGGTTAATCGCATGGCGAAGTGCTTGGCCTTGTGATTATTTTGTCCATCATCTCCTTGATTTTCCTCTTTATTTTAGCATTCTCCATTATCAACATGTGATACATGTTTATGTTTAGAAGAGGACAATCTTGCTGCAAGTGAATATCATGTTGAATCTCCCTTTTTGGAGGAAATCCTGCTGGCTCCTGAAACATCTCATGATGTGCATCAACTACATCATATAAATCTGATTTCAACTTAGGATCACAACCCTCAAATGATTCATGATTAACATCATCTTTAGGCTTAATCATTAGAAGAACAAAATTCTTACTTGAATTTACCAGCCTCTTTACCTGTCCAACATTTACCATAGCAATGTTTTTCTTCTTGCGATGTGCTCTAAAAATGTACTCCTTGCCATCTTTGAATAAATGGTATTTGTTCTCATGGTGATGGAAGATCACTTTCCTGTCATACAAGTAAGGAATCCCCAACACAATACCTATTATGTCAAGCGGAACCACATCTAATTCAACAGTGTCAAAAAAATGTGCAGTTATTGCAAACCACAATCTACACTTCTTTGAAACCTGTAAATTTTCATCCTTACAAATCCAACCAAGTGGATACGGTTTTGGATGTGGTATGGTCACAAGATTAAGTTTCTTTACCAAGTCTTCAGAGATTAAGTTTTTTTGTGACCCACTATCAAATGATGTGTCTATCTTAGTATGCTTGGATATGACCCTCACATGAAACAGTTCAATTCTTTCTTCTTCATTTGGAGCATGTATGTAACAATCTGATGTACTAGTACTGGGTTTAGTTTCAATTTTTTGCCCCTTCATGTTCTTCAATCCCATGGCTGTAATTTTAGATTCATCACATGGATCCTCTCCTAAATCATGTTGAGTTGTAGCTGCAGTTTTATTTTTCCCTTTGTTGTTGAATCTCTTGGGCTTCTTTTCAGGATGTAATTTCCAACAACGATTTTCATCATGGCCTTCTTTTGAGCAATTTTTACAAACCAATTTTTCTCCCTCTTTCTTAACAGATGCATTTTTCTTGCTTTTACCATTTGAGATCTTCTCTTTGTTTTTACCCTTAAAAGGTTTGTTCCTACCCTCTTCAGAATTTTTTTTCCCTCTAGCTTCTAGATGTGTGGCCTAAACACATACTTCATCTAGACTTTTGGGGTTAAACGTGAGAATAGTATGTTTTAGGTAGCTATGTAAGCCCCCTATGTACTTGAGAAAATTATCTTGGCTCTGCAGATCTACCCCTAATAAGAGAGCTCTTCTCCTAAATTCTTGGGTGTATTCTTGCACATTCTATCCTTTCAATTGTCTAAAGTTTTTCCAGTTCATTATGGCTTTCTGCATATGAGCTAATGGATAAAACTGTTGTTTTATTGCAGTAATGAAATCATTCCATGATATAATAATCTCACCATGCTTCTTGATCTCCTCCTTTGTCTTGGATTCCCACCAAACAAGTGTTGCACCTTCCATTCTCAATGAAGCTAATTGGATTTTGGTATCATCATCTTGAAGGTTTCGGATTCTCAAATAGACCTCCAGTTTCCTAATCCAATTATCAAGATTTTCCTGCTTTGACTTCACCATTAAACATTGGAAATTCAAACTTCACATCAAGTTTTAAAAAAGGAAATTAACCAGTGTTATTTGACTTGTGTGGCTGATGTATTGAAGATGAAGTAGAGGATGATGATGATGAGGGTGAGGATGGTGACTTTCTACTGCCTTCATTTCCTCTATTGCCCTTCTTTTACTTATCTTCATCATTGTGACCTCTTGATGATCCCTATCCTTCCTTGTGAAGTTTGGATCCTTCTCCTTCCATTTTCTCATTCCTTTCTTGATAAAGGATTCTAACCATCTCAGTCATGTCAAGGAATTCTTTCCTGAACACTCTTTCTTCCTCTTTGGATCAATTTCTTCATGGATTTATTCTTCCTTTGGAGGCATGCTTAATGCTACTTCTGCTTCCTTAGGGGGTGAACTAGGTGGTGGAGATTGTGGAAATATTGCCCTCCTTTTTTGTGGCTCACTTTGAGACCCTATTGCTTCCACCAATATGCCTTCTCCTCTCTTGAGATTGAGCCTAGTAAGCATCTAAAACTTGCATGAAAAACTCCAAGAAAGACTCCAACTCATTTTCCCAGTTACTCCAAGAAAAACTCCACTAATTGTGGAGAATTCCAATTAACTAGAGTTAAATTTGGCCAAAACCCACAAAAATAGGGCGCACTCTAACTTTCCCACCAGCGGTAACTATAAAATTTAATGTTTAAGGGTAGGGGTGGCCATATACGCACCCGCTAACCATGCCTCACCGTAACGGTTGGTGGAACCATAGGCTAGAACCATGGTAAATAGCATTGCACTGGAGTTAAATGCGGAGTTAATCGAAACTGTCAGGGTAACCGTTGCAAGAAACCTCGCCATGTGACAAGGCTGCTAAACTTAAATGTAGGAATTATGAGCTATCGACGATAACGTTTTATGTTGCGGTTTGTTGCCACTGAAATGTGACCATAAACCTTGGACCGCCAGTGGGTTGGGACCGTCGGTGGTCCCAACCCCCATATACATATGTTCTAAACTTTAAATATTACCCGAGACCCTTAGAGGTTAAGTTCCTCTCATGGCTCATGCAGTGTGGTGGGTGGTTGTTCTACCAGAGATCGTGGGGTTGAGCCCTATGGAACTCCATAAAATTTTACTGCATCACTAAGGGGACACGTGGCGGCCTTAGGGTTGGCCACTTGTCACCCTTCGATTGGCCACAAAAACACAACGTACATCCCATCCAACGAATAGAACAGTGCCACTTGTCATCCTCTGACTGGCTCTGAGAAAAGGAATATTCTTCAAAATATTCCTTTTTGTTGACTGTGTACCCTCCATGCTGACTAGGCATCCCAGTCAACCCTGTCACAAAATTTAGTTGTTTTGGAATTCGATCAGAACGTGATATCTCCCTCATACGACATCAGTTTTTCGAACTGTTCGTGGTGCCAGAATCAGGAAGACGAGATCTATGCAACCATCCTAGTTTCAACCCAATCCTATAACTTTAAATTTTGAGCAAAATTTATGAACTCCTGGTCACCTTGGACTTGAATGGTACTCGAACTTTCTTACCCAATTGACAAGACTTGCAAATAGCATTCTTGGGATTTGAAAGCTTTGGTAGATATATAACATCGTTCTTCTTTCCCAACTTAGAAATATGATCAAAATTCATATTTCCAAGTCTTTTATACCACAGCTATATCTCATTAATATTTGAAAAACAACATCTCTCTATATTTTATTTTAGCATATAGGCATTGTTGTATATTCTTACAGTTTCAGCTATTGTTTCTCCAGTGCCTGCAGACTTAATTTGACAATTTTTAGCTTTGAACAACACATCATAGCCTTGGTCACACATCTGAGACACAGTTATTAAATTATGCTTTATCCCATCAACAAACAACACGTAATTGGATTTACCTCTGATGTTAGCTAGACTGACAACTCCTTTACCAACAATCTTACCAGGTGCATTATTTCTATATAGAACAATATTACAGTTCTATATGCTTTCTTTTTCCTTCCATACTTTAGATAAATGGTTTGTTTGCCTAATAATTTAATCAATCCTTTTATTTTTAAGTCTGCATTTTTTTTATCTATGACCAAAATTCGGACAGAAATAACATTGGATCAGATTGCTCAAAGGAGAGAATGAATTTTTGTACCTTTTTCTTCTCATCCTTTTCCTGACAGATTAATTATTTGACTAGTAAATTCTTTTAATGGCCTAATTTGTCTAAATTACAAACTCACCTTGCAATTTGTTTCCTTATGCCCAAAATTTGTGCATGTAAAATAATAAGCTTGAAAATATGTCTTTATACCTTGGAGAAAATCGATTTTTGAAATATCAGTGCACTCCTCTTTATGAAATTTGATTTGTCTCTCCAGTGTTTTTCCTTCCTTGATGTGTGGGTTTTGATTTGTTGTTTGAATTACCCCTTTTATTTTGTTGTTGTTATTATTATTTTGCTTCAAATTGGCCCTGCGTGTTTCCTTTTTTCCTTGTTGTGTTGTCTCAATTTTTTGTTGCTTAGATAAAGGTAGTCACTTCCTTAACCTTTAGATCAATTGTCCTACTTGAATCATACTTAAACCCAAGACTAGTTCTGTTATTTGAGACACTCAGTGCTTCAAGAAGCTCGTTTAAACTTTCATTCCCTTTTCCAAATTTTGCATTAAATATCAACTAGTTTCTTTCCTTCTCTAGCTCTTTCCTTAGCAAAACAATTTATCCTTCAAGTCTTTCACATGCTTTATTTTTCTCATTGAGTTGTTGATTCAGTGTTTCTTTAATCTTCTTTCCTTCTTTAATTTTCAGGAGTAGAGGTTTAATAGTTTTAGCTTTGTCTTTTATCAAAAAATATTTTTTAGTTTTATTTTTATTCCTCAACCTTTGAATCTCTTTAAGATAATTGGCCATCTCTCCTTCTAATTCAACCTAGACCTCTTCTCCATCAGAATCAACAACTTCTATTTCCATATTGCCTATGGCCGTAAGCATCAATTCTTTTGGGATTTCATAATCTATGTCCTCATCTAAAGATTAGTTTCCTTCACTTTCAAAGGAGCTAACAACTTGAATGTAGAAGCTCTTCTTCTTAGCCTTATTTCTATCCTTTTGTACTTTCTTGAAATTCTCTCTAAGATCATATTCGTTCTTCTTATTTTTAGGACACATGGAAGCATAGTGACCAAATTTACCACAGTTAAATCACTTAAAAGGTATCTTACCTTTTTACTTTCCTAAGCCTCTCTTAAGCTTCCTCAAAAACTTAGCTTCCTCTTCATCTAATTCACAACATGAATCATCATGTTCTTCCTTGGGATTCTTATCTTATTTGAAGGTTAACTCCTTTTTTGTAGGATTTCCATTATAAATTATCATCTCATAAGAAATAAGGCTTCCTAGTATTTGGTCAAAAGTGATATTCTTCAACTTTGCCATCTCTTCAATGGCTGATACCTTGGGATTAAATCTCTCGGGGACAGTTCTTAACACATTTTGAACTACTAGACGCTCTTCTAATTTTTCATCAAGTCCCCTTATAGTGTTTACAACCTCATAAACTCTTAGAAAGTGTTTATAAATATCTTCATCATCATGCATCTTCAATTAATCAAACTAAATTATAAAACCTTTAATTTTGGATTTCTTTACCTTACTTTCACCTTCATAGTAGATGCTTATCTTGTCCCAAATAGATTTTGCAGTGTAGAAATCCATGACCTTGACTAGTTCTAATTTAGGTAGCCCAAAAAAAAAGGCATTCATAGCTTTAGCATTACATGTGAATTTCATATTCTCATATCTGGTGATCAAGGTTGGAGGCTTTTGATATTCTTCTTCCACTGAATCCCATACATCAGCACCAAGTGATTGAATATAAGTTTTCATCCTTACTTTTCAGAACACATAGTATTCTCCATTGAACCTCATTTCCCTATTGGTGTATCCTCCTTCCTATTTTTCCATGGTCCTTTATCTTTCTTCTCATTGTTAAAATCATCTGAAGTAAAATGGTTTTTCTTTGGTACTAATTTTTGGAAACCAGGACAGTACTGAGGGGGGGTCAATCAGTATTATAGGAATTTTAAAATTTTCTTTCACTAGTAAATATTACTAGGACACCAATAAATACTTCAACAAAAATTCATATCAACATCACAAGAATAAACACAAGACACTCAAATAGAACACATAAATTCTTCAAACTTCTCTTCAATTACTTCACAAAGGAAATAATCTACTTTTTGTTACAAAGTTCTCTGGTTGCAACCAAAAGGAAGCTACTACTCCTTGATTTATTAGCTACAACTAAAAGGAGCTACAACCCCCAGCTTATTAGCTACCACTGAAAGGAGCTTCAACCCCTAACTATCTACTAGCCACTACAAGAAGGAGCTATAACCCCTGAACTAAAAGTTGCCACTTTCTTGACCTCAATGATTCATATTTCATACCATTTCCAAACTCAAATCATGAACACCACTTCCTTTCATGATCGGAATCTGGATTAGGGGAAAAATTTTGCCAAAAACTAAAAGTGCTCAGAATTGCACCAAACTAGAATGACCGGATTTCGCCCGTCGCCAAGAATCTAGCATAATTCATTTCACTCAAAAAAAAGTCTGTATGATGACGTTAGAGTCTGATGACCACCATTCAGAACAAGAAAATTTTCAAAAATAATGTCAAATAGGGTCAAAGGCTATAAATTTGGGTTTTCCTCCATTTCACCCAATCACACTATGACAAGTGTCACTGCAAGATTCACCAGTTAAAATTTGAAGGTGAAATTTTTTTAATTTTTGGCTCCTAAGGTTGAATTCGAATTTTTTTATATGGATGGATAGCCCAACCAGAGTCTGACACGTGGTGTAGCCAGGGGCCATGTTTGGTCTAAAATGCGGATGCAAATTAGAGTTTCATTTACTATCAATTCTGGGTAAGTAAACTTCGAGGATCATCCAATATATATGGACTTAGAGACAAACTAAACTAAGCTAGGTGAAGAAATTCCAAAGCTCCCTTACAAGAGGTTGTTCATTAGGATCTCCGACACCTATTTTAATCAAAATGAAATCTAAAGACATTGTGATAAGTATAAGAAATATTAAGGCTCCCTTACAGGAGACTTTTCATTAATATTTCTAATCATCTTAATCAAAAAACTATTTAAACTAATGAAATTAAAACAATTAAATCTAATTCTGATTGATTGTATGAAATATGAAAGCTCTCTTACAAGAGACTATTCATTTCTATCTCAAACATATAAATCAGAAACTTAAATTAATGAATCAAACATTAAATAACAAATCATATTCATTGAAGGAAACATTAATACTTTCTTACGAAAGGTCAATCATTAATATTCTAAACATATGAACCTAATAATTTAATCTAATGAAATTCACAAACAACATAAAATAAAAGCTTACTAAAACAAAAGTTTACTTGCTAGGCAATGGGGATCCTTCCAAGGATTCACAAGCACACAAAAAGAAAATTCAAATGTAGAGGATCAAAGAAGCTCCATCTTATTTATCATCAATTGCAAATTGCAATTGCAACCATTACGTTGATTCTCCAATCTAAATTCTCACTACCAACCTAAGATACTAAGATTACAAATCAAGATTAAGACTACAAATGAAAAAGATAACACTCCTATTTATACAAAAGCTATGATAACAAACTCATAAATGTAAATCCACTATTCCATCCTTTGACCCACATATTTCTCAACCAATGGTGACACATAACCCTATCCTCCTTGATCTCCTCCATGGGGTCCATGATCTCCTCAAATTCGAATTTGAACATAGAGTGCCACATAAGGGTGCCTAAGAAGCTTCTTTTGTACCTACACATGTCAACAAACTCATTCTAATTGTTAGGTATAAGTATAAGAATATCATTTTCTAAAATGTAACCACAAATCCACTTAAAAATGTTAAGAATTAATAAACTTTGGAAAAGCATAGTTATAACCTAATGATGAGGTAAATGTAATGATGTGGAGGTGGAATGAAGGTGACATGAAGGTAATATGGAAGTAATGTGAAGGTATTGGTGAATAATGGAGTGAGAATAGGGACTATTTTGAGGCCCAACATGCCACCAAGTGCCCCCTCTGGTGGACCCTATCTGAAGTTGGAAATTCGAATTATAATTACACTAAGGTCGAATTCATGTGTTATATGGTCGAATGTCAATAATTAAATATCATTTGACATGGTGTTGAACTATACATATTTGGTGCATTTTACATATCCTAAGCTCTGAAGACCTAAGTCCAAACTCCAAATATTTTATAGTATTCTAAGGTTTGGTTTACATATTCCATGGTCCAAAGTTCAAAGGTGGGCGCATAATACATTTTAATACAAAGATCGAAAATATATTGTGGCACATTTCCATACAAGGGTTTTGTATATATAAGTCCATGAAAATGTATGTACAAGGATGGGTGGAGGTCACGGCTCGACCCCGTGACCTCCCCCACCATACTTCCGATCTTTACCAACAAGCCAAGGTAGCGGTTCTTAACAACCTTTGCGCCTGATTAGTATTTGTTGTTATATGTTGCAGCTGCGGGGGTTTGGAGGGCACCAGCCCCCTCCCCATGAGAGGGAGTCACCATAACCACTGCGAATCCAATACACCATGCGCGGATTAAAGACTTTAATGTGGGTTTAAAACCCATAACCCATGTTAATTACATTAACCTTGATGCTAATGCGGATTTGCTTAAACCACGCTTAATGCGCTCCATTAGTAGTTAGCTCCACTTTATTAATTATTAAACTGGAGATTGATATGGTGGGTTTTTCAGCAGTACCTCTAAATTCGGAACTGCCTCCAAATCTGGCGCTCTAACTCGAGTCTTTTCCATTTTTAGAGGTATTTTACTAGGAAAAATTAAATGAGGCCTATCTATAGCAATTTTCGACCAAATTGGGCTCAAGAAGAGTCATTCTTAGATGTTTTTTATGCTCTAAACACAATGGAATAGGTTTCAGAGGCATTGGAGCACTTCTGAAAGTGTTTTTTCCACTTTGAAGTTTAAAGAATCCTAGGGCCACTAGGAGAAGAGGTCATGCCTAGATCAGCTAGAGACCATTTTCAGAGATTGAATAGTCTATATATAGGTTTTTGGGTCTTCTGAATCCAATTGAGTAGGTTGCAAAGCCATTATATCATTTCAGGTACATTTAATCAGAAATTTTACCATTAATCCCAAGAGGGTCGAGCTAGTTGAAGCAGTTCCATGGAGATGTAGCCCAGGAGGGGTGAACTCTGTTATCAGCTATTGTGTAATGTGTATGTTTTGTGTTATTTATCTACATTTTATTTGTTGTACATGAGTTTTTAAAAGATAATTAACTCATAAATTTATCATCAAGACACTTAAAAACTTGACACATAAACCCCTTCACAATTGGTTAACTTGAGACGATCCTAAACACATTTTTATTTAACTGATGATGGAGCTAGCACAGTAAAACTAGTTTTCCCATATTTAGATCAAGTTGGTATCAGATAAAACGTTTAGTTCATTTTATCCAAGGTTATCTAGAAGAATTATCTATTGGTTTTTAAATTTGTGCAAGGAGAATTTAACTGTGTCCAAGTTATGTGTGAAGGAGAAGGTCAAATTGAGAGCTCAGTTCTCAAATCAAAGTAAAGAAGATTTATATGCATTGCGGGTGTGATTGAAGCTTCATTAAGAATTGTTTCTAGCCATTATTCTTTAGCAAAACTCTTTGATAAAAATATGTTGTATAATTTCTACATCATGAATGCTATGGTGCAAGAGATGTATCAATATAAGAGGGAGAGCATTATACTTCAAGAACAGTTGATTTCCATGAAGGACGAGAAGCAAGAGCTTCTTGAAAAGATGCATGAGATGGAGACTCGGCTCCATATTGCAAACGAAACCCCTGAAAAGATGCATGAGATGGAGAATCAGCTCCATACTGCAAATGAAACCCTTTAAAAGATGCATGAGATGGAGACTCAGCTCCACGATGCCAAGGAAACTTTGGCCAAGCATGTGCTTGAAAAAGAGGTATGCAAATCAAGTTTATCTTCTAATTCTTCTTAAGATGAATTTGTAGGTTCTTTTGAAATACACACTAGAGGAATAGGGTCCAAATTATTGATGAAAATGGGCTATGAAGGTAAAGGATTATGAAAACATGCCCAATGCATATTTGAGCCAATTTTTGTTGAGGAAAGGCCTAAGTATTTGGGTCTTGGTTATGGAAAAAAAAATGGAGAATGCTCCAAATCCAAGGAGGCACATGAAGGTGCTCCAAGGACTTTCATTTCATGTTCATTACCTCAAGCTTGTGAATATTGTGTTCATGAGGAATGCAAAATTTTTACAGCCACTTTGCAAGAAGATGCTCATGAGCATGTAGCTAATGAGAATGGAAAACAACAGGGTGTTGAAAGCTCTAAAACCATTGAAGCAATTGTTGGTATTCCTAAGAGAGTCACTACCTCATCAAATTCATCTCCTCAAGAAGGCGAAAAAGGTGAATGTTCAAGGTATAACTATGCCTTCAATAAAGTTGATTTTGATTATGATAAACATGGAAATTTCTCACATAAGATTTGGGAAAAATTTGCATTTTCCTTTTGTGGTTTCAATAACCATAATGTTTCAAGATGTTGGAAGAAGATAGCCATGCATAGGAAACTTTTAAAACAAAGGAGGCAGAAATCCAAAGGTCCATTGGACAATAGAAACCATGTTGAAAATAAGATGCAATTGTTTTTCACGCATTGCCATAACCAGGGTCATCTTGTAGAAAATTGTTGGACTTTGTATCCAGCAAGTCATCCACAACATTTGAGGAAGGTGGAGAGAGATATTGACATGAATGGAAAAGAGGATTCCATAATCGATGTAGGTCAGGATGATTCACATGATGATGTGCAGCTGAAAGAAGTTCCATTGAAATGGTTTGGTAAGAGATGGTTAGATTTCTTATCCAATTAAGGCCTTGCATGTCTTTTGATGTTGATGCATTTCTTTTCCAATTGAATTCATGTTGCATGTTTATGCCAGGAAGGTGTTTGAAAGTGGAGTACGTTGACTCACTATTATTGCAGCAAAATTTATTCATTTCAGCTCTTTAAGTACATGTACATATGAATGGGGCTTTTTTGCTTGTGATTGCAATTGTGAGAAATTTGAAGAATTTGTACATGCATGAGAGTTTATGTGTATGAATATGCATGGGTGATCACCTTGTGTGGGATTGATTGCTTTTTTTAACAAGTATGTTATCAACTTGAGAGTTTTGATCATTTGTACATGCATGAATGTCGACTTGTGTTGGTCGATTGATTGTTACATGCATGTCATATCGACTTGGAAGAGTTTATTTTGTCTCCAAATATGAAAGGGAGATGTTGACAAAGTGTTTCATGAGATCTGAAATTCTTTTTGTTTTGGGAAAAGAATCGTCAAATTGTTATACATGCTTATTCTTGACTTGAGGGTTAGTTGTTTGAAGAGGAATGTTTTGTCGACTTGTGTTTGTTCAATGATTTTTGACACTAAGATGTAAGAGTACATGGTGATGTTCACATGATTTGAAATTTGTTGGTTTTAAGGAGAAAAAGGATATGTCGTCAAGTTATGTTTCTTGTATGATGTGTTTTTCAGATTGATGGTTGTGTTTGTGACAAGATGTCGCAGGATTTTGCAAAGGTCCACTCTTGAGCAAGAGGCTCGTGTTTGGCCTTCATTCTCAAATCCATGGCATGAGCAACATGCCGAACTAGAGGATGATGGAAAGAGGGGCAAGATGTCAAATAATTTGCAGCCAAAAAGTTTTCATCCATTGTAGACCATTTGATGTGTTGATGCCAAGAAGTGAAAGAGATGGTGAATGTTTTCTTCTAGATGTGGAATTTGGAACCATGTAGGCAAAATAATGGTCATTTCTTTTCTTATTATTACTGATGTTGGAACTCATTGTTGTATTTCACTCAGATGGGCTTAATTTTGAAAAGTGGTTTCTAAGGAGAAGCTTGCATCAAATGCATGTTTGTGCAAAGGAGGAACATGATTATTGATGGGAAGGCCATCAAGCAATTTTCCAAGCACCGAGGGATCTATTTGGTACAGGAAATTTTTGTATCAGTCAGCAAGCAACCATCAAGTGTTGGATTAGGTCAGCAGCAAAAGCAAAACATTAGTTGAAGCGCCAAGCCATTTGGAAGGCAAGGCATGTCAGTGAACCAAAGTGGTTGTCATGGAGATTTTTCCAAGTAGAATCAAGATGATAGAACTTGGGAAAGAGAGGAGTGTTCAGCTCGCATGAGATAACTATATTTTGCGGGTCCAAAAGCATGTTAGTGAGAAGGAGTGATCAGGATCTGGATTAAGGGCAAAAAAAATCTAAAAATTCAGAATGCTCAAAATTGCACCAAACCAGAATGACCGAATTCGGCTCGTCACCAGGAATCCGGTGCAATTCGTTTCACTCAAAATGGAATTCGTATGAGGAATTTAGAGCCCGCTGACAACTGTTCAGAACAGACAAATTTTCAAAAAAATGGTCAAACAGGGTCAAAGGCTATAAATTTGGGTTTTCCTTTATTTTTCCAATCACATTGTGACAAGTGTCACCACAAAATTCGCTGATCAAAGTTTGAAGGTGAAATTTTTTTAATTTTTGGCTCTTAAGGTTGAATTTGAATTTTTTTTATATGGATGGATAGCCCAATGAGAATTTGACACATGGTGCAGCCACAGGCCGCCATATGCCTAGAGGACCCTATCCGATATCTGAAATTCGAATTACAATTATTCCAAAGTCATATTCATGTGTTATATGGTCGAATGTCAACGTTTAAATATCATTTGACATGGTGTTGAAATATATATATTTGGCACATTTTACCTATCCTAAGTTCTGAAGACCTAACTCCAAAATCTGAATATTTTATTGTATTCCAAGGTTTGGTTTACCTATTCCATGGTCCAAAGTTCAAAGGTGGGTGCATAATATATTTTAATACAAATCCTGAAACTATATTGTGGCACATTTCCATAGAAGGGTTTTGTATATATACAAGTCTACGCAAGATGTATGTACAAGATTGGGCAGAGGTTGGGGCTCGACCCAACGACCTTCCCCACCATATTTTCGGCCTTTACCAACAAGCCATGGCAGTGGTTATTAACAACCTATCCACCCGATTAGTATTTGTTGTTAATATGGTTGTAGCTGCGGGGGTTTGGAGAGCGTTGGCCCGCGGGGCCAGCCCCTCCCCATGAGACTGAGTCACCATAACCACAGCGGAACCAATACACCATGCGCGGATTAAAGACTTAATGTGGGTTTAAAACCCATAACCCATGTTAATTACATTAACCTTGATGTTAATCCGGATTTTCTTAAACCGTGCTTAATGCAATCCATTAGCAGTTAACACGACTTTACTAATTATTAAACTAGAGTTTAATATGGTAGGATTTTTGGTGGTACCTCTAAATTCGTAACTGCCTCCAAATTTGGCGCTCTAACTGGAGTCTTCTCTAGTTTTAGAGGTAGTTTACTAGGCAAAATTGAATGAGGCCTATTTATAGAAATTTTCGACCAAATTGGGCTCAAGAAGAGTCATTCTTAGATGTTTCTTATGATCTAAACACAACGAAATAGGTTTAAAAGGCGTTGGAGTACTTTTGAAATTGTTTTTGCCACTTTGAAGATTAAAGAAGCTTATGGCCACTAGGAGAGGAGGTCATGCCTAGATCAGCTAGAGACCATTTTCAGAGATTGAATAGTCTATTTTTAGGTTCTTGGGTCTTCTGAATCCAATGGAGTAGGTTGCAAAGCCATTGGAGCACTGCAGGTGCATGTAATCAGAAATTTTACAATTAATCCCAATAGGGCCTAGCCAGTTGAAGCAGTTCCATAGAGATGTAGTCCAGGAGGGGTGAACTCTGTTATCAACTATTGTGTAATGTGTATGTTGTGTGTTATTTCTCTGCATTTTATTTTTCGTACATGAGTTTTTAAAAGCTAATTAATTCATAAATTTATCTTCAAGACACTTAAAAACTTGACACATAAACCCCTTCACAATTGGTTAACTTGAGACGACCCTAAACTCATTTTTATTTAACTGATGAGGGTGCTAGCACAACAAAACTAGTTTTCCCATATTCAAATCAATTTAGTATCAGAGAAAAATTTTAGCTGATTTAGTCAAGGTTAGCTAGAAGAATTAGCTATTTTTTTTTAAATTTGTGCAAGGAGAATTTAACTGGGTGCAATTTTATGTGTGAAGGAGAAGGTCAAATTGAGAGCTCAGTTATCAAATCAAAGCAAAGAAGCTTTGTATGCATTGTAGGTGTGATGGAAGCTTCATTGAGCATTGTGTCTAGTCAGTATTCCTTAGCAAAACTCTTTGATAAAGAGATGTTGCAGAAGTTCTACATCATTAATTGTTGTCCCCATATTAATAGTGTAGCCCCTTATTATGTTAGTGTAGCCCCCCTTATTGTTATTATTGTACCCCTGTAACCACCATATTGTTATTATTGTGCCCTTACATTATTATTGTTAGGTCGGCTAGGATTACATTGTGGCCCCACTATGATTATATTATGGCCCCATGGACTCCTATATATAGAAGGAGGTTTTGTTCATTTGTATCATCCAAGAATTGTTCATTTATGTAATGTATTGGAGGTTGCCCCCTCGAAGTGGCTTATTTCTAAGGCGTTGATATCTTTTTCTTCTATTTTTGGAGCTGGTTACACAACATTTGGTATCAGAGCTTGGGATTCTAGGGTTTCGCTGCTCCAAACAGGTCATCGTGGAATTTTCGCTATAACTTTTTTCTACGAAGTTTCAGAAGCTGAAATTTTTAGGGTGCGAAGCTGAAATCCTGAGGAAGATTGTCTAAAAATTTCAGAGCTTGGTTCGTAATATTTTCGGAGATATCATCTGTGGAAGTTAGGTCTTTTTTCAAGCTCCTAAACAGGTCATCGTGGAATTTTCTTTGCCATAACTTTTTTTCTACGAAGGTTCGAATCGGAAATTCGTATAGCAAAGCTGAAATCCCAGGAAATTTCTCAAAAACATTTAGATCTTGTCTGAAATATTTTTGGAGATATGATTTTTGTGGAATGTAGTGCTTTTTCTGTGCTCCTCGAATTTCATCTCAAAGAGGTGATCGGGAAAAGTCTGCACAACTCTCTCTCCGGCACGATTGGAGTGTCGTGAAACGTGGTCACTATTTCCTTGTACCGTAGTTTCTTTTCTTGGCTATCAATTTCAGAGACAAAGGATTCCAAAAAAAGGACACGTGACAAGTCGTATGCTCGTCTCTGCATCGAACCAAACGCGTAATTAGGTCATTGTGGGAGATTGGACACAACTTTGTCTTGGAGAATCCAAATCAGGTCATACCTGTGGCATTCAAAAGAGAATTTAGAGGGATACTACAGGGCTGAATTTCAGATATTGAAGATCCCAAACTACAGAGATAATCCAATTCAAATATAGAGCTCCTCAAAAGCAAGTAAAAGGTGTGTATTGTTTTTCCCGAATCGCATAAATCTTGTTTGAAAAATTAGTTTGAAGTGCTTCCAAGGGCCTATTGAGCATATATTTCAGTATTGCGTTCTGAAATGCCTCCTAAAAATAATTCAACACCCATTAAGCCCTCATAAATCTATACTATGATGCATGAAGTGGAAGAATTGCAGTATGAGATATCAAAATTACGGTACCAAGTGCAACAAATTTCAATCTTACGAAGAGCAACCAAAGCTGACATAGATGGTTTAAAAGAAGAAATGGAGGCTAATTTGGATGGTTTGAAGGATAAAATAATAGCTAATATGGATGATAAATTAGTGGAAGATCACAGCGAGCATCAACAACAAGTTCTCCAACTCTCAAAGGATAACCCAACTTTGGTGCAGAATCTAATGAAACAACAGGAAGATCAACATCACATCAAAAGAAGTTATGAAGCAGTCATAGAAACAAGAACTCGACAAGTACAATCAATTTCAGAGTATCTCAGTAAGTGGAAGAACTTTCCTGTAGAATATTTCACATGGGAGGATGAGAATTTTATACAGAAGCATCAAGAAATAATCAAGCGTTGAGGACAACACTTGTTTGAAGGAGAGGGGTATGTTAAGTCCCTATATTAATAGTGTAGCCCCTTATTATGTTAGTGTAGCCCCCCTTATTGTTATTATTGTACCCCTGTAACCCCCATATTGTTATTATTGTGCCCTTACATTATTATTGTTAGGTCGGCTAGGATTACATTGTAGCCCCACTAGGATTATATTGTGGCCCCATGGACTCCTATATATAGAAGGAGGTTTTGCTCATTTGTATCATCCAAGAATTGTTCATTTATGTAATGTATTGGAGGTTTCCCCCTCGAAGTGGCTTATTTCTAAGGTGTTGATATCTTTTTTCTTCTATTTTTGAGTCAAGTTCTACATCATTAATGCTATGGTGCAAGAGATGTATGAAGATAAGAGGGAGAGAATTACACTTCAAGAGCAGTTTATTACCATGAAGGAGGAGAAGCAATAGCTTCTTTAAAAGAAGCATGAGATGTAGACTCATCTCCATATTGAAAACGAAACCCTTGAAAATATGCATGAGATGGAGACTTGACTCCATATTGCAAAAGAAACCCTTGAAAAGATGCATGAGATGGAGACTCAGCTCCATGATTCCAAAGAAACTTTGGCCAAGAATGTGCTTGAAAAAGAAGTATGAAAATCAAGTTTATCTTCTAATTCTTCTCAAGATGAATGTGTAGGTTATTTTGAAAGACACACTAGAGTAATAGGGTCCAAATTATTGATGAAAATTGGCTATGAAGGTAAAGGATTAGGAAAACATGCACAAGGCATATTTGAGCCAATTGTTGTTAAGGAAAGGCCTAAGTATTTGGGTCTTGGTTATGGACAACATGATGGAGAATGATCCAAATCCAAGGAGGCACATGAAGGTGATCCAAGAAGGACTTTAATTTCATATTCATTACCTCAAGCTTGTGAATATTGTGTTCATGAGGAATGCAAAAGTTTTACACCCACTTTGCAAGAAGATGCTCATAAGCATGCAGCTAATGAGAATGGAAAACAAGAGGATATTGAAAGCTCTAAAACCATTGAAGCAATTGTTGGTATTTCGAAGAGAGCCACTACCTCATCAAATTCATATCCTCAAGAAGGCGACAAAGGTGAATGTTCAAGGTATATCTGCCTTTAATCAAGTTGCTTTTGATTATGATAAACATGGAAAATTTTCACATAAGATTTGGGAAAAGTTTGCATGTTCCTTTTGTGTTTTGAATAACCATAATGTTTAAAAATTTTGGAAGAATGTAGCCATGCACAAGAAACTTTTAAAACAAAAGAGGCAAAAATCCAAAGGTCCATTGGACAATGGAAACCATGTTGAAAATAAGATGCAATTGTTTTGCACTCATTTCCATAAGCAGGGTCATCTTGTAGACAAATGTTGGACTTTGTATCCAGCAAGTCATCCACGACATTTGAAGAAGGTGGAGAGATATCTTGATAGGAATGGAAAAGAGGATTCCATAATCGATGTGGGTCATGATGATTTGCATGATGATGTGCAGCTGAAAGAAGCACCATTGAAATGGTTTGGTAAGAGATGGTTAGATTTTTTATCCAATTAAGGCCTTGCATGTCTTTTGATGTTGATGCATTTCATTGCCAATTGAATGCATGTTGCATGTTTACGCCAGGCAGGTGTTTGAAAGTGGAGTATGTTGACTCACTATTATTGCAGCAAAATTTGTTCATTTCATCTCTTTAAGTACATGTACATATGAGTGGGGTTTTTGTACTTATGATTTTACTTGTGAGAGAGTTGAAGAATTTATACATGCATGATAGTTTGTGTGTATGAACATGCATGGGTGATCGCCTTGTGTGGGATTGATTGCTTTGTTTAACAAGTATGTTATCAACTTGAGAGTGTTGATCATTTTCACATGCATGAATGTCGACTTGTGTTGGTCGATTGATTGTTACATGCATGTCATATTGACTTGGAAGAGTTGATTTTGTCTCCAAAGATGAAAGGGATATGTTGATAAAGTGTTTCATGAGATGTGAAATTCTTTTTGTTTTGGGAAAAGAATCATCAAATTGTTATACATGCTTATGCTTGACTTGAGAGTTAATTATTTGAAGAGACATGTTTTGTCGACTTGTGTTTTTTCGATGAGTTTTGACATCAAGATGTAAGAGTACATGGCGAAGTTCACATGTTGTGAAATTTGTTGCTTTGAAGGAGCAAAAGGATATTTTGTCAAGTTATGTTTCTTGCATGATGTGTTTTTCAAATTGATGGTTGTGTTTGTGACAAGATGTCGCAGGATTTTGGGAAGGTCCACTCTTGAGCAAGAGGCTCAGTTTTAGCCTTCATTCTCAAATCCATGGCATGAGCAGCATGTCGAGCTGGAGGATGATGGAAATAGGTAAAAGATGTCAAATAATTTGCAGCTCAAAATTTTGCAGCCATTGTAGACCATTTGATGTGTTGACGCCATGAAGTGAAAGATATGGCGAATGCATTCTTCTAGATGTGGAATTTGGAACTGTGGAGGTAAAAGAATGGTCATTTCTTTTCTTATTATCAGTGATGTTGGAACTCATTGTTGTAGTTCTCTCAGATGGGCTTAAGTTGGAAAAGTGGTTTCCAAGGAGAAGCTTACATCAAATGCATGTTTGTGCAAAGGAGGAATGATTCTCAGTGGGAAGGTCATCAAACATTTTTCCAAGCACCGAGGGATCTATTTGGTACAGAAAATTGTTTTATCATTCATAAATAATCCAAAAGTGTTGGATTGGGTCAGCAGCAAAACGAGAACATTGGTTGAAGCAACAATCCATTTGCAAGGCAAGGCATGTCAGCCAAAATGGTTGTCATGGAGATTTTTCGAAGTAGAATCAAGATGATAGAACTTGGGAAAGAGAGGAGTGTTCACCTCTCATGAGATAACCATATTTTGTGGGTCCATAAGCATGTTAGTGGGAAGGAGTGATCAGAATCTAGATTAGGGGAAAAAAATTTCCAAAAATTCAAAGTGCTCAGAATTGCACCAAACCAGAATGACTAGATCTGGCTCGTCTCCAAGAATCCGATGCAATTCATTTCACTCAAAACAGACGTCCATATGAGGAAGTTAGGGCCCGCTGACCACTATTTAGAATAGGCACATTTTCAAAAAAATGGTTAAACATGGTCAAAGGCTATAAATTTGGGTTTTCCTCAATTTCGACCAATCACACTGTGACAAGCGTCACCGCAGGATTTGTCGATCAAGGTTCGAAGGTGAAATTTTTTTAAGTTTTGGATGCTAAGTTTGTATTCTAATTTTTTTTATATGGATGGATGGCCCAACCAAAGGCTGACACGTGGTGCTACCAGGGGCCGCCACGTGCCCCCTCTGGTGGACCCTATCCGAAGTCTGAAATTCGAATTAAAATTATGCCAAGGTCGAATCCATGTGGTATATGGTCGAATGTAAATGTTTAAATATCATTTGACTGGTGTTAAACTATATATATTTGGTGCATTTTACCTATCCTAAGGTCCGAAGACCTAAGTCAAAACTCTGAATACTTTATTGTATTTCAAGTTTTGGTTTACATATTCCATTGTCCAAAGTTCAAAGGTGGGTGCATAATAAATTTTAATACAAAGCCTGAAACTATATTGTGGTACATTTTCATACAAGGGTTTTGTATATATAAGTCTATGCAAAATTTATGTACAGGATTGGGCGGAGGTCGGGGCTCGACCCCGTGACCTATGCGCCCGATTAGTATTTGTTGTTATATGGTTGAAGCTACGGGAGTTTGGAGGGGGCTATCCCCCTCCCCATGAGACCGAGTCACCATAACCATGGTGGAGCCAATACACCATGTGCGGATTAAAGACTTTAATGTGGGTTTAAAACCTATAACCCGTGTTAATTACATTAACCTTGATGCTAATTCGGATTTGCTTAAACCACTCTTAATTCGCTCCATTACTAGTTAACTCCACTTTTTTAATTATTAAACTGGAGTTTAATATGGAAGGTTTTTCGACGGTACCTCTAAATTTGGAACTGCCTCTAAATCTAGCACTCTAACTGGAGTCTTCTCCAGTTTTAGAGGCAGTTTACTAGGAAAATTTGAATAAGGCCTATCTAGAGCAATTTTTGACCAAATTGGGCTCAACAAAAGTCATTATTAGATTTTTTTGATGCTCTGAACACAATGGAATAGGTTTCGAAGGCGTTGGATCACTTTTGAAAAGAAAAGAAAAAAATCCACTTTGAAGATTAAAGAATCCTAAGGCCATGAAGAGAGGAGGTCATGCCTAGATCAGCTGGAGACCATTTTCAGAGATTGAATAGTATATTTTGAGGTTTTTGGGTCTTTTAAATGCAATGGAGCAGGTTGCAAATCCATTTTAGCACTGCAGGTGCATGTAATCAGACATTTTACCATTAATCCCAAGAGGGCCTAGCCTACCATTAATCCCAAGAGGGAAATTTGACCATTTGTCCATTTATCTGTCTGAGATACCAAATATTTCATGCCAATTTCAATGTAATTTTGCTTGGCGGATTTCACCAAATATGGCACATAATTCCAAATTTACCAAGTTGTTGACTAGTGCATGGAGACTATAGATCTGTATCAGGCTTTAACACTCTGTGCATAAAACTGCAACATAAAACCACTAACTGGGACCCTTCATTCTAATCCTCAAGGGCTTATTCACCATTAAATTCTTTCACACATGTGGTTTTATGTCTGCATCGAACCACGTGCTATTCCATACTAAAGCTCCCGAATTATATTCTCGGTAAAAACTCTCATAAAAAATTTGTGGAGCTTCCTTGTTTTTTGTCGAGACCATTTATTTCAAGAACTCTTTCAGTGGGTCCACCATGTTGTACACTTCAACCAATCAAAATATCTTCTGGACGATCTTCTGCCATGTCATATGCCACTATGTCATGCTTACTTTGTCACCTCACCTATGCCAATGATCTGTCATATAGCGACCACTTGCGTAACACACCGACTAATTATATTTCCACCGAGATTTCTCATCCACCTTTTCTTCTTGGAATGGAAATGTTGCCATCACCTGTCATCAATTTCACTCTCTTGGCTTCTATATTCTCGGAAATTTCCTTTGGAGACTCTAAGGAAAACTTTCAAGATATTTTTGTAACAGTCCCGGATTAAAATTTCATGTAATTAATTTAATAAAAGGAAAATTAAGAACAAGGTCATGGGACATGTATTCCGAGTTTAATGTTGGGAAAAATATCCTTGTGGGTGTTCATTTGGTTTATTATGGCTAGGGGAAACTAGAAAATGCATTGGTGTTGGGTGTCGGAGTTGTAATTCATTAAACTCCTTCAACACTTGATTTGTCAAACCATGGCCATGTAAGCTTCGAGGCATAGCACAGAAAATGAAAAATACTTCTAGGTTTAACTTCTATAAATCCTACTTTTAATCCACTAATTAAATTATGCAAAATCAGCAAGAAATAAATTACAAAGAAAACCTTTTACAAAAATGGCACGAAGCCACTATGGGTACTAGATTTACTCAAGAAATACTCGCCAAAAACTTTGACAGAAAAAAGTAAAGCATGCCTTGCAATCAATCTCAAAAATATATAAAAATATAAAGTATGTTTTTGTGATAGAATTCCACTGCTTAGAAAACAGAAAGAATGATGTTATATTGTGCCTTTGAATATGTTTCCTTTATTGAAAATATCTCATTCATGTACTAGAATAATTACCTTCCTGTACCAAAAAGAGTTTCGTTCTTGCACTAGAGTACTTTGTTCTGGTACTGGATCACTATGTTCCTGTACTGGAACGTTTTGCTCCTGTACTAGAACGTTCTTTTCCTGTATTGGAACTTTCTATTCTTGTACTGGAACATTCTATTCCTGCACTTAGAACTCCTTTTTTCTACACTAGAACAGACTTACTTTCAACCACCCTTCACTCATATATTTATGTGCTACGGCTAATAAACTGGAAATTAGTGAAACAGAAAATAAAATTTAAGCTCGAACTTTAATGAAAAGATCCCAATCCAAAGAAATATTTCAATAAAAAGATAACTACAAAGACTTAAGGAAATTATCAAAATAGCATAAAGTACAAACTCTTGCGTTATAAATAAAAGTGTGATATCCAATATATGAAACTTAAACCCCTTCATATCTCTGTCACAGCGTGATACATATACTCTGCTTAACATATTAATTTCATAAATTCTTTAAGCTCAGAAAAATGCCATACATGATTATTGTGCTTTGTGATATTCAGTTTAAGATTATTTGAGGAAATCATTACAGTCAAAACTAATACACAAAGATATCATCACTCATCTAGAACTCGTATTTATGTGAGGGTATGTTGTGCAATAAAAGGGAAGAAATATTCCTATCAAACTTAAACCATTAAACATGTAACCCTGTCTAATATTTCGAAAATAATTCAAGAAATGTTCTTAGAAAATAAAATAAACAGTTGGATGCTTCAGGAAAGAACAAAATACTGAAACTGGAAATGAAAATCCACTCAACACACACAAGGACTCCACAGATATGATATCACGCATAAAATAAATACATTCACAAGGGTTACGCAAAACCTTCAAAATCAAGCATAAATAAATCACTCTTCTCACATTATCATAATTGTATCTAAGCACACCACAAAAAATGGGGAGAACGAGTTGGATTGGTTGGGCCCTAGCCAACCAGCTCGTTTCCCTTTACGAAAACTCTGAACTCAAATGTGTGAAGGAGGAATTAAAAATAATGACAGGAACGGGAAATGAATGAAACTGGCATTAGCTCCTTATTTATTCAAAGTATTCTGCAAGTATACATAATAAAACTAGAGATCCAACCTAGAGGGATAGGGTGATACAAGATTCACAAAATTACAACAACAGGGTACCAAAATCTCTTCACATTATCGCTAACAAAATCTATCCTAGAATCCCTAATTTATACATATATGTTTAGCTCTTGGCCGCATTGAAAAACTTAACAGGAAAAACGCGTTGAACGATGACCAGCCTCGATCTTTATCATATTCATAACGCCCCAAGATTGATGAAAAAAATGGAACAAACCCTTAGTGGTAGGTGTGCACAATTCCTTAACAACTATGATATTTCTGGAGTCAATCTGGAATGAATCGGTCAGTTGTCCACCTGGTACAGGAACAGTGGATGGTACAAGAACACCGTTTCCTGCACCAACCAACTATGACTTCGATTAATAACACTTAATCACCACGCCTTAAGGAAATATGAAATACATAAGTTACAAGTAAATATAAACCTATTCAACCTCTTTAATGATTGATAAGCCTATATGATCCATATCCAAGAAAATCACAAAAAGGAACCAAGAACCATGTGTAAAGGGTTTAATTCAATTGTAAAACAGGGGTTTGGGTAACATGATTTAGGATAAAGGTAGGGTTAAAATAGTACAATTATGGTGACCAAAATCCCCCCAACCTCATTATGTTGTGTGTCCTCACACAATCACTAACCTCTGCAAAAAACAACATTTTAATCCTTCCTTTACTTATGGATATGGATGTTGATCCCGACCCTTCTGCTTTCAACTTCTTGATACGGACTTTCCTTGGGTGCTTGATCACTTTTCTCAGAAAAATTTTACAATGAGATGCATGGAATTACCATTTATTCTCTTGTATTTTCCATTCTTACACTTCCTTCACCAATTCTTCATTCATGCTTTTCAATGTAGTATTCTGGTCGATTACACATCAATTTAAAACTTCAAGTTCATATATCTTCTACTTCAACTCCTAAATTTGACTTCGCACACAAGAGACATAATTTTTATCCTCGTCTTCTTCTTTCACTATTGATTTTTCAGCCACTAACTCATATGAAGTATCATTATTTTTTATTTCCTTCTCCAACTCCTATGTTTCAAGATTTAGAGGAATAGTATGCTCAAGCTTCTCTATTGTCGAGTCTTTTGTTATCTCTTGCCTCGTTTCCTATTTATGAGTCACTTTTTTCTTCTTGACTTCCTTCATCAGAGATAACAGAGGAATATCATCATATTCCTAAATATAACCTATACTGAATATTGAAGCACCCATGGCTTCTACTTCTATTAACATCGAAATATTATTCTGCATTGTCAAACTCTTTGTAGGAATTTCCATAGGAGGGTTTTTTGGAGAGACACACTCCTAAGAATCCTCAATTATCTCCATTATAGTAGTTTTTGTAATCGTCTCTTTTCCCGAAGAAGCATGGTGTATTTTTTGTGAACCTCATGTAAAGATACGGGAAGGTCTCGGCTTCTCGATTTCACGTTGTTCCTTACTACGCTCATTCTTCTTACGTTTCGGCTTCTTGGACTAGGGTTCACCAGTCTTCAGTTTTCCACTCTTGCCACCTTTTAAAGGTGTCATCTGTTAGGATATTCTGACACATAGGAAATAGTTAAGAATAACTTAGTCTAGTGAAGAGTTAGGTAAAGTATGTTTCTTTACCATGTACATTTGTAACTTATAATCCGACGGTCACGATTTGTAGTGATCCGACAATTATCTCTCACCTCGATATTAACAACACTTGATCTGTGGCTTAACACCCGATTGGTCCATGATCTCTAGTTAAAGAGAATGGAGGGTCATTTTTCTGGAAACTTTTTATGAGAGAAACATATGTAACTTTTCTTTTTATATTAATAAATTGCCTGAAGTAGCCGCATTGGCTCAGGCCATGGATTGTTTCCCTCTTTAAGGGTTTTAACTACGTGATTATACTGGTGTATTGATTTGTGATCTGTTTGTGAGTGATGACCTTTGGTTCTTGATCTATGGAACTTACCCTGTAAAATCCTACATGGTATAAAAGTTATTTTGAGGGCCGCATCCGTTGTTGATCAAAATCCGAAGCCGGTTTGACTGCATGTGAATGCCATTTTGTAGATCTACTATTTCTGAACATTTTTGGGTTTGGAGAACTACTCAGTTGTGTCTGGAGCATCTGTTATAGTGAGGGACACCTTTCTTTTCATGCGAAAAGGTTTCCGGCTACCCAAGTTATGACAATTTAGATCTGGAGGTATAAAGCATATGTTTTGCAGTTATATTTGTTAATAGTTCTGCTTATTTCGGTTGCCTTTTTTTATTTCCGGTTTTTAGGTTTTATTTATTTTCCATATCTATACTCTATTATCTATGTATGCTCTTTTTTTTGCGCTGCATGCGATCTCGGCAAATCAGAAACAAGAAAAAGGGATTTTTTTTGCTACGTATGCTCTTTCCCCGCGTCTTTATGTGATCTCAAGAAATCAGAAATAGTGAAAAAAATGATAGTTTCCAGTAAGGGTAACCGAAAATATAACATTCTGCCGTAAGGCTCTGCATTTCATATTTTTTTTCTCGGTTTTTTTGTTTTTTTTTGCAGTAAAAGGCACGCACACCGAAGAGTTTAAAAAAAAAAAGAACCTTCCTCCTTTCAAACAATAACGTGATCATTTTACTATCTCACTTGGTGAGGGGTTAGTTTATGAGAATAGAGGTCTTGGGTTCATGTCTCCTTCTCAAGCTTCTTTTGTAAAAAAAATTTGTTCAAAGGGGCGGAATTTTTTTTTTTAAAAGCCGCACTTCATCCCATTCCCGTAACTATTTTGCATCTACAACTCAAATTTTTCAAAAGGCATAAATTCTTCATCCGGAAACCGTTTTTCGAGCCATTTTTTTGAAATGGCATAATTTTTCGAGATATTTCCAAGAAGTTAGTTTCAGCTTTTCTCAGCTTCATTTTTTTTTTTTTAAATGGAAATTGCATGCCCGATTATTCTTAATAGCACCAATTATTTCCAATGTCTACCTCACATGGTAGATATACTTAGAAGTAAAGGGCTTTATAGAATAGCCACAAGACAAGAAACTAAACCTTCCGATGATGATAAAGTTGCTAAATGGGAAAATAAACAAGATCAAGCACGAGGGTTGATAGGAATGTCCATTGCTCAAGATCTTCGGTTTCATATCTTTGACATTGACACCCCAGATGAAGCCCTGGAAAAGCTAAAAATTGTTTTTAGCATTCAAAATCAAATCAGGTCCCACCAGCTTGAAAATGAGTTGCTTACTTTGGACCCCAATAATTTCTCCTCCATTGAAGATTTTTTGTCCAAATTCAAGACCATTCGAATTCTTTTAGAAGGTTGTAAGATCAAAAAAGAAGATGGTAGCCTCATTTATTGCATTCTTGCTAAGCTTGGCCCTGCAAACTCTGTATTTGTTTCTGCCTTCCATTCCACTAGAGAAGCCATCATTTCTTCATGAACTGCCTACAGTAACCCCTCTTTTAATGCCTTTCTTGATTCTTTGATAAGAGAACAAGAAAAATTCTTACACCTTGGTCTTATCACTTCTGGAAATGCTTCTAATAAAGCCTTAGCAGCCCAACAGAAATCATATCAAAAGAAGCCCAAGAAGAAGTATCCTAAAAGGTATGGTCCGAAACCAAAGAAGGGTCCTAAGCAATTTCAACCAAAAACTGACAAAGAAACTCACCAAAATGATAAGGCATGTAAAAACAAAGGAAAGAAGACAGATAGAAATTGCAACTTTTGCAATCGTGATGGCCATTTAGAGTCCAAATGTTTTAAGAAGATGGAAGCCTTAGAAGCAGCAATGAAGAAGCACAACATCAATTTGGATCACTCTTCACCTTCATCTTCAGGAATGGCACTTTCTTCTTGTGGTTGTCAAGCATCAAGATCTGGTTATGCATTAAATGTATCTTCCTCTTCTTATTCTCATGAGTGGCTCATTCATTATGGAGCTTCTTATCACATGGAAAAAAATAAAGCCATGTTTTCTTCTTTAAATGATTGTAGCACCAAACATATTTATGTTGGTGATGATAGATCTCTTAGTGTTGTAGGATCTGGAACCATTCATCTTGATAATGGTCAATTTAATGATGTACTATGTGTTCCTACCTTGTCATGCAACCTTCTCTCTGTTTATCAGATAACTCATTCACGTGAAGGGAAAATAGTAGAATTCTCACCTCATGATGTTGTAATCAAGGACCTTAAATATCATAAACATATTTTAGCTACTGGCATTGTTGATGATTCCACGAGGTTGTATAAGTTTGAAAATTTTGGGTCATCATGTCTTCCCTCCGTTTTTGTTGCTCACAATGATGAAGTGAGCAAACTTTGGCATGAGTGATTTTGTCACTTAAACTATCACTCTCTTCAAACTCTATGTAAGGAAAATATGGTGACGGGTCTTCCTATGGTATCTTGCCAAGATGGTGTTTTCTCCAGATGTGTACTCGGAAAACATCATTGGGATACTTTTTACAAACGTGCCTCTCGTCACGCTTCAGCCCCTTTGTAGCTTGTGCACAGTGATTTATGTGGTCCACTTCCTGTTGTTTCTTTCTCTGGTTGCAAGTACTTCTTAACTTTCATTGATGATTTTTCCAGACGCACTTGGGTATACTTCTTAAAACTCAAGAGTGAAGTTTTTAACATGTTCTTGGCCTTTAAGGCCTTTGTTGAGAAACAATATGGACATCAAATTCTTAAGTTAAGATCAGACAATGGCGGAGAATATGTTAACAACAAATTTATCAACTTCTGCACTGAGCATGGCATTCAATTACAACATATTGTTCCATATACTCCACAACAAAATGGTGTAGCTGAAAGGAAGAATCGCACCTTAAAAGAAATGGCTAATTGTATGCTTCAATCTAAAGGACTTGGTCTCAATTTTTGGGCAAAAGCCATTAACTGTGCAAATTACATAGTAAATCGCACTCCTACTAAGGTTTTAAATAATATAACTCCAGAAGAAGCTTGGAGCTCAATCAAACCAAATGTAAGTCACTTTCGTGTTTTTGGAAGTGATGCTTGGGCCCATATTCTAGATGCGAAACATAAAGCCTTAGAACCTAAGAGTGAAAAATGCATTTTTGTTGGATATTCTGAAGATGTCAAAGGATATAGACTTCTTCAACCAAAATCCAAAAATATAATCATTAGAAGAGATGTAAAATTTGATGAAAATATATTGGCCTGCGAGCCTAGCTCGGCAGGTGTGCCACCTTTGGCCTGCGAGCCCGATTCGGCATATGTGCCACCTCTCTCTCTCTCTTCTATTTTTAATAGCATTCCTTCTAGTTCAGATGATGACAGTGAGGATGACAATCCTCCTCCACTTCTTGAAATTGTTCCTTTTACTCCACCGCTTCCAAGATGGATCCACTCTACTCAGGATGCAGCAGGTTCTCTTGCAGGTGACCCTGCCGATCGACGATGTACACGTTCTCAGTTTGAAAGAGTCTCTTCCTTATTGGCTCAAGTTCCAGAAAAACTTGATCCAGAAACCTTTGAAGAAGCCTTCGGTCATCCAGATTGGGATGAAGCTATGAATGAAGAGTATCGTTCCTTATTGGCAAATGATACTTGGGATCTTGTTCCTCTTCCAAAAGGAAGAAAACTTGTCAGATGCAGATGGGTTTACAAAACCAAGTTTGGACTAGATGGAAAAGTGGATAGACATAAAGCTCGTCTTGTTGCTAAAGGATTTTCACAAGTTGAAGGCATTGACTATACCGAAACCTTCTCCCATGTTGCCAAAATGAATTCTATCTGCCTTGTTCTTTCCCTTGTTGCCTCCTTTAAATGGGAAGTCCATCAGATGGATGTTAAATCCGCCTTCTTACATGGAGATTTGCATGAATAAATCTACATGGAACAACCCCCTGGCTTTATCCAAAAAGACTCCAGCCTTGTTTGTCGCCTTAGGAAGTCTCTCTATGGTCTCAAACAAGCTCCTCGGGCTTGGTATGCCAAAATGGATAGATTTCTATTAGATAATGGCTTTTCTAAGTGTCATTCTAACAACACTGTCTACACCAAGAAAGTGGGTAAGTCCTTCACCATCCTTGTTCTTTATGTTGATGATCTTATCCTTACTGGTAGTGATCCAAACCATATAAACCATGTGAAGTCTAGCCTCAAAAAGAAGTTTGAAATGATAGACTTAGGACACTTGCATTATTTCCTTGGTCTTCAAGTCTTGCAATCCAAGGAAGGCATTACCCTTTCTCAGTCCAAGTATGCGTATGATCTTCTACACCACTTTCACATGGAAGACTGTAAGCCATCCCCTTCTCCCTTTCAGTCTGGAGTCAAGATTTCAGTCACTTTTACTACCCCTGAAGTTGATGCTACTTTATATCATCAACTTTTTGGTAAACTTCTGTATATAACCCATACCCATCCTGACCTTTCTTTTGTCATTGGTCTTTTCGCTCGGTTTATGCACCAACCTCATGAAAGTCACTGGAAAGCAGCTAAAAGAATACTTTGATATATTCGAGGTACAGTTCCGGTCGGGATTCATTATAGTGTAGGTGCATCTCCATTGTTGATTGGTTTCACTGATTCTAATTGGGCTGGTGACCCTGATGATCGAAAGTCTACTGCAAGATATGTGTTCACTCTTGGTTCAAGACCTATTACATGGTCTTGTAAGAAACAAAGTTCCATCTCTCTTTCTTCAACAGAAGCAGAGTATTGTGGTGTAGTTGAAGCCAGCAAGGAAGCCATGTGGCTTCGTCAGATCCTGTCTAAATTTGGTCTTTATCAGCAGCATCCAACTACATTTTGGTGTGATAATCAGAGTGCCATTAAGCTATGTAAAGATCTAGTTCAACATCAGCGTATAAAACACATTGAACTCCACATACACTTCGTTAGAAAGCTCATTCATGATCGTGTTCTTGAAGTGCAATACTGTCCAACCAATGATCAAGTAGCCGATATCTTTAGAAAGGCTCTCACAGAAGCGAAGTTTACCAAACTTTGATCCATGCTTGGAGTTCAGGAAATTTGTCATTAAGGGGGGATAGGCTCTAATGCCTCCTTCCTTCTCCTATTGTGTCACTTTTGTAAATCCTTCAATCTTATCCCAATTTGTTCTTAAGGGGGGATGTTAGGATATTTCGACACATAGGAAATAGGATCCTTTTGTGTCACCTTTGTAAATCCTTCAATCCTATCCCAAGTTGTTCTTAAGGGGGGATGTTAGGATATTCCGACACATAGGAAATAGTTAATAATAACTTAGTCTAGTGTAGAGTTAGGTAAGGTGTGTTTCTTTACCATGTACATTTGTAACTTATAATCCGACGGTTATCTCTCACCTTGGTATTAACAACACTTGATCCGTGGCTTAACACCTGATTGGTCCATGATCTCTATTTAAAGAGCATGGAGGGTCATTTGTCCGGTAACCGTTTATGAGAGAAACATATGTAACTTTTCTTTTTATATTAATAAATTTCTTGAAGTGGCTGCATTGGCTCAGGCCGTGGACTGTTTCCCTCTTTGAGGGTTTTAACCACATGATTATACTGGTGTGCTGATTTGTGATCTGTTTGTGAGCGGTGACCTTTGGTTCTTGATCTACGAAACTTACCCTGTAAATTCCTACATCATCTTTCTCTCTTGTTGCTAGATGGTCCTTGGCTTGATGACCTTTTTACTTCCATTTTGTGGTTGACTCCTACCACGAGATCGTTTTACAGTGCATTCACCATGAAATGCTTCCAAAAATGCTTCCCACATAGTGCCTCTATTATTTAACTCTTTTTTAACCAGAATCTTGATTAAACCGTAATGGCACAATTTAAACCCTATCTGGTCTCTTTGGCTCTTTTTCACACTTTTAGACATTTTGTCTAAAATATTTAGCAGAAAATGAGGGAAATTAATCAATTTACCTGACTCAAAATGTAGCATAAGTCGAATGTGATAGAGGTAAGCTAATGAGTATCTCCCTCTATAGGTAAGGAAATTTTGGAGAATGTACAGAAAATTTCTCCATTTCTCAACCACCACATTCCTATGTAATCCAATTTTCCAGTCCACGGCATAGTCTTCTTCAAGTAGAAAACGATGCCATACACCCTTTTCTACTTCGCTCTTCTTAAACCACTTCTCGCCCATGGCTAGTAGCTTCGTGGCATGATAAATAGAATTCTCTACCACTTGAAACTACAGAGAGCCAACAGTGGTTTTCCTTCCATCAAATTTTCATGCAAATTCCTGAGCTACGACAGAATCGTAACCATCAAACTTGAGAAAAAAGGGGAGAAAACATTTTTCCTGCAACAAGGGAAGATTTCCCTCATACTCCACCGTCCCTTCCAGTTCTGTTACAAACCATGGTTCAATTTTTAATGGTGCCATGATGCTCAAGGGTTACACTACTCCCACTCTCCTGCAAAATACTGAAAAAAAAAAAAAAGGATCTTTCTCAACATACAATTTTTTTTTAATTCTGAGGGTGTACTTACGATCTCTACATTTATAAAATTTGATTTTCATGCACCAGTGCCTTAATTCACGATTCACAATGTCCTATCCACTTATATCGGTGATTAAAACGATTTCCACCCTGTCAGAGTAAAAATTTTGATTGGAAAGGTTAGAGATTTGGCATGATTTCCAAGGTAAGCAGGGTAATGATGGCTAAAGGCGGTGGTTGCAACGATTTAAAATTTCAAGAAGGAAATGCATGGTTCACACATGATAATGGACAAATCATTAAAATGTGACAAGGTTCGGATATAATCAACAGATAAGGAAGCGACCTTTTACACACGTTCCTGACCCTCATCATGAATTTGATTGGAGATGGTATTGTTTTGTTAAAAAGAGGTTAGTTAGAACTGTAATATCCCTGCACTTTAAACATTTATTCCTATTTGGAAAT
This sequence comes from Pinus albicaulis, assembly GCA_034641835.2. NCBI lineage: Eukaryota > Viridiplantae > Streptophyta > Pinopsida > Pinales > Pinaceae > Pinus > Pinus albicaulis. Next base: position 562,560,351 of record CM076571.1, on the reverse strand, counting down.
GATAAATAATGGCATTTAACTATTAAATACAAGAGTTATGGCTTTCATAAATAGCCATTGTATTTCTAAATAAAATTTGAAGTCGATATAATAAAGTTCATTATTACAACTGAATTCTTGTACTGTGACAGGGTTCCTGCACCTGAACCCAGCTTCCTATACTAAAACATATATTCCTACACAAAAATGTCGTGGTTATTGTACTGCATAAAGTATTCTTACAAAATGAAATTATCTTTCTTATACATGTTAGGGTCCTATAAATATAGGATTCATAATTTGGAATTTACTTTTGATAATCTTGTAAATATGTACATACCTTGCTTTCTGCAAGTTTTTTTCCCATATTTTGTAAAAAAATAAAAAAAATAAAATCAATAAGAGGGTTAAAGTCCTAAAAGAAAAATCAAAGGACTTAGAAAAAATAATATACCCCAAAGAAAAAGAAATAAAACATGAAAGTGTGCAAGTCCAAATGCCACTACCTTTTACTTTCAGATGATTATGGCAGAGTGTCAATAAATGCCATAATCCATGATGAGTTGAACTATTCAATCTTGACTTGTCATGTTTCAATTTACATGTTATAGATAGTGAATAAATATTAGACAGTTTAATACTGACTAATCAGTAGATAGGTAGAGAATAAAGAGGAGCTCATTAGTTTAATTTGAGCCCTCAGAAGATATATGGTAGATTTAGTTAGTTTTTACTTCTTTCAGAAGAATAAAATGTTTCAAGGCTGCTAGCTCAAATGCACCTGCAAAAAGGAAGAAAAAATGTTAGATTAAAAGTTGGGTAGGTAGAAAGAAGTGGGAAGAAACATGTAAATATTTACACCAGGCAACAATCACTAATTTCCTATCCTTTATAGTTGTTCTGCATTTTAGACTTCCAGTCAAAGAGGCTCAGAGCATTTCTCTAACTTCTGTTGGGACCGGACTGAAGGCTCAATTACTAATAAGTTAAAAAAGTGTTGAATTACTATTTTTAAATCCCTGATTATCATCTTTTACCCTACATTCATCTATTACACTTTAATTTCATATGTAAAGACCTTTTACTTAATGAAAAATAAAATCCCCTTTTGACTAATTTCCTTCATTCATAAAAGCATAAAAACCCTCCAAAAATATTATATTCTAGGTCAAAGTGGTCAAATTTTAAATGATAAAGCTTAGCTTTCACATTATCACTTCACTTAGTCATATAATTATATTTTGGTGTCTTTTCATTGTCCTTAGTCATATTAACTTCTAATTTATTTATTAAATCCCTATAAATAAACTTTATCCTATTGTTATAACCCCTTTTATCTAATTATCCCCAAAAACCCACTATTATAATATTTTTGACCAAAGTCAAATATCCACATGTTAAATTAAAAACTCAAAAAATACCCCCTTTGGTCTAAAACTAACCATATATAAATAATCTTGCCCCATATAGTTATTGGACCCCTCCATGGTCTATAACTATATAATATAAATATAAATATAAATAAAGCTATCGGAAAAATATAGCTTTACCACATCACCTCTCTTATATCATTTATCCTAAAGTTTTTTCATCCGCGCCACTATAAAAAGCTTATTATCATTCTAAGATTTTCCATATCCTAAACTTGGTTAAAACTCGCCTCACGTGCTCTTTTACCATATATATGAACTTTGTTTATATATATAACATCGCCCAATAAAACCTTTTGCATTATACCCGCTTATATATAAACCATTCCATATATTAAAACCTTGGTTATAAAGTCTATTTTTACAAACGTTCTGTTATATTTATAATGCGCCATCGTATAAAGCCGCCCGGGCCCCACCATATCCTTTTCCCCACACCTTCCCATCACATCCTAACTGTTCTCTCCCACTTTTTATATCCAACGGCACACGATTTGTTTCGCGCTCTGAAACTGATCGATGGCCCTGAACTCGAAATCGCGCGAAATGAGTTGTTTTATGAAACAACCCAATGCAACGTGGCGCCATATTATTCGATCGCGTTCGATTTGCAAAAAAAAACTTACCACTCTATCTTGACGCGAAACCCACCAGTGGTTTTTCGCATTCGAAAAATCAAACCACCTCCTGCCTTGGATTAGACCTGCAATTAATGCATTCCATGATGATTCATATTAAAGTTTAAACCTTTGATATATCATTTTCCATATGTATTTGTGCAGTCCCGACTGGTAAAAAAACTCCACCTGACTGTGTAAAGAGCCCTAAGCCCCTATTTGTTAATCTCTTGTCCCAAAGCCAAATTCGACCACAATTTTCCTTATTTGAAGATCATAAAAACCATTCTCTGCATCAGCGATCTAGATCCATCCGCAGGAATAACCAGAAGATTCAGAAACCCTTTTAAAAGCATCAAAATACCTAAAATCTGAGGTATTTTTTATTAAATTACCATCCTGCACAGTCAATTCGAAACCTTCCATTAGAAGACAAACTGTTAAATAGTTGAATTAACTGTGTAAATTTCCCAAAAACAAGCCAAACTCTGGCCAATTTTTTTCCAGGAAACCTAATTTCCCCTGTGTGCCTTTTAAAGCCAATCATCCGCTTACAACCTCTGAAGATCAATTCTGAAACACAAAAGGAGTTTAAAGCCTACAGATTTATCAAAAATCTCCTTTTTACAATTTAAATTATTCAGGAAACCCTGTTTCCTGTCTTATCCCAGTATCAATCCTCAGATAAAACTAATTGAGCAAAAATCCCAAAAGAAGATATCTTTAGCCTAAATTGCTCAGTTACCCCTTTGTTTAAATTAAATTACTTCTGTAAACCATTTAATCTAGCCTTCAATCACCTCCTTGCAGACCTTTTTTTCATTAACAAATTGTTTGATTTTTGCAGGTTATTATCAGAATAAGAAATTGGGCCATCAGTTTCAATACTAGTTGACAAAATTGGTTGCTCCAAATTCTCAGATTTTAAATCAAAATCTTCATTCAACAAACATTTTGTATACAAAGAAAGAATAAAATCAAGTCAGAGAAAGTTCATAATGATGAAATGTGCACAGTGAATGGTAAAAGTGAAATCAGAATTCACAATGACAGTGAAAACAAAATAGTCAAAGAGCATCAGAGTTAAAGTGTACCAAGTAAAAGTCAGAGTGAAAGTTAAAACAAAGTTACAGAGCAGTCAAGGTAAAAAGTAAAAGTAAAAACAGAGGAAGTAATGGTAAAAAGAGATGAAAATACTTTCACCAACAATGAAGTTTATCCAAAGTGAAAGTAAAACAGTTAAAAGAACAAAAAGGTGAAAAGATGAAAACATAACAAGAAGGAACATTTTTGCAGAAATTTTATGTTTAAGTCATTGTTTTGCAGAAACTATTGTGACCAATCCAAGATGAATTTTGAAAAACTGAAGGAGGTTTATATTCTTAAGGTCTTCTACTACAAACACCTCTCACTTTTCTAATGGCAATTATGGATTTGGAAATATTAAACAATATTTGAAAGATCTCTTTGCAGAAAATTCTTGTTAAGTCATCATTTTGCACAGAATATTGTGGCCAATCATAAATACATCCTAAAAAACTGAAGGAGGTTTTTGTTTCTAAGAGAACCATCTACAAAAACCTATCTCATTTTTTGTACAGGTATTACAGAATGAGAGATACATGCGCATCTTTAAAGACTATTTTTCAGACTCTGTAAAACTCTGTTTTACACATCTTTTTGCAGAGCCTATTGTGCACAGCTGGAGAGGAATTTTAGGAAACTGAAAGAGTTTTATCTCACCAAAATATTCATTCACAATAACCTCTTTAAATTTTTACATATATATTTCGAATTGATAAATACATAGGTATCATTGGACCCCAAGTTTGTCGAATTGCTGGAGCATAATGCACAAAGAAAGGAAACAGTTAGTGACTTGGATGCCTCATCATCAACTAAGAGTTGGATCAAATTCAAATTCTGCTCTTTTTCATCACCTATCCATAAAAAATAGTGCCAAATAAATGCATTAGTTTTGAGTGTCCTTTAATTAATTTTTATTTATGTAAAACAGTTGGAGATATTTGTTAAACAATCTTGATATTTTTTCAAGAGATTCTAGTTTAGAATTTGTATAAATACTTCAGTTTGTGAAGTTTTTAGGGTGGAATAAAATTGCTAAGAAAATTATAGACATTTTTATAATACGTTGGAGGCTCACATGTGTTTATTTCAAAGCAGCGGTCTAGAAAATAGCCAATTGGACTTCATAATTCAGGATTCATGCGATAATTTGAAGAGTAAAGTGCATCTATCTTGTCATTGTTTACTTTATGAGTTCCATTCATTTCATATATGTTGTTCAATCTTAATGATTAAGTAGAAGTATTACTTCAGGACTAGTGTTAGAACTCCCTGTCTTAACTACTTAATCATTTAAATGTTTTCTGCTGATTTCCGGATTTAGGAATTCTTAATTGCTCCTGGTCCTGTTTGACCCCTGCCTCCTTCCTCTTTTTCTGAATCAAAGGATTCTTCATTTCCCTTTATCTCGAAAAAAGCCATCTCATCAAAACAATCTATCCAAATCTCTGAGGGTTATCTACCTTGCCCTGAATACATTAGCATCCTCTTGGCCTTGCCTTCTAGTTCTTCTTGCTCGACTTTGACTCCATAGTCCAATGGACTAGTAGATCCCTCTTTAATTTGTCTTCAAGTAATCTTATTTTCCACCAAACATTTCAAAGCCAAAACCAAATTGAACTATCATAATTAGCCTAAAACATTAAACAAAAACAAAGTTAAATCATAAAGAGAGAGCCCTCTCTGAAATTTAGGAAGGCTAGATCCTAAATTTCCAAAGTAGGTTTGTGGTTACCTCGAACTATTTCTCTTGAACCTGGAGGAATTATTGAGTGATAACAATACACATGTTGGATTCATGAATAAATTGTATAATTAAAGGATTTGCTTTTATCACTAGCTTACAGGTGTCATTGTGCTTTTTCGATCTAATCAAGTAAGGTCTTCAAAGATTCATTGGATCCTGCAAAAAATCATGAGGGAAAGAAAGAAGCAGGACATGGGCATTTTTAGAAAAGGAAGGAAATTATTGAGGGCACTTAGAGTGAGATAAACCAATCCAGGGGAATATAATAAAAGGGAATGGGAAAAAAAATTCAAGGATGAGAGGGAAAACACAAATCGAGATAAGAGGGAAATTTCGACTAGGACAAAGGAATAAATAGAGGGAAAATTACGAAAAGGGAACAAGAAGAAATGCAGAGTTTTTACCTCAATCCACAGATGTCTCTGCCAAATATTGTTGTATCTTGAATAAATTAATTGCAGTGGGAATTTTGCATTACTTGTACAATATTTTCCATGCCAATTTCCCTGAACTTGTATAAGGGCTGGGTTCTGCCATTCATTCTATTGTCACCAGAAAACTTTACAGAAACCTGCTTCTTCTCAATGATAATCAGCATTTATAATAATCAAGTAACATCCCTTTTTATTAAAAAAAATATCCACCCGCTTGCATGTTGGTTTTCAGGAAGACCCTTCCATGACCATGTCAGCATGTTGATTTTCACAATCATAGGTAAATATTTTTTCATTTGTTAATTTTTTGGTTTTTTTTTTCTTTCTTTCTTTTTTTTTTTAATTGGGAAAGAGAAATAAAATTCACAGTAGGTTTACATCACCACCTACCATCCTTAATTCTAGTTTTTGTTTCACCTGTTGGATGAAGTTTTCTTTGGTGGTGGGCTGAAAGTATACTTTAATTATATGCCCATTCACAAGGAAAATTGATTCATGTCCATCAATGACCTTGATTTCCACTGCTCCATTTTTAGAAACTTTGACTACTTCATATAGCCCCATCCGGCGTGTACAAAATAATCCTTGAGAGTGGCTTTATTTAATTCTCTATAATCAATGCAAATACGCCATCTCCCATCTTTCTTCAGAACCATCACCAATGGGGAAACCCATTGGCTATCGGATATAGGATAGATAAAATTAGCATCTAAGAGTTTTTGTAATTCTTCTTTAACAACTTCTCTTAGTGCAGGATTCATATACCTTTGGGGTTTTTGAACAGATCAGGCTCCCTCTTGAATATAAATGTGATGAGTGTAAGTTTCAGGAGTGTTTCCTTTCATGTCCTCGTAACTCCATTCAAAGGCACCAAGATGGTCTCGTAAAAAGTTCTCAAGTTTCTCTTGTTGGGATAAGTCCAAGTCTAAACTAATGCATAAATATTTTCCTGGGCTAATCTCAATAAGAGTGGTTTCGGGCTCGAGAATGCTAGTAGGTTTTGCTAAACTCTGTAATGGAAAAGGTTGGGAGTCGTAGATTTCTTGAAAATCCGGGCTAAAAATTTGATAGAGTGAATCAAAAATTGGTGTTATGTCCAGATTATTTAATAAATCTCGAATCTCACCCTCCTCAGTCAACTCGATATAATGATGTATCAAATCAATATATTGAGTCTCCTCATTACTACTATCATAGTCTAGCCATAATGTATCTCGAAGCTCTTGGATGGATCTAGCATGTGGTTACAAGGTGACTTTCTTCCTAGCATCTCCAGGGGAAATATACATATCACCAGAGTGGCATCCTATATAAGCATATGTTGTGGCAAGCCATGGTAGTCCTAAAATCAAGGGATGTCCTCCAATAGGATTTTTGCGTTGAAGCGCAATAAAATACGCAGGGTATTCCCAAGAATAAATCGATACAACCACATCATCTGGTTTGATTTTAGATCTTCAACACAAGCACAGTAGACGTATGATGAATGTGAACCAACCGAATTTGTTCCATGGTTTTCCTATTCGTAACATTGATGGTTGCTCTCAGGTTTATTAACACATTGGGGACAAGGATATCACCTATATGAACATAAAAAATTGGGTTTCCAGTATCGGTATATTTCTCCATTTGAACACATCCTATCATTAACTCAGTTTCTCTCCCAATGAACTGAATGGTGTGAGGCTCTACTCTCTTCCTCCCTGGATTTTTAACACAGAGTTCCTTAAGGATTTTAGTACAGATGGGGATCTCTTTAATAGCATGAAGAAAAGGAACCTTTATGCAAAGATTCCTAAGTTCGGAAGCCAGGTTAGACTCACGAGTGGGGTCATATTTCTCCATAACTGGCCTCTCTGGAAAGGGAGGTCGTCTTGGAGAAGATGGTAAGGGCTCTGAATGTGCGGGAATGGGTCGAATGGTGACATATTCTTTTGAATTATTGGGATTTTCCTCCTCACTTTTCTCCTCGATTGATATGGATGGGAATATTATTTTCTTTGTGCTATGATCCAATTCAATATTTTAAAGAAAGTACTTGAGAATGATGAGGTTAATTTCAAGTTTAAGATGAGATTTTATGTGTTTTTATGTGAATTTCATGAGAAAAATAACATAAATAAAACACTGAACAGCAGCATCTAACAGACATGAACATCACCATAAACAGTCACACAGCACAATATGAAGGAGTTCACCCCGCCTGGGCTATGTCTCCTTGGCCCAGCTTCCAATGGCTTGGCCCTCATCTATTATGCTCAAAATTGTGATTGCATGTGTTTAGAATGCTCAAATAGCTCTAAAACATGTTCCATAAGCTCTAGAATGCCCAAAAATGCTTGTATATCCTCTTTATGCATCGAATTTGGCCAAACATTGGAGAATTTATGACTTCCCCTAATTGCTCCATTATCTGTTTCACAAACCTCAAAATCCAACACCATCCTAAAAATCTGCTTGGAATCCAACTAACTGAGCGTCAAGTTTGCCGAAAATTAGGAGAAATTGTTGTCGCTCTAATTTTCCCAATGAGGCCTAAATTTGGATTTCTAACCATATACAATATGGTTCAATAAAAAAAATTAAATATGTGACGATCGTTAGGCTAACTGTTTGACTTAACCCTGGGATGTGGGCACATGCGGAAAATTCGTTGTCTCTGTTTGCAGTTAATCTTAGTGGTTAGGGCTCCGCGGTTCCGACTCCGACTGGTGATATCGGCGTGGTCACATTTCGGCGGTAACATTATATGTAATGGTGACAAGTGGAGGCATGGGACTAGCCTCCTACCTATGCTCCCACCTCCCACGGTGAGCAGCACTGGGGTTAGACCCTGTCCCCCTCCCCCCAACACAAAATCATTGTTAATAAAAAATTATACGTCAACCATTACATGTTAAGTCTCATGTGTGTGGCACGATGGTTTGGCTTGGAACTTGGTGTTAGTTGGTCGCGGGTTCGACCCCTACTTGCTCCATTTAGAATTGAACAAATATTTTGTGGCCTCTCGTGTTTCCACATGGTGGCCTCTGGTTGGGCAACGTGGCAGCATGTGGTTGGCCACATGCCCAACCAATAAAATTTGACCACTAATGAACCAATAACAACATGCCACTTGGAATCACCCCATTTGATGAAAAAAAAATTTGACCAAGTCAACCTACCACTGTGCATGCCCAGTCAGCAGTACGAACTGCTGACTGGGTTGTCCTTGTAATTTTTTTTCCAAATATTTGCATGTTTGACAAAGTGGACAGAACACGTTTTTGGGGGCATACAGTGTCTATTTTCCATGAAACGAGTTGTGCCATATTTAGAATGATGAGATCTACGCGGTCGTTCAGGTTCCACGCCGATCCAACAACTTTTATTTTTTAGCATAATTTGAGCACCTGACCATAGATAATCACCATAGATTGTTTTTTGTTTTTCTGAATTTACTACCCTTCATGATCCTAGTTGAAGGTTATTAACCCCAACTGGCATGGTCTGATAAATGGGGAAAGGAAGTGGTCCAATAGAATGAATCCATTGCATTACTTTCTTATTTAGGTTCGGTATTGGTTGTGTAGGTAGTTGAGGTGGTCGAAAAGGTGGTGGTAAAGGTAAGGCTACTAATGTAGGTTGCACCATGGGATAAGGTGCATAGGTAGTGGGATATGACTATGTAGGTGCAGGATAGGAATAATGAGAGTGTTGTGATCCCCTCCATCCTTGTTTCCAAGGTGGAGGTGATTTTCCATACTGAAAATGATTCCCATGCTGCCAAGGTTGAGATTAATTAACATTTTGATAGGAATATGGTGGTGTATTATAACCAAAAAAATATGGTGCATGTTCAGGGATCATATTTGTACCAACCTGAAGCCATGATTTACGTACCCCCATAACATGCAATGGCTAAGGTTCTTAATGCTCTCCCTCAAATGTTGCTTTCAATCCCAGTATAGAAGGGAATTCCTTGGTAGGATGTTTCCTTGTAAATATCACAAGGCATATTAGCACTCTTAATATATGCAGGACATTCACGTAAAAGATGTTTTTTTCTACATTTTGGACAATAAATGGAAAATGACTCTTGTTATTATACTATTTTTTGCTAAAATTTTAAATATTATATTTGTTTGTTAAAAATATTCATAATTTTAGTTTTCATATATCTATCTTGTTTTCCAAACCAATAATCATAGCATCCGTAGATCCAAATTTGTTAGGTTTACTTCGAATTCTTATACCGGATTTAGATTGATTCCGTGAGAACTTCCTGCACAAGTCACAAATAAGATCAAAAGTCTTTTGAGCAATATCCCCTTATCCTAATAAGTTCAAATTATTTCTAGCATCATCATTAAGTCCTCGCAAGAACAAGGTTTTAATAGTACTTAGATTAAATTTATGTTTCGTCCTTTGAAGAATATATGAAAATATTTCTAAGTAATCTTCCAAAGTCTCATCATCACCTTGCACAATAGTGAACATCTCATCCTGCATTTATCTTGTTTTTCAATATTTCTGATATTTAGTTAAAAATAACCTCTTCTTTTGTGAGGCTATAGTATTTCTTCCTAGTCCCATGAACCAGTGTAGAGTTGAATCCTTGAGAGTTGTAGGAAATGGTTTTAGCTTTCGGGAATCTGTAAAATAATCATAACTCCTACAAAGTATATCAAATTCAAATAAAAAATAATATTTATCTTCATGTACCTTATCATGGAAATGGGGCAGAGCGGATGGTGGAATATTCTTCATTTGAACTATTATATTTGGTTCCACAATTGGAAACCCAAAGGTGGATTTTTCCTCATTTGGCTGGTTCTCACTATAGAAATTTTAATACAATTATGTATTGTCCGATTCTCTTGATCTAAAAATTATATGCCACTGTTAAATACAAAATCCATATACTTAAATATTTGCAGAAATTTAATTGCCAATTGCAAACACATGAAGAAAGATCAATCACACATAACACAAGTGTTTTTGCTAGGAAATCATAAAGCTAAAAACCCCACTATCATATATTATGTATATATCATGGATCATGAAAAAATATCACACAAAACTCTAATCCAAGAGCTCCCAGTACAATATACAATCGTCTCACACTATCACACAAAAATTGGCGTAAACATGCACCAATTTAATGCCTCCAGACAGCCTGCCTCAAATGCACAATCCCTGTTGATCACAATCCTTAAATGAATTCAATCTTGCCTTGCCTTGATTGTGCAATCCTCATTGGAATCTCTAATGTGTGTTTGGTTGCAATTCTGCACCCACTATAGTCACAACTGATAGTCAAATTGTCCCTTTCACCTATCTCTCAACTGGGTCTCCACTGGATCTGATATGCATGTAGTTAACAGTAGAAAATATTTAGTTGCAAGTGAGATCACTCCATGTGAATTAACTTAATACTTAATTCACTAATTTCTCACTAGTGTATCTTTAGTTTCACCCAGTTACAACTAGCACAACTAAGTTTAACTCACTTAACTGAGTTAAACTACTTTACAACTCACATAACTACACATCCAACTCGGTTACAACTTTGTATCACTCAGTTACAATGAAGTCCACTAGCATGTCCCACCAACCAAACTTTGAACTCAAAATTCTTTCAGTTAACTGGTTTTCCACATCAGTTAACTGAAATCAAGTGCTTCAAGAGAATAGATTATTATTTATTGTTAAGATATAACAATAATCGACATGCATTCTATTTTTATACATGCAATTGATGAACCGTATTCGCACATGCATTCCAAAAACAGATGCCCATCCATCCATAGAATTTTCTCAACCATCTATAAATAGATTTATGCTATAAATAGACTTTGATCAACATTATAAAAATAGGCATACACCTAAAAATAGCCTGCGGGCCCCACCTAGTGTAGGTGCTGAATTTTCACTAGGATCATCATCTTGTTGAATCTCAACACTCCCTCTCAACAAGAAAGGGATTATCTTTCACCCTGATCTTGTCTCTATGGTATCCAAAATTTCTCCTAGTGAGCGCCTTCTTCAGAATATTTGCATCCTGATCTTTAGTAGGAACGTACTGAAGCAACATGATCTTCCGCTACACACAATCTCTAATATGATGATACTAGATATCTATATGCTTAGATCTATCATGAAACACAAGATTAATCGAGATTTTAATGCAACTCTGATTATCACAATGAAATAGTTGTCGATCTGAGTGTACCAAGCACGGGGTGCTTGCTTCAGCCCATACATTGCTCTGTTGAGTTTTCACACATGCGGCTCGCTGCTAAATATATCAAATCCTTCAGGCTGTTCAATGTACACTTCTTCCTCAATGATCCCATTAAGGAATGCAATCTTCACATCCATCTGATGAATGTGCCAACCCATCTGCGTTGAGAGAGCAATAATGGTCCTTATGGAAGAATATCATGCGACAGGTGCCGCAGGTTTCTTCATGATCAATCCCCTCGATCTGTGAGAAGCACCGGACCACAAATCTTGCCTTATAATTCTCGACACTCCCATAAACAACTTTCTTTACCTTGTAGATCCATCTTGAACGTACCATTGATTTATCAACCAGCCTTGGAACAATTTCCCAAGCATCGTTTCTGACAATGGATTCATACTCCTCCACCATTGCATCTACCCATGTGGGCTCCTGCACTGCTTCCCGAAAGGAAGATGGCTCAGTCAAAATACACTTTCTCATTAGAGCCATGTATCTATTGAATCAGTCAGGAGACTGTCTCTATCTGCGCTATGAAGTAGGGACTCCTACATTATGTGCTGCATCAAGCTTTGGCCTCTTAGCTTCTATGGTATGCCTTCTTCTAGTTATGATTTTTGGCTTTGCATGAGTGGACTCCTCCACTCCATGAACCTCCTCCTATGGCTGATCCACATCTAGAGAATCATCTTTGGGAACAAGAAGTTCCTCCTCTGCATGCAAGTCTAGATCTCTCTCAAGCGACAACTTCATGGCTTTCTCCTCATTGAATTTTATATCCCATCACACCACAGTCATTCAATTGTTTGGAAAATACACATGATAATTATGGGGTGTTTTTTTGTACCCCACAAATATCCCAACTTCAGCAGTCAGCTCTAGCTTCTTCCTGTCATTCTTGGTCACATGCACATAAACAGATGAGCTAAAAATTTTAAAGTGAGAAACATCTGGTTTCTTACCATAAAATATTCTTCAGGTGTACTCATGTCAAGTACTCTTTGAGTACAAAGGTTTTGCACATAAACTGTAGTGTCGCATGCTTCCGCCACGAGTGCATTGGTAGGCCCTGATCACGCAACATAGCTCATGCAGCACCCACGATCATTCTGTTCTTCCTCTCTGTGACCCCATTTTGTTTTGGGTTATGAGGCGCTATGAGTTCTCTCTGAATTCCTTTTTTGCTATAGAAGTCTTTGAATTCGTTCGATATATATTCACCACCATTATAGTTGCACAGAGCCTTCACTTGCTTCCCCAACTCTTTCTCCACCAATGATTTAAACTCACAAAACTTTGATAATGTTTGATCCTTCTTCTACATGAAGAAGATCCAGCATCTACGAGAATAGTCATCAACAAAAATAACATACTACCTGTGTTTTTTTGTTGAAGTAATCGAGAATGGACCACACACATTTGCGTGAACTCTCTCCAGGATCACTGAATCACAGTTCTCCTTTTCATGAAAGGTTATCTTCACAAACTTACCCATAGTACATCCCTTGCACTGATCTAACTGCGCAAGTGTACCCTTGGGAATTCCAATATAAATATGTTGCAAAATCTTCAGGGCACCATGGTGAAGATGGCCCAATCTCCTATGCCATAATTCGCCCTCATCCCATCTCACCACTTCTTCTGCTTTGCCCATCATTGCATCGCAGCCATCTTCCTCTAGCTTGTAGAGATTCTTGACTCGAATCCATATTATCTTGGTTTGACCTATTGTTTTATGTCGCAGGAAAGTTTTTCCATCACTAAAAACAACGTCATAACCTTTGTCCTCCAACATCGTGATTGAGACCAAGTTTTTCTTCAGACCTGGAACATGCATAACATCTTTCAACAAAAATGGTTCACCTAAATCCCTCTCAAAGGTAATGGTACCAATGTTGGTCGCACTGTATCGTCCATCGCCACCCATATCTATATGCATTTGGAGATATTTCTCCTCCAAGTCACTAAAAAGCTCCTTATCTCCCGTCATGTGGAAGGAAGCACCACTATCAAGATACCACACTGATCCCATTGCACTTGAAACCAAGCATGCAATAAAAGAGAAATCAAGTTCAAATTGTGAGGCAAGGACCTCACCCATTGCAGCTCCAGCAGCCTTCTTGTTCTTCTTTTTCTATGGGCAGTTAGTGGTGAGATGCCCATGTTCGTGACAGTGAAAACACTTCACCTTGTACAAATCTATATTCTTGCCTTTAGCCTTGAATTTTGAATGGGATTTCTCCCCCTTCCCTTTACTTGCTTTGGAAGCAAAAGCACAATCCTCTTCATCATCATGCTTTGATGAAGAACCATCTTTGGTGTTCTACCTGAACTCCTCCTACACTAGATCCAACCACGGTCATTCCCAATCAAGCAGTTTTTCCCGTCCGTTGACAGAGCATTGATAATTGTGCCAACTCTTAGGAAGTCCCAAGAGAGCCAAACTCACCAAATCATCATCAACAACCGTGATTCCCACACTCCCCAGTTCATCTCGACATTGGACAAACTTTGTGAGATACTTAGGAATATTTTCGCCCTTCTCCATCTTGATCTTTCTGAGTTTATCCTTCAGCGCCAATTTCCTATGGTCGTTGCTACTTTGGAAAATATCCATCAAAGCCTTCCACATTGCAAACAGAGTGGCTTTCCCATTAAGTCTTGAGACAATATGGTCTCGCACACCTTCCAACAGAATCCTTCTCGTCTTCGCTACTTTCTTTTTCTAGGCGTCAAGTAATGCATCATTCGTCAAAATGGGCTTAGAAACATCACTATTGATGAATTCCTTCAAGCCATTATCTTCAAGCACCGCCTCCATCCTATCCTTCCATGCAATGTATTTCGAGCTTCCCTCAAGTGCATACTCTAACTGCAAACCATTGAAATCCATTTCGATGTTTACTCAACTGTCGCACCAAAAAATTCTTGCAGCAAATTCGAATTGTTTCCACCAACAAACTCAACTACTGCTTCAATATTGAAATCTTCTTTGCTCTGATACCATGTAGAAATTTTAATACAATTATGTATTGCCGGATTCTGCTAATCTAACAATTATATGCCATTGTTAAATACAGAATCCTTCTACTTAAATCTTTGTAGAAATTTAATCTCCAATTTCAAACACATGAAAAAAGATCAATCACACATAACACAGATGTTTTTACCGGGAAAGCATAAAGCTAAAAACCCCACTATCATATACTATGTATATATCATGGATCATGAAACAATCTCTTACAAAACTATAATCCAAGAGCTCTCAGTACAATATACAATTGTCTCACACTATCATACAAAAATTCACATAAACATGCACCAGTTTACTACCTCCAGACAGCTTGCCTCCACTACGCAATCCCTGCTAATCACAATCCCTAAATGAATTTGATATTGCCTTGCCTTGATTGCGCAATCCTCATTGGCATATCCAATGTGTGTTTGGTTGCAAGTGCGAACCCATTATAGTCACAACTCATATTCAAACTATCCTTTTCACCTATCTCTCAACTAGGTCTCCACTGGATCTGACATGCATGTAGTTAACAGTAGTAAATCTTCAATTGCATGTGAGATCACTCCATGTGAATTAATTTAATATTTAATTCATTGATCTCTCATGAGTGTATCTTTAGTTACAACTAGCACAACTGAGTTTAACTCACTTAACTGAGTTATACAACTTTACAACTCACATAACTACACATCCAACTCTGTTACAACTTTGTATCACTCAGTTACAATGAAGTCCACTAGCATGTCTCACCAACCAACCTTTGAACTCGAAATTCCTTCAGTTAATTGGTTTGCCACATCAGTTAACTGAAATCAAGTGCTTCAAGAGAATAGATTATTATTTATTGTCTAATTATTGTTAAGAGATAACAATAATCGACATGCATTCTATTTTTAGACATGCGATCGACGAACCGTATTTGCACATGCATTCCAAAAATAGATGCCCATCCATCCATATAATTTTCTCAACCATCTATAAAAATATTTCCTCTATGAATAGACTTTTCTCAACATTCTAAAAATAGACAAACATCTAAAAATAGCCTGCAGGCCCCACCTAGTGTAGGTGTTGAATTTTCACTAGGATCATCATCTTGTTGAATCTCAACACTCACTAGTCCCCTCAGCATGGTCTTCGTGATCTATCATTTTTCTTTCTCCAATCGTACCACTTTCAACAGAATGTGAAAGCTAATTATTTCTCAAATCGGTCTTTTGGGTTCTAGTAGTCTCTTTCATTTCTCTTGCTGGTTGTGTTACTCCCAAACTACTGTTTCCATAGTCCAAATGAACAATACATGTGTAGTGGCTTTTTTTTTGCTTGGAATTTCTACCTATAATATAAGGAACAACGTGAGAAATATTTTCATATTTATGAGTGTTTCTTCGGCCCTTATTGGGCTTTAGACCCCTACCTATTTTAGTCAAATAAAATAAGTCAACCAAAAGTGACCAAGCTGAAAATTTTTGCTGAAAAAACTCAATCAGATGATGAAGTAAAAGGAACAGCACACGAATTAATTCAAATAAAATTATCCAAACAATAGAAGCGAATTTGTTGGAAAAAATAAGAGCAGACATAAAAAAAAAATTAATAATAATAATAATAAATAATAAATAATAAATAAAAAAATAAAAATTTCCATATTTATTTCAACACCTCCCCAGCAACGACACCAAAATGTTGGGTGCTATAGTTTCAATTCATTGAAATCCTTCAACACTTAATTTTTCAAACCAATTCAATGCAATCTTCGAGGCATAGCACAAGAAATTCCAAAGACTTCTGGGTTTAATTTCTGTAAATCCTACTTCTAATCCACTAACTAAATTATGCAGAATCAGCAAGAAAAAAATTGCAAAGAAAACCTTTCAACAAAATGATGCCAATCCATTCTAGGTACTGGATTTACTCAAGAAAATTACTCGCCAAAAACTTTGATAGAAAAAATTAAAGCATGCCTTGCAATCAATCTCAAAAAGATATCAAAAGATAAATTATGTTCCTGTGATCGAATTCCAATGCTTAGAAAACAGAAAGAATGATGTTCTATTGTGCCTTTGAATATGTTTCCTTTACTAAAAATATCCCATTCTTGTACTAGAACAATTACATTCATGTACCAAAATGAGTTTTTTTCTTGCACTAGCGTACTTTGTTCTAGTACTGGAACACTTTGTTCATTTATTGGAACGTTTTGTTCTTGTACTGGAACGTTATGTTCCAACACTTAGAACTCTTTGTTCTTGCAAAAGAACGAGCTTACTTCCAACCACCTTTCACTCATATATTTATGTGCTACAGCTAATAAACGGGAAATTAGCGAAATAGAAAAAAGAAAACTTCAAAATGAACTTTAATGAAAAGACTCCCAATCCAAAGCAAGATTTCAACAAAAAGATAACTGCAAGGACTTAAGGAAATTCTCGCAATATAAGAAAGTACAAACTCTTGCATTATAAATAAAATTGTGTTATGCAAAAGATGAAAGTTAAACCTCTTCATATCTCTGTCACGTCATGATACATATACTCTGCTTCAAATATTAATTTCATAAATTTTTTAAGCTCGGAAAAATTCCATAAACGATTCTTGTACTTAGTGATTTTTAGTTTATTATGATTTGAGGAAATCGTTATAGTTAAAACTTATACACAGAGATATCATCACTCAGTTAGAACTTGTATTTATGTTAGGGTATGATGTGCTATAAAAGGGAATAAATCTTACTATCAAAATTTTAAAATTGTAACCTAATCTCATCTTTCGAAGATAATTCAAGAAATGTTCTCAGAAAAGAAAAGAATCATTGTGATGATTAATCAAGAAAGAATAAAATACTAAAATTGGAAATAAAAATCCATTCAACACACATGAGGACTCCTCAAATCTGATATCACGCATAAAAGAAATACATTCACAAGGGTCTCACCAAACCTGCAAGCTAAAACATAAATAAATCACTCTGCTCACACCAGCATAATTGTATATAAGCACACCACGAAAAATGGGGAGAATGAGATGGGTTTGTTGGGCCCTAGCCAACTAGCTCGTTTCCCTTTACGAAAAATCTGAACTCAAATGTGCGAAGGAAGCATTAAAAATAATGACCGGAACAGGAAATGAATGAAACTGGCATTACCTCCTTCTTTATTCAAATTCTTCTACAAATATACATAATAAAACCATAGATCCAACCCAGAGGGACAGGGTGATACAATATTCACAAAATTACAACAGCAAGGTACTAAAATATCTGCACGGTATCGCTAACAAAACCTATCCTAGAATCCCTAATTTATACATAGATGTTCGACTCTTGGCCACAATGAAAAACTTAAGAGGAAAAACACGTTGAATGATGACCAACCTCCATATTTATCATATCCATAACGCTCCAAGCTTAATGCAGAAAATGGAACAAACCCTCAGCGGTATGCGTGTGCCATTCCTTAACAACTATGATATTTTTGGAGTCAATTTGGAATGAATCGGCCTGCTTTCCACCCAGTACAAGAATGACGGATGGTACAAGAACATCGAATCCTACACCAACCAACTCCGACTTCGATGAATGACACTTACTCACCACGCCTTAAGGAAATATGAAATAGATAAGTTACAAGGAAATATAATCCTATTCAACCTCTTAATGATTAATAAGCCTCTATGATCCATATCCAAGAAAATCACAAAAGGAACCAAGAACCATGTGTAAAGGGTTTAATTCAATTGCAAAACGTGGGTTTGGGTAACATGATTTAGGATAAAGTTAGCGTTAAAAGCATACAATTATGGCGACCAACAATTGGAAAAGGATTTGAAAAGGAAGAGAGGAATTAATTGGTATTTTATTTATGAAAATAAAGGAAAATAGGAGAAAAGGAAGGTGAATGGTCACAGGTTGCATGTGAGGAGGAAATTGAAGGAAAAATAGAGAAAATTGAAGAAAATAGAGGCCTCATTAATAAAAATTATTCTGAGGATAAGTTCAAAGCTTTTGTCAGATTAGTTTTGGAGATCTCTCTCTATTCTCTCTCTCTCGTACTCATGCACACTTAGAGCATTATTGGAACACTCTAGCATCAGATAATTAAAGTCAAAAGGAAGAATAAGGAAAAAAAGGGAAGTAAGGATCAAGCAAGGAATATTTGGATCACGTGGCTACAATGGGATTACTTGCAGGTATCTAGTTGCATGTATGATTTTTTTTACTAGTTTTGGAATGCATGGTACATGCATGTGCGTATTTGGTTCTCTTGTTGTCATTGGCATGGGTGTTTCCAGGTGTGATAGTGATTTCATCCTTCTCTTTCCATTTCCAGATAGCCATGGAGTTATGGGGTTCTTTCATTTGGTTGGGTTGGATTGTCGGATGGTTTCGGAACTGGGTGAGGTGGTCTCGGGAAAATTCCCAAGGGCCTAGAAATCCCTTGACTGGTAATGGTGAGATACATAGTAAATCCTGAGGGTAGAGACTGGAAAAATCCTCAAGGTATTGGTGAAGAAACATGGAGGCATCCATGCTTATTAGGGCCTAGTGATCCCTTGACCAGTTTTGTCAGGATTGCGATAAAACCTGGTAGTATATGTTTATTTTTTGGCCTAGTAATCCCTTGAAATTTAATGGCAGGATACATGGTAAAGCCTAGTTGTATAGATGAGGGTTTTAGGCCTATAAATCCCTTAACCGGTAATGGCGGGATACACAGTAAATCTTGAGGAATCCCTCATTGGTTTTTTTTTTAATCCAACATTCATGCTTGGAATATGGCATGGGGGTGATTCATTGGAAGAAAGATTTAGTTCAACCTAGTCTATGGTCGGGTGGTACATGGAAGTCTTTGACCTGGTTGGATTTTTCATATGTTAATAAGAGCTATTTTTCCCTTTTATTTCATGAGTATTTATATTTGTTATCATGTGGTTTTGATTGTTGTTCTATCACTGTTATTATGGTTATATGTTGGTTATAAGCATGATTTTATGACAAACTTTAATTATGGATCTCATCATGTTTTTGTTAGTAAATGAATGGTTAATGAATGTGTGACCTAATATATGTTTTTTTGGCTATCATGAGAGGGAATTAGACCTTCTTGTTGATTCTCATATAAGTATGAGATCCATGTGTTCATATATGTAATTATGACTTGTAGGTTACATGTTCATGATGTGTTTGATGAAATGTCTGCTATGCTTAGGATGGGACAAGTTAAGTCCTTGATCAAGATTTGAAGTAAAGGATTTGTCTTTGTGTTATTTATCATTTCTGAGAGTTTCATTAAGTTTTGGGCAAAGGTAAGGAGACTAGTTGTTAAACCCAACAATGGAATATACAAAAAAATAGGAAACATAGGCATGGATGCACATATTATTCACAATGATATAAATTTATAGTACATTAGGTGTGACTCTTGGATTCCACATTCCTCACTTGGAATACTTTTGACTCTTCTCCTTCCACACCAACCCTTAAGGGATTAGGTGTCTAACATCCCCCCCTAATCTGAAGGGGTATGTGTGAGTCCAAAAAGAGAGTTGTAATACAAATCTACAAAGTATGCATGGCAGCACTAGGTTGAATGAGCTCTCTAAAATGTTTTCATAAAGAGGTGGTTTAAGGATGACCACCAACATTGGAATGCTTAGTGCAATTCCCAGAACTCTTTCAAATATGGCAAGAAGCTGAGGTTTTCTGCTAGAGGAAGTGCTCCTCATATTTTGAAGAGGGAGACCTTCAACCTGGAAGAAGGGAGGTCCACAACCTGCGATGGTTTAAGGATGATCACCAACTTTGGAATGGTTGATGCATTTCTTGGAACTCTACCAAAGCTGGAAAGAATCTGAAGTCTTCTGCTAGAGGAAGTGTCTCAAATTCTTTGAAGAGGAAGAAACTCAACCTCACATAGATGGTTTAAGGCTAACCACCTGGCATTATTATGGGCATTTGTGTCTCTGGCTACAACTCTGAATCTGGAATGACAGGTTGTGGCTCAGGCTCGCTTGAACCTATGTGTATCCAGCTACAATTCTGAATCTGGAATGACAGGTTGTGGCTCAGGCTCGCCTGATGTGGGTTCGAAGCTTGTAGATGACAATCATTTTACCCCCCGTCAGATGCAAGGTGATATGATGGTGAAAAATCAACTGCAAGACCTTTTAATATTCTAGAAGAAATTTTTTCATGTGACTGAAACATATTCTTGGTTGTTGATGCCCATTGCCAAGAAGCGATCCATCCAAGATGAATATTTGTTCTTGTAGGAGGCTTGTTTCTGAAGAATTTGTGTGAATAATGAGTGTGTCGACCACAGTGCTTGCATGGGTGAAGATCAAAATAGTGATCTTTCATATGGCCAACTCGGTCATAGTGTTGACATTTTACAATTTGTTGTTGTTGATGTGGAAGAGGAGCAGAATCTAGAACAAATGAAGGTGATCTATCATGAAGAAATATGGCACTCTGAAATTTTATGGGCTTGGAATATTCTGGAATATGAAAGGATGCCTCCTTTTCATATTCGAGACCTGTTATGTGCTTTTTATGGACAAGATCTTCCCAATATTTGATGATGGGCTTGGGAAGTGTAGGTTTGATGTTTTCTTCTGCATGCAAATGTGTTGCTTCATTGGGCACTAGATATGAATCAACTTGATACTTATGGGATTATGTTTCAATTTTTTGAACAAAAACATATTTATAATGATGACTACGTTTTTGTAGTTCCTCTTGTTGTAATTGAGACTCAAGCTGCAAGAAATAATTTTTTTCTTTTGCATCTTTCAAGCAAGTTTGAATATTAGAGAGTGTTCTTGCTAATTTTTATCATATCATGAACAGTGGAATGAATGAGGTTATTCAACAACCCTAATGTATCATCAATTTTTGCCATTTTTTTTTTCAACAAATCAAACTTATCCATCAAGACATATAAGCTTCATATGCCATTACATATTAACCATACATGCTTCACACTCTCCAAAATATAAACTTATAACACATTAAATATCATAAATATATAGATTGATCAACGCCATATAAGGAGCATGAAGGTTCTCATACCCATCATAACTGAACAATAATAATTCAACATACCATAGATAATGATCAACGCACATGTATATAACTTCAATAAAAATATGAAGTCACCAACACACCAACCAATTCACAACATCCAATTTTATTCATGGCTTCATGGCCTTTCAAAGCGTATGGAGAGCCACAAACATTGTGCCACCAAGAGAGCATATGTACTTAAGAACTGTATAAAACTGGATCTTCAAGTCAATGGTGCACACGACAACAATCTATGTACAAGGCTCAACATTATCGGTCAATTGGTCTGAAAATCAAGTTAAAATGAGTTATGTAGGCATTGTTGGTCTCCTTTAAACATGCCAAACAAATTCATTCTCCTTCTAAGATATATTTTCCATTCAGCATGTATGCAAGGAGGAGATCCTATCAATTGATTATTTGTAAATGGCGGCATAGAGGGGGAGGAGGATGTCAATTTTCCTGCGATTCCTTTGGGAGTAAATCCTCATTAGAACATCCCCCCATGCTTTACAACAAGACCTTTCTCTATACACATAAAAGTTGCAATATCTTAAGGAAAGTAAAGTAATTCATGCATATCATTTATATCAACTAATACAATTGATCACTCAAGAGGGAGATAAATCGATGTTGACAGGACTTCATGTATCCCTTCAAACGCATCAAGAATTTACCTCATCGACTTTGGCACCGTAGCATTCTCCACTTTTAGCAGTCATTATATTCTCAGAGCAAGATCTCCATTGAAGGAGGCAACAAAGCTTATTCAAGCCTGCAAACCCAGCTCCTGAAGTCCCCATCATGAGTACAAAAAAGGATGATCCATCATTCATATGTTACTCGCAGATTATATGAACCTTTGAGGACTTTCAAGGGTCTACAGAGCCTTCACCATAGAAGGAGGTTGTGGATTACACAACGCCCGAGAAAAATGAAGATGCCCAAACTGAAATAGATGATTGTGATATTGAGAAAATAGGTATTGTCTTTCAAATCCAGGTTCTGAGCTCATGAATGAATATATGTTGGTGGATGATTTCATATTCAATGGTAAGTCCTTCATAGGTATATTCACTTGCATGAACCCAACTCTCGAGGAGATTTTACAATGGTCTAGAAAGCACTGGAAATACAAACTGAACAACATTTGGATGTTTAAGATAATGGTCGGGGGACCGAAATGTATCTGCTAATTCTAGGATGATCTCTGCTTAATCATCGTCTTATCAAGTATATCTATTTGAATGGCATTCCTCTATAAAATGTGACGCATCAAAACCATCAGAATGTAAAATTGGGATAAATACTTTTAATGCATACTCAAGCCAAAAGATGTCTAAAGATGGAAATGATGATATACAGCTACCAGGAATCAAATTCTTATCCAGTGGTTCACCA
The DNA here is from genome assembly GCA_034641835.2 of Pinus albicaulis. NCBI lineage: Eukaryota > Viridiplantae > Streptophyta > Pinopsida > Pinales > Pinaceae > Pinus > Pinus albicaulis. Next base: position 562,537,349 of record CM076571.1, on the reverse strand, counting down.
AGGTTTCCATTCTCTATAAGTTCCTAAATTTTTTCTTATCGGGATGATATTGAAGACGAGGAGTTTTCATACCCATTTACAGTATACGATAATGGATCAGAAGGAGAAACCGGGAGCAGATGAAGCTGAACCACTAAGAGTTGCACAGTAGGGAGAGTGAGGGTCGAATGTGTGTATTAACATGAGGATGAGGAGCTCAACGCATAAGAAAGTTAGAAACACACAACATAAAATATAATGAAGGGAATAAATGGCCATAAACCTATGTCTCTCACACAATTAATCAGGCTCAAATTGGAGTAGGGCCAGCAATCGCCCGCTCTGATACCATGTTAAACCCAGCAATGGAATAGATAGAAAAGTAGGAAACATAGGCGTGGATGCACATATTATTCACAATGATATAAATTTATAGTACATTTTTTCTCACTCTTGGATTCCACATTCCAAGGTCACTTGTACTCCTTTTGACTCTTCGCCTTCCACACCAACCTTTAGAGGATTAGGTGTCCAGCACTAGCCTTGAAAAAGTAGCTCAGGTCTCGTGGTCGCATGCATAGAATTGAGAGAAAAATACTACATTCACTCCCTTGTAGCCTTATGCATGTGACTAGAGGGCTACATTCGAATTTATGCAATTTTTTTCCAGCGTCTAGGAGTTCGGGTCACTAAAAAAGAAGTTCAACTCAAGTTTTGGGCACCTGGAAGGGTGGTTTAGCTCTTGGGTGTTTTGTAAAACCTGAGGGAAGTCAATAAAGTTTTGGTTTTTCAATTCCACTTCTTTAAGGTGATCTAGGAAGTTGATTCATATCATAGTAACTCTTCATCACATAATTACCCTGGTGGACTGGTGAACTTGGGTAAGTCTGGGAGGAGAGTGTTACAGAGTGGTATCATAGCATGCTTCATGTAACATCCATGAGTTAAAACTTCATCTAATAAAGTTAATAAAGGAAAAATAAGATTGTGGTCATGGGACATGTACTCTAAGTTGAATGTTGGGAAAAACCATAGTGTTGGAAATCACTTTTGATTAATTAATGGCTATGGAAATTGACAAAGATAATGGAAAGGGATTTGGAAAGGCATGAGACATTTATTGGCATTTTATTTATGAAAATAATGGAAAATAGGAGAAAAGGGAGGTGAAAGGTCACAAGTTGCATGTGAGGAGGAAAATGAAGAAAAATAATGGAAATTGAAGAAAATTGAGAGGTCCCATTAATAAAAGGCTTTTGAGGATCAGTTTGTAGCCTTTTAACAGCTTTGGATGGAGCTTTCATTTTATTCTCTCTCCATCTCATACTCTTGAACACTTGGAATTTTCCTGGAAAACTCTTGTATAAGTGTGGCATACTTGGGATTTGGATAAAAAATGCAAATGAAGAGGAGGAAAGCACAAGAGGACATCGGGATCAGAAGCTATAGAGGGTTTTGCTTACAGGTACCGAGTTGCATGTATGACTTCCTTACTAGTTTTGGCATGCATGGCACATGTATGTGGTTTCTTGATTATGATTTTTCAATGGCATTCATGGCACATGCATGAGGTTTCTTGGTTATGATTTATCATTTGCATGGAGGATTCCCTGGATTGACAGTGGTTTTTCCCAACCTTTCCATTTCTTGGATAGCCATGGTGTTGTCGGTTTCTTTCATTTTTTTCCTGGTAGGTTCTCATGTTCCTTATTGTTGTGGGTTGAGTTACTAGTTCTTGGAATCCTTGGTTGGAAAAATGCTCTAGAAGCCCTATAACAGCTTGGGTTGAGTTACTAGTCCTTAAATCCTTGGTTGTACAAACGCTCTGGAATCCCTTGGTGGCTTGAGTTACTAGTCCTAGAAGCCCTAGTTGGAAAAACGCTTTGGAATCCTAGTAGTAGTTGTGGGTTGAGTTCATAGTCCTAGAAGCCCTAGTTGGAACAAACACTCTGGAGCCCTAGACAGCTTGATTAGAGACTGATCTTGTGATTGTAAGTGATGCCCGACCATGAACTGGAATCACTAATTGAGGGCTGAGGTGGTTTTGCCTCTGGAAGCCCTGGTTTGGTTTTTTTTTTTTAATTTTTCCATGAGATCCCACATTCATGCTTGGAATACGGCATGGGGGTGATTCCCTGGACGAAATATTTGGTTCAGCCCAATCTATGGTCGGGTGGTTTGTGGAAGTCCCAAACCTGGTTGCATTTTTCATATTAAGTCCCAAACCTGGTTTCATTTTGCATATTTCAATAAGAGCTCATTTCCTCTTGTATTTGATGGGTATATGTGCTTGTTATTATGTGGTTTTTATGGTTGTTATATCCTTGTTACTTTTTTTTGGTTATATGTTGGTTATGAGTATATTTTACGGTGGAATTTATGTATGGCTCTTATCATGTCTTGATAAGAAAATGAGTGAAAAAATAATATATGACCTAATAGATGATAATGCAGATACTTTGATAAGGCATCAATGCTTCCTTATGAATCTCAGATAAGTATGATACCCCTATGCTTAGATTTGTTGTTATGATTTGTAGATTACATATTTGTGACATGTTTGATGAAATTCCTGTAATGGCTAGTAGGGGTCATATCAAGTACTTGTGCCAATGATTGCATTGGTAGCCTTGTTCCTTTATTGTTTATCATTTCTAAAAGTTTCATGAAGTTCTGGGTAGTGGCCTAAGACCAATCCCTGAAAATGTAGCTCAGAATCTAGAGTCGTTGGTACAAACCTACATGAAAATTTCCACATTCATTAGAATTCCTTGCTGTGGGAGTGACTAGAAGGCATAATTCACATGCATGGCTTGTCATGGGAGCAGTTGAGGGTCCATATCAGTAAAATTTCACTTTGTCTTGGGGGTTGTTCACCTAGAATGGTTAGTTGGCTCCCGAAGGTTCTATAGCATCCGTGGAAGGTCAGATTGGTCTTTTCATGTCGATTCCACGTCCTTAAATGTACTTGGGGAGTTGAATCATATCATAGTAACTCTCCATCACATGTTTACCCCGATGGACCGATTTCATGGGTAAATGTGGGAGGAGGGTGTTACAGGGTGGTATCATTGCAAGCTTCATCTCTTTGGGTGGTGTCTAGTTTTCTTTCCCTTTGTGTGGTATTTGATACCACAGGGTTGTATTAGAGCATGGTTTCATTCTCCTTAGGTAATATTTTGTTTATGTTCTCCATGGATGAATGTGTTGTCAAATGTACATTTTTATTGCATATGTTTGCTTATGTATGTGGTCTATGTACTTGTTTTTTATGTGTGATGGTGGTCGTGGTTGTCATTGTGATGTCATGCAGAATTTGGTAGTGTTGTTGTTGGAATGTGTTTTTCATGAACGCATGTCAATGTTTGTATGCATTGTTTATGCATGTGTGTCATATATATGTTGTTATGCATGCATTGTGTCTAGTTTTTGTTGTAGTTGTGGCATCATGCATGGTAACTGGATGATGATTGAGATGTTTTTCTATATATTGTTGTGATTATGATTATACATATATTGTGCTAATATGGTTGGATTTGTAGACGAGATATCCTCCCCTGAACTAAACTGAGTTATGTTGGTTTGTTTATGATTTTGTTTAGCTTAAATAATATGCCTTGCAGGAAGAAAAGATCAAATATGACTAGTAGAATGGTAGACTACAGTTCACAATATTCTCCTTATAGATCAAATGAGCAGTATGGTGATGAGTAATCTTCTCACATAGCAGATACTTTCAGAAGTTTGAAGGCAGAAATAAGGGGTTTCAAAGAATATAATGATTGAATCATTCAATCATAAGAGAGAATTTCTAGGGCACAGGAGACACTAGCAGAAGTCAATGCGGCTATTCTTCAGATATTGTCATACTTGCAAAGACAAGGACCGCTTAGAATCAGTCATGAACAAGAGGATAGGACTAATGGGGCATATGGTAGAAGGACACATTGTGGGCACAGGTTGGATACAAATAACATGATTAGATATGGTATATTCTTGGATAAACCTGATAGACGAGGCAGTGGACATGGGCTTTACTCTAGTTTTGGTTCAGACAGGTATCATGGTCATCATCACTATAATCTTTATAGGAGGAGTGATAAGGGATATTTTTTAGATGTGTTCAAGAAAGAAAAGCCACCTACATTTGATGGAGAGATGAAGAAGTCACAGGATGTAGAAGCATGGTTACTTGGAATGAATAAGTTCTTCAGATTGCATGATTACTCTGCAAATATGAAGGCCAGAATAGCTACGTTCAGTATTAAAGGTAAAGCAGATATTTTGTGGGAATATGTAAAGATGATTTAAAGCTCAAGCTTTAGCTAAAAATTAAAAGTGCTCGAAATTGCTTCAAACCTGAACGACCGGATAGAGTTCTTCGCCAGGATTCTGGCGCAACTCGTTCCATCAAAATCTGAGTTCGTATGACTGAGCTATCTTATGTTGTTCATTTTCCAAAACATGCATAAGATGAGCAGAACGGGTACACTAATGATGTGGTAGGTATAGTCAGCATTACAGGGAATATTCTCCAAATTGCAGTTAGTGGCAATGTGACAAGTGTCGTCTTTAGATTTTCCACACGGGTTAAGTGAAGAGATAAATTGTCCAATGACCTCCAGTTCCTCCTAAGTTGGAATTTGAAATTTTTTTAAGGATGGAGTATAACCCAACTAGAGGGCGCCACATGTCCTCTCTGGTGAGCCATCTCCTAATTAATGGGGTTGAATTGTCAATTTTATGAAAATATATATATATTATCATTAAGAATTTATTATTGATATGGACGGTAATCTTTGTGATCAAGTTGTTTCTATTTTGATTGAATCTGGATATAATTATAGTTATGTTAATCCTGGCCTGATGGATAAGTGTGGTTTGAGTAAGGAAGTGCATGCAGAGTATTGGTGCAGTTGGCTACAAGTACAAATAAGAGACTTAATCATTGGGTAAAAGCTTGTGCATTTAAACTGAATTGTATGCTTACATCAGAACATTTAAATGTACTTCCATTGGGAACATCGAGTATGTTGTTGGGTATGGATTGGTTGTATTTTCATAGGACTAAAGTAGACTTCTACGATAAGGCTATTGAGTGTTTGGATGACAATCAGTAACAAAGAATATTACGGGGTAAGAATAAGGAAACATCAGTTAGAATGGTCACAGTTATCCAAGCAAAGCGCAGTCGCAGGAAACAGTGTGGGTTATTTGCAGTGCATATTTTGAGTGATAAAGGTAAGGATGTGGAGGATGCGAAGGATGTGAAGGTATTTGATGCAGGAGCATCGGGCCATAATTCAAACTCAAAGCTATGAAGGGTGAAACGTGGACAATCATTGTAAACCGGCGCAAATTCTTTTCAAACAAAGCTAAATTGATGGAATTGATAAGTCTCTAGAAGACTTAATTAAAATGTAATTATCTGCCATGTATGCGAATAGAGAGATTTAGGGTTGGTTGAGAAATTGTGGGAGGATCTTATGGATCATAAGTGATCCACTCCCTTTGTAATCTCGTTATAAAGTGAGTATATGTTGTGTGAGATGGCAGAAGAGTGCAATGTAGCCGCAGGGAAATTTGTGATTCAGGCCGTGAGGCCTTAGCTATAACTTGAGTTCTATGTATTAATGAATTTGTGTGTTACTATACATATCCAGGTTTAATCAGACTTGTTTGTATCTGTGTGTTTCATATATGTGTGTGCTTTATTTTAATGAATATATTTATTGAGTGAGAGGACGAAGTTCCTATGAACTTCATCATAGACAGAGTAAAGGGCGACTGAATGAGTGAACGGGAGAGTCATTGGATCAAAGAACAAATCAACAGAGGATATTTTAAGTTGCCACCAGACATCGCATCGGGGATTGTTGTGTTTACAAGTTAAGGTGTCACAAGATAAATCATTTATGTTGCGATGTGATGATGTGATGCGAAGCACATCGCATATCACAGAAAATAGGGGGGAACCATTATGTTAAATTAACGAATACTTGCGATATCAAGTGATTGCCACATGCGCTATATGGTCTTTGTCGCGAATTGCGAAATGTAATAGTTGTGATTTTCAAAATTGATGTATCGTAAAAATTTTATTATATGTATTGCGTGATCGGCAGTAAATGTTATTTTGTTTGCCGTGTGAAATCTTAAACCCTGCGATCTGTGATAAGGGTTTTCAGTCGATCCGTGATGTGTTATATGATCCGATCTGTGAAACCGTATTGTTCCTGATCTGCAATGATCTTGTATACGGTTGCAACTTTTTTTTGATATTGTGAAATCTGCTGATTGAAATGCTTCTGATGTATACGTGGGCCCATAACCCACAGGTCCATGGGTTTTATGTAATTTTCAGTTTTTTGCTGCATCAAAGTGGTATCAGAGCAGGGAATGATTTCCTACGAGAAAATTTTGTGTGCGAAGAAAGAAGGAGGCACAGTTATGTTGAAGATTGGTGGTTTGTTGTCTTTATATTGTTGTGCACATGAGAAGATTGCAGCAGCCTAGAGCAAGGAGTGCTCAAATGGTTCCAGAGAATAAAGAACCAGAGAGATGCTTAAATACTGAGCTCAGAGGAGAGAATATTGGTGAGGTATCGTGTAGCATAGAGGACTTGTTACTGCAGAGGTTTTGTTGCAGCTCATGGAAAGATCATAAAGGAAATTCCACAGAGGATGTGGGTAGAATTGCTAAGGGATGAAGGAGGCATATAACTAGGAGGTCATAAAAAAAAAATTACCTTGGGAGTCTGATGCAGGAGTATCGGGCCATAATTCAAAATCAAAGCTATGAAGGGTGAAACATGGAAAATCATTGTAAACTGGGGCAAATTTTGTTCAAACAGAGCTAAATTGATGGAATTGATAAGTCTCTAGAAGACTTAATTAAAATTTAATTATCTGCCATGTATGCGAATAGAGATATTTAGGGTTGGTTGAGAAATAGTGGGAGAATCTTATGGATCGTAAGCGATCCACTCCCTTTGTAATCTCGTTATAAAGTGAGTCTATGTTGCGTGAGATGACAGAAGAGTGCAATGTAGCCGCAGGGAAATTTGCGATTCAAGCCGTGAGGCCTTAGCTGTAACTCAGGTTCTATTTATCAATGAATTTGTGTGTTACTATACATATTCAGGTTTAATCTGACTTGTTTATATCTGTGTGTTTCATATATGCATGTGCTTTCGTTTAATGAATAGATTTCTTGAGTGAGAGGATGAAGTTACTATGAACTTCGTGGTAGACAGAGTATGGCAGAGACAGACTTATTTAAATGTGAATTCCATAAATAATTATCAGAGTAAAGGGCGACTGAACGAGTGAATGAGAGAGTCGTTGGATCAAAGAATAGATCAACGGTGGAGATTTTAAGTCACAACTGGAGAGATTATGCAACATCACATCCGCGATTGTTGTGTTTATGAGTTAAGGTCTCGCAAGATAAATCATTTATGTTGCGATGCAATGATGTGATGCGAATCACATCGCATATCACATAAAATAGGGGGGAACCATTATGTTAAATCAACGAAGTGCAATATCAAGTGATTGCGACATGCGCTATATGGTATTTGTCGCGAATTGCGAAATGTAATAGTTGCGATTTGCAAAATTGTTGCATCGCAAACTTTGTATTACATGTATTAAGCGATCGGTGGTAAATTTTATTTTGTGTGTCGTGCGAAATCTTAAACCCTACGATTTGCAATAAGGGTTTTTGGTCGATCCATGATGTGCTATATGGTCCGATCTATGAAATCATATTGTTCCTGATCTGCGATGATCTTGTATACGGTTGCAAATTTGTTTTGATATTGTGAAATACACTGGTTGAAATGCTTCCGATGTATACGTGGGCCCATAACCCACAGGTCCACGAGTTTTATGTAATTTGCAGTTTTTTGCTGCATCAGTATTGAATAGGGACCCGGTTCTATAGCAGTTTCAGGATGTGGTTTCCACAGGTATTTCAGATTCGACGGCTTATAGGTAAGTGGACTTTTCTATTGATTTGGTACCAGGGGCAGCACCAGCATCGAAGGCACGTACAGGATGAGAACACCATACTTATTGTAAGTTTTAACCCTGTACAAAAATTGTCTACAAACGATCTCTTAAAATAGAAAATAAGAAATAACGAGAGCAATAAAACATAAAAGAAATATACAAATATATTTTCCCCTGGATCCCAAAATCGGGACTACTAGCTTGATTTTTCATTATATTCCTTTCAATGTTACAATACATATCTATACATGTTGAAGCATTTATAAACCCCAATCCATTAACCCTGGATTAGAACATAACAGTATTTCCTCAACCTGATCTATAAAATACCATGGACAAAAAACCATCATGCCCAACACCATGTGCTAAACCCATGCACAAAACAATAGGTAGGTCTAACCACCTAATATAGGGTCCCAAAAAAAAAAATCAGGGCGCTGCCCCGGACCCTGTGCAGGGGGATGCCAGCTCAAGCGGATGGGAGGTGGTCCCCCCCCCACACATGAGGCTAACCATGGAAATAATATAACATGCACCCAAGAATTAGTGGAATTGAAATTTAAGTTGAAGGAAATGCTTGAAAAAGGATACATTAGGCCAAGTTTTTAGGCTTGGGGTGAACCAGTGTTGTCTGTGAAGAAGAAGGATGGTAATCTCAGGTTGTGCATTGATTGCAGGTAGTTGAACAAGGTAACAATCAAGAACAGGTATCTGTCGTTGAAGATTGATGATTTGTTTAATCAGTTGAAGGGATTAGCAGTGTTCTCAAATATTGACTTGAGATCGGGATACCATTAGGTACACATCAAAGAAGAGTACATTTACAAGACAGCTTTCAGGACCATGTATGGGAATTATGAGTTTTTTGTAGTTCCATTTGGTTTGACTAATTCTCAAGCTAATTTTATGTGCTTGATGAATACTATATTGCATCCTTATCTAGACAAGTTTTTTAATGTATTCATTGATGATATATTGATATATTATAAAAATGAGGAAGACCATATCGAACACTTAGAAATAGTATTGATATTTTTGAGAGAGCATCAGTTGTATGCCAAGCTTAGTAAGTACAGTTTATTTTAAACAAAGGTACATTACTTGGGGCATGTGGTTTCCAAGGAAGGCATAGCATTGGACCCGGAAAAGATAAAATCTATCATGGAATGGGTAGATCTTATGAATGTGGAAGAGGTAAGTTCATTTATGGGGTTAACAGGGTATTACAGGAGGTTCACTAGGAACTTCTCATAGATCACTTATACTATTACATTGTTTCAAAGGAAAGGTAAGAAATTTGAATGGGAAGAGGAATGCGTAGGCAATTTTGAGAAGTTGAATAATTTGTTTACAAATGATTCATTTCTAAAGATTGTTTATCAGGAAAAAGAGTTTTTGGTATGTACAGATTCTTTCAAAATAGGGCTTGGTGAATTCCTTATGAAGAAAGGACAGGTGGTATGTTACAAATCAAGGAAATTGAAAGAGCACGAGCAGAATTATGTCACACGTGATCTTGAGTTAGCATTGATCATTCATGCAATGAAGATGTGGAGGAACTATCTTCTTGGTAGGAGGTTTATTTTAATGATTGATCATAGTTGATTGAGATATCCATTCGACCAACCAAAAATGAATGCCATACAAGCTAGATGTTTGGCCACGATCAGTGATTTCAACTTTGAGATCAGGTACATTAAAGTTAAATAGAACAAGGGTGCAGATTCTCCTAGCACGAGGATACAAGTGAATCATGTAGAAGCTATGAGCTCTTATGGGATATACATACAAGATCGTATCTTGCATGCATGACATCATGATGACATGAACATGGATCTTATCCACAAGTTACAACAGGGTACAGGTGATCAGGATGTGGACTATCATCTCACAACCGATGGCTTGTTCAGATTTAGGGACAGGATCTATATGTCAGATAACAGTGAGCTCAAGAAGCTTATCTTGATATAATTTCATGCTAAGCCATATTCAGGTCACCAGGATATTAGAAGACGTTGATAGCAGTGAAGAAGTTCTATTATTGGTCAAATTTGAAGAGGGAAGTAGCGAATTTTGTGGCTAGGTGCTTGGATTTTCAACAGGAAAAGGTAGAGTGTAAGCATCCAAGTGGTTTACTACAGCCGATTATGATTCCATAATGAAAATGGGAGATCATTTGTATGTATTTCATCATAGGTTTGTCGAAGACATCTAGATAGCATGACTCCATCATGGTGATAGTGGAGATGTTGAAAAAGGTAGCGCACTTCATTCCGATGAAGTCTACATATTCATCTAGTGATGTGGCATAGGTATTCATTAGAGATGTGGTGAGGTTTCATGGTGTACCGAAAAATATTGTGTCGGACAGGAATTCTAAGTTCACTTCTAGGTTCTGGAAAGAGTTATTTGCAGGTAATTTTGGTACAGAGTCGGCCTTAAGTACAACTTATCATCTGCATAGAGATGGACAGACTTAGCGGGTCAGCAAGATATTGGAGGACATGTTGAGTATGTATGTGATGCATCAGCAACGGAATTGGGAAGATTATCTACCTCTAGTTGGTGGAGTTGTAATACTCCTATCAGTTAGAGTGATCCAGTTAACAAGGTATTGATTGGATTGGACATGCTGGTAGATATGGAACATTAACTGCAGGTTATCAAACAAAATCTAAAGGCAGCACAGGATAGGTAGAAAATCTATGCAGATCAGCACAGGTTGTTTAAGGGGTTTCAGGTTGGGGAACATGTGTATTTGCGCACCAAACACAAGAAGAAATACTTGAGGATTGGGTCATGTGCAAAGTTAGCACCTAGGTATTATGGGCCTTTCGAGATCCATGAGAGGATTAGACCAGTGGCCTATAGACTTGCACTACCTTCGACAGGAAATTCCATGATGTTTTCCATGTTTCATTACTTAAGAAGTATGTTAAATATGTTGATCAAGCGATTTACTAGTTTGTATTACATGTGGATCCAGAAGGAGAATTCCACCCAGAACCTCAGTGCATTTTGCAGAGAAAGATGCTCATGCTCTGGAACTGAGCAATCAAGCAGGGTACTGTGTCGTGGAAGCACTTTGGGCCCGATGAAGCTACATGGGATTTTTGTTCAAGGTTTTCATTGATGTCAATGTGGAATTGTTGAAGATGGAAAATATTCTTGTGATGTTTTATGTATCCCTAATATTTTTGATGAAACGCTAATCCTAGGTGTGCATGTGAAAATCCTAGATGTACATGGTACAAACTTTATCCCCGGGAGCCAACCCTAGCTATATAATTTTCTACCTAAACCCTTCATGATACCCTAATTATACCCTAATATAAATAAAATCCTAATCCTAAATCTATTTCTATACCCTAAAATTACCCTAACGATGCAAATTGTGTATATCTTATCCCTATGTCCTAAATTCCAAAAACAAAACATTCATAGAAATATATTATCTTAAAAAATCTCATATGCTCCATCACTCCATATTACATGGGATATCCATATTAAAAATTCACTGAATTTCTTTGAAAGGAGGACGTTAGACGTTGAATATTGAACAAAAAAAATTAGCATTGACTTTTGGTTGGCTCTCCCACCTATCGTGACAATTATTTAATTGGTTGAATCCCTCCTTAACATATAAACGTTTAAGTACGAGGATAGTAAGTTGGCTCAAGTCAAATTAAATGTCGGATCCTCTAGATGTAACCTTCCATATAAATACAAACAATTGGATTTTGGTTGATTCATCCACGATAAGGTTAAGAAGCAATACAGGTAGAAAATTCACAACTCGTGAACTCAAGGAAGTTGTTGGTTCGACCATCCAATCATTGCCTGTTGAAGTCTCGATCTATTAATTTCACTTGGATCCGTGAATAAAAAAAACGAATTGGACGTAGCAATGCTCTTGGATCGTTATACAAGAAAAGGCTTGAACTCACACACATGTATGTAGCTCGGTGAGGAATGCGTTGAAGAGGCATGAAGTATTAACCTGGAAGCTCGGACCTATTGTAGCTCAGCGGAGTAATTGCACATATTTGTGCTTCGAACTTACCAAACCACATATTTAGACCAATAGCTCAGGATCAGTGTTATCTATGGTAAGTTTGGACAGTCTCTTGTTCAGCTCGGATTATTGGAGAAACTTTAACAATCACCAAATAAAAGGATCGAACATAGGGACAATCATACTTTTGTTTAGGAGATCAGAACCTTTAACTACCTCCATTTTATACTTATTCGTTACTTTTGTGTCAAGGCATGGACTAAGCCACAGAACCTCGGACTAAGCATGCCTTCATACCTATAATATGGAACTATACATGCTTTCGGATAAGTGATAAAAGAGTCATCATACCTACAGACGTGTCATAAAAGGAGTATTGAAATTGGTTGTTGGAGTTAAAGGTTTGATTATGGGTTTAAGGTCTGCATTTCGATAAGCTACAAGAGCTCACCACAGTCAGCTCGATCATCTATTATGGTGCTTAGTCACCTACAAAAATTTGGAAAAGAGGTCCATATTTATCATGGATTTTGAGGGTCATACCCTATACCTTACACAACAACGAGATCATATTCATATTTTGTTTTCATCATTAGACAATTTTTGTTGGCTTGGATATCTCAAAACTACGGCTTCTACATCCTTGACCAGTGATAAAAGGTGTGGAGGTCTAATATATTGGGATACTGTCTTGGAGAAACTTATTTGTAGATCTTAATTGAAGGCACATTTTCATCTTGGTTGGAACTGTTATTTTTGTAGATAGTACTGAGTTTTTTTTAACTCTTTAAGGTCATTTATTTAAACCTGGAATAATTGAAGAAGCATCCTTTGAAATTTGGAATAGATTCCTTTGAAACATTGTTGGAACATCCCTGAAGTCTTGCATACCATGAGGCAGGGTTGAAGAGTTGCAAAATCTGATCTTGGAGTCATCCTTGGAGACACGATGCCTTGTTGAAGCTCTCATGAGGTGACCTTGGAGAAAGTGTTGGGTGACATGAAGAGCAATGGTGACACCTTCATGAGAAGACAAGTTTTTCATTGATAAAGTGATTTGGAGAAGGAAGTGTTGGCTAAGAGATTGACAAGGCTCATTGCAGATGTTATTGGAAGTCGTGAAGAACTACTAAAATTATCTTAACAAATTGAAGTTATGGGTTGGAACCCTAGAGGATAGGAGTCCTCAAGAAGACCAAATTGGTGCATGTACCAGAGATAGGGTCGGAGCCCTAGAGGATAGGAGTCCTCAAGAAGACCAGGTTGGTGCCTGTACCAGAGATAGGGTCGGAACCCTAGAGGATAGGAGTCCTCAAGAAGACCAGGTTGGTGCCTATACCAGAGATAAGGTTCGAGCCTCTAAGTGACAGTTTTGGAGCCTTGGGAAGATAGGGTTGAGCCCTAGAGGTTGGAGTCTCATGAAGTCCAAGTCAGTGCTTGGAAAATGACAGGTTGGAGCCTGGTAGATTGAATATTGGTGTCTTCATCTAGGGTTGGAGCCCTACACATTATTGTATTGGATTTATTGTAAAGAATAGATTAATAAAAGTATTTATTCTTATTGTACATTTTTTACTCTAATTATAAGTGATCTAATTAGTAAAAATAACAATTGAAAAGAAATATTGATTCACCCCCCTATTATTATTTCCAACGGGGAGATAGTTGATCATATGCAGACTATGTATCCTTCTATATTCATTTATTGAGCAAATGTTTTGGCATATGTTTTGGTATATGGATGTAACTACCATGATCTATGTTATAAAGCTCCAATAAGTGGTATGGGTGTCATGTCATTATGGTCATCATGTTTTTATGTTTATCATGTTGGTTATGTTTTCATCGAGTTGATCATTGTAAATATTGAATCGAGCTAAGTTATAAATCTCCATAAGAAGTATATTTTGGTTTTTCAGCGGTTTGTTGGTTGTAGGTGTCATTGAACATCAAGGACGGTGTTCCCTTAAGGGGGAGGGATTATGTAACAGCCTCAAGTTAAAAATTCATGTAATAAAGTGAATAAACGAAAAATAAGATCATGGTCATGGGACATGTATTCCAAGCTTAATATTTGGAAAAGGCTTTGTAAAGGCATGAGATATTTATTGGAATTTTATTTATGAAAATAATGGAAAATATGATAAAAGGGAGGTGTAAGGTCACATGTTGTTGCATGTTGTTGGCTTGTTTGGGCTAGACCCAGGTTCATCTTGTACTTCGCACCAAAAAAACCCTCAGACACCGGCCCTTTTAGCAACTACCTACAATAAGATCGTAGTCTCACCCGAGGTGGCTATGGGTGGTTGCAGTACGAGGTTTCTGCAACCTTGAGGGACTACGCAAGGTGGCTTCTACTTCACTTTTCTGTATTTACTTAGTCTCCTAGCATACATATAACTATTGTGTTGTATCACTTAACCATTTACTTCATCACAGTCAGTTTAACATAAGCATATCATAGAACAATATAAACCGCACTATCATAACAATTACTAACAATCAATAATTCGCATCCATAGATAGAAAGAAAACATAGCACATAAACAAATAATATCGCCCAAAAATTCTTCTTATTTATTAATATGGGTCTCTTCGGTACATTCAACTTCTCGAACTGCGCACATAGTTGCAAGTGGTATGCGCACTAAGTTGTATACTCTTTCAAGGTCCATGCGCACTCAGTTGTGGAGCCTTCCCTTAAGGCCCAAAACATAGAACAAAAGATACAACAAACTGTGCTCAATGTTTATGCCAATATGATGATGGTCTCTACAAAAAATTACATATCCTTACATAACATTACATTGCTACAAAACCATGGTCCACATACCATGGGCTTCATTAAAACAATCAACTAAAACCCCAATACCCGTTACAAAATGAGGGGCTTCGACCCAACACAAAGTCCCTAGACTCTGCGCAGTAGATATGACTTCAAGATACCATGCACTCTTCTCCTAAAAATGCAGAGTCTTTGACCAAAATTGCATGAATTTGGGTTGCACCCAACATGCCCCCAACACTCACATGTGACTCGTCCCGAGTCACTCAGTTGTTGTGCCCTGAATCTCTTGTACGATGCTCATGTAGGCAACATTATACTGCTGAAGTATTTCTGCTACCTACTTTTCCTCTTTGCGCACCTCTTCCAATAGTGTCTCTATTGTTGGTTCGGCTGTCTTCTACAACACTTCTTTCTTCCTCTACCAAAGCTCCTTGAGCTTACCATCTACTACTTGCGAAAGTTGGAGGGCCTCATCGTGCCATGGCTGACATTAGGGTAATTTTAAGGTATAAAATGGGCCTCCTAAGAAAAATGTACAACCAAAATAAACTTTATAAGAACCAATAGGATTCAAGATGATGATATCAACCATGGGGGATGATTCACCATTTTTGGAGTAAAAAAGTAAAAATATTAAAAAATAATAAAATATTAAAACTACTTTTTCAAATTGTATTTTCAATTTATATCCCTAAGTTTTTACTCAAATTTCAAGTAGGAGTACTCGTTGGATGAAAAATTTAATTCCTCATCCAAAGAGTACCCATGTTGCATACTTTCGATGGACCCTGCTACATGAAAAATGAGAAATACATGAAAAAATGTGATTGCAATCACATTTTTTCATGTATTTCTCATTTTTCGTGTAGCAAGGTCCATCGAAAGTATGCAACATGGGTACTCCTTGGATGAGGAACCAAATTCTACATCCAACGTGTTTCTGCTCGAAATTTGAGTAAACCAATAGGGAGATAAGTTGAAAAAAAAGTTTTTTTATTTTTTCCCTACAAAATTTGATGATGTAATCAAGTTTTATTTTATTATTTCCACTATTATTTTATAATTTCCTTAGGAGGCCCATTTTAGACCTCAAAACTCCCCTAATGGTCCTCCCTATAAAAATTAGCTTTCCTCCGAAGGTCTTCAATCTGCATTTGAAGGGTCTTCACTTCAGTGATCCTGGCGAGCCTCTATGAGACTAATAAGGTCTTCGTAGTTGCCCAGATTTCTTCAATCCTTTGCATACTTAGATCCTCCTATAGTGAGGTCCAAATATCCATAATGTCATCTAGCATTTTTCCACACTCCACCATTGTGTCAGAGATTCCTTCTACTACAGCTTTTAGATCTATATCCCTCTGCTTGTGTACTTCCGATGGCGTGGCTAGTTGTAGCCTCATTTATAGCTCAGAAATATTCACATCATACTCAAACTTCATCTCGGCGAACTTATTCTTTGAATCCTTGTTTGCAAGGCTAAGATTTGCGACCTTCTATGTTGTTCACCCTTCTTCGCGGACCTTGATGTCTGGAACTTCACTACAAGTTTTGGTGATGGTGTCCTCTAGCTGCTTTTGTTGTTGACATGCTTCTTCCCTTTCTTTGATCAGTTGGTTGAGCTCCTTCTTTAACGAAGCACTTTTCTTTTCCACCTGAGTTCTTATCCGTGAAGTGTGTTGTTCTCGCTCCTTCAGCTCTATTTTTATACCTTCGTGAAACTCATGCAATATTTTGAATGGGTAGTGCAGCAACATTCACACTGACATGATCCCTTCCTTTTGCTCTTTGTCTTTGGGGGATTCAAACTGTAATACACCAGCTGGTATCTGCATATTCCTTATCTCAATTATCGTCTCAATCTGTCTCTCCAGCTATACTAGCTGACCCATCTGCACCGGTTGTCTAGTTGTCTGCACCAGTGCCTTTAATTTTGTCATTCTTTCCTCGAAACCGATTAGGAGCTCGTTGTAGCGATCCTCTATCATGTTCCATACTCTGTTGTCACTTCTTGAAATTTTTCCCCTATTTCGTTGATGTCCCCCTCAGTGAGGATAAGTGGTGTTGCACCCCTAGGTTTTTCTGCCTTCAACTTCTTCCTTGCGCTCATCGTAGCCGCTACAGGTTTTTTTTTATGATGAATGGCGAGTCAATTGTTGGTTCTATGTTGCAGAGAGGGTCCTAGGTACCCCGAGCATGCTTTGGTTCTGTCTCTACTGTGTATTTTTCCATTTCCTTTCCACTTGTACTAGCATGTTGCGTGGTGTCTTCATCTTCTGCTTCCCTATCTCCTATGGTTGGATTCATCCACTCCACTGACCAGCACTATATTATTTTGAGAAGATCATCTTCAGTGACCAGATATGACAGAGGGTGCCATGTCTCCATTGAATCCTTCTGATCCTTTATGTATATCCTATGAAAATATGCCTTAAAGTCTGCGATATTGCTCAAACAAACTTATTGATAGCTTGGGATGTTGATTCACCATCATGCGCAAGTCCATTTCCATCAATACCAAGAAATTCTTGTTTCCTTGTGCACGCGTCGATTCCTTGGTATTCTAGAGTGAGGCATACCGCACGGATTCGTATACATCTGGTTGGACTATGGGAAACTAGGAGTCGTTCGGGTCCTTCCAACTAATAGCGCGATAATCAATATCAAGCACGAGCAGTGAAATGTCTTTCCTTCTTCCTATGCTTCTCGATAGTCCTCCAAAAACTCCCTGCATAAATATTTGGTCCAGTTAAACTAAACCCATTTACTGCACTACGCAGATAAAACTATGGTCACAGGGACTTCATTGGCTCAGCACTTCCGCATAATATTTACAGCCAAAATGTGTGCCACGAAGCGCACCCCTTGGTCATTGATGGAGTTAATGTCATAACCTCGCGACTTCTTGATCATCTCAAACTTGTCCTTCATTTCTTGAGCTACTGCCTTGTCTTGGATTTTTCTGACGAACTCTTTAGTGGGGTCCTTTCCTTAGTAAGGCAGCCCAATAATCCTTCTTATCAACATCTCATCAATTGGGATCCTCTCTCCCAGCCAGAGGTACCCATCATGCACTAATACAAACAGTTGTCGAACATAGACCATGTTGATGGTACTTCGATCAAAGTGTGGCACATTCACCATGTTCAGCAAGCCTGCTCTCTGCAGTCCTTCAACCCACTTGTGTGGCTCCAACCTAGTGACTTCACTCTCTGAATAGTATACCTTATGTAGGTACCTGCTTGGCTCAAATTGTGGGTACTTACTTCAGTCATTGAAGTCCCAATATTCCATCTTCAATTGCAGGATTTTTCCAAGTGGTTCTCCTTGAAATGGCACTTTTTATGGTAACAACGGTGTAAGAATGCCGAATTTTTCATTTCAGGGTATTTAACTGGCTTGGCGCCTGATTTCCTTGGTGGAAAATATGGTGGCAGCAAAGAGGGAAGTTATGTGCCCTCGGTCTCCATCTTCGCCATCGCAAATTCTTCCTCATTGTCATGATTTTTTCTTGTTCCTTCTACTACATTGGTTTCTTCACCTTCTCCGTGGGTTTCTTATCATTTTTTGTCTTTGTCCATTTTCATTCACTAGCATCTTTCTCGAGGATTTTCTTACTCCAAAGGCCTCATTTGGTCTCTTTTCTTGTATTTTCTTTGGTTGTTCCTCTGTGGCTATTTTTTTTTGCGGTGACCTCGCATGCCTTGGAGACACAAGTACACTTGGTGCTGCAGCTTCCATGATGCCTGCTATCCCTTTCTTCACAAATGCTCTAGAAAGCTCTTCAAAAGTTCTCTCAAACATACAGCAACACTTCACACCTGGTCGTAAATTCGCAACTGAATTCTTCAGATAGAAAAGTGTAAAATGTGGAGAAAGACATAACTTTTATAGAAAAATTGAATTTCAAACCTCATGATGTCTTAGATATTGTTCATTTAATGCAGATATGGCACTATATTTGTGTAGGTTTTAACCCTGAACAGAAATTATCTACACACGAATCTTATAACAGAAAATAAACAATAGCGAGAGCATAAAACATAAAACAGATAAACACAGAGATTTTCCCCTGGATCCCAAATCGGGACGACCAGCTTGATTTTTCATATATTCCTTTTAGTGTTACAACACATATATATACATGCCGAAGCATACATAAACCCCAATCCATTAACCCTGGATTAGAACATAACCGTAGTTCCCTTGACCGGATCTACAAAATACCAGGGGTCGAAAACCATTTTACCCCAAAACCATGTGCAAACTCATGCACAAAACATGGGTGGGTCCGCATATGAGTGGGACCGCATACCAAAAAAAAATTCGTCGGGGCGCTGCGCCCGGCGCAACGTACAGCGCGTGGGGCTAGTCGTGGAAAGAATATAACACATACCCAACAATTTGACCAGTTGTGCTTCATAAATTTGTTTCTTCCGTGCCTCTTAACAACAACTTTCTTTTAACGAAAAGTTTTTCCTTCCAACGATCATATTTCTGGAAAACCTTGATGTGTCCCTTTCTGTGTTGCAGTAATCCTACCTTCCTCACGGTTCTTTTAAACTTCTACATACTCCTAAATATCATGCAATACTCTTCCTTTGGCACGGTTCTTTCAGACTTCATGAAATATTGAAGAAGGCTCAGGTTGTGCTTTCCCTTGGAAGCATTGGGAACCCATGGGGTTTGAGTTGTGGTGTTTGCTGCTAGTCTTGTGCTTTTGGTATTTTGTGATTTGTTGTGCTTGATTCCGGATTTATTTATGTCTGTTGCATGATCATGCCACTTTGTTTGTGGTGTCATATTGCTATTGGTTTTCTTCTTCTTCTTTGCTTTTGTTCTTTGATTTTATGTTTTGAGGGTCTTGGGAATTGGTTGGGAAAGAGGAAAGTTAATGGATTTTGAGAAGAGATGAATGAAACCTAACAGGTAATGTAAGACCCAGATGAAGCTCGGTGCATGAGTAAAGGGCAGTTGAAGGCATGAGTCTGACAATCAGTTGGATTAGTTGTGTCCACTGGTGTAAATGGACGATTGCAGGACAATCATGAGAAAGGTAACAAGAAAGATAAAATAAATGGGTTTGAGGCGATAGATGCCTTAGCTACATCTGGAACTGTTATTCTTAATGTTGTGCATGTTGTGCATGGATAAAGGGAGTTCTATAAACCTTTACCTTATTATATCCAATAATTATGTTGTGATTATGATTATGATGATGTCTATATATTTATGTATGTATGTTGTTGTCTAACAGGGTCATCATGGATCGTGATTATTTTATGTTTATTTATGTATATGTATACATGTATGTATGTATTTCATTGTTTGATAGGATCGTGATTGATTTATGCTAATTTTTATATATATGTATGCATGCATGCATGCATGTATGTATGTATGTATGTATGTATAAATGTATGCATGTCATTGTCTGACTTGGTTTTCAGGGATCATTCTTGTGGAGGAACGATTTTTTATGAAAGTGAATGGAATGAAGAGGTTTTTGGCTATGAGGAATCAAGTGGGAAGAGTATCCATGGCATATTTATGAGGTCAGTATCATGTGGATATGAATTTATATTATATTCTTATGATTGTACTATGTCTATGTTTATTCTATGGCAGGTAATGTTGAGGGATACATCAGCGGAATGAAAGCAATGTGGCATGTTGGAACATGCATGAATAGTGGAAAGACACTAGAAGCAAGGTTGCTTGGTAGAGTCATTGTGTGGTATATAGATGTACATTACTAATAATGTGTATATGTTGTACATGTTGCACTTGTGATGTTGTTTATGAAGTGTTATGTATAGATGGTTTTGTGTACAGATGGTGTTGTGTACATGTTATTTATGCAACGCTATGTATAGACGGTGTTGTGTACATGTTTTTTATGCAGTGTTGTGTACATATGGTTATGTGTGCATGTTAGATATGTGGTTTTGCGTACATATGGTGTTATGTGCATGTTGGATATGCAATGCTATGTACATATGGTGCTTTGTGCATGTTGCATATGCGGTGTTGTGTACATATGTGGTGGTGTGCATGTTGTACGTATGGTGTTATGTACATGTGGTGTTGTGTGTATGATTGTACATGTGGTGCTATGTGCAAGTGGTGTCATGTACATGTTGTACATGGGGTGTTGTGTGCATGTGGTGTTGTGTACATGTCATGCATGTGGTGTTGTATACACGTTATGCAGGTGGTGTTGTGTACTTGTGGTGTTGTGTACACGTTGTGCAAGTGGTGTTGTGTACACATTGTGCATTTTGTGTTGTGTATAGGTGGTACTATGTACATGTTGTACATGTGGTATTGTTTGCATGTCGTACATGGTGTGTTGTATACATGTGGTATTATGTTATGTGTATTGTGTAGTCATTGTATCATGACATGTGTTTTGTTGTGTTGTACTTTGAGTACGTATATGTATTTTGTTGTCTTGTACACCATATGTAGGTGTATGTATTTTGTTTTTTTGTACACCAAATGTAGGTGTATGTATTGTGTTTAGTTGTACATCAGGTGCAGGTGTATGTGTTGTGTTGTACATCAAGTGTCTATGCATGTGTTGGGCGGTACACCATGTGTGGGTGTATACGTGTGATGTACATTGTATGTATGTGTACATGATTGAATGTAAGAAAAATATTGGGTGATTTTTGGGTGTGGAAACTGATCCGGTATGTGTATGGAAAGGACAAAAGTAGAAGCTAAGGATCGATTAAAGGATAATTATCAGTATTTTATTTTAGTTTTAATTATGCATGTGATCTATGATTCTGGTTTATGATGGTTACATGTGATCTATGATTATGGTTTATGATGGTTACATGTGATCTATGATTTCAATTATGATGGTTATGTTTTGAGCTAACCGGATGTGATATGTTTATACATGATGATTTGATCAAACAACTAGTTTGAATTTTTGTGACAGGAAGTGAATAAAATTGCAAGTTTACCTTATTGACGGACCACCGATGAGGTATGATGTGAATTTATTTCAATTTATTTTGAATATAATGGAATTTATGTGCTTGGAACAAGAAACCATGAAAATTCCAGTTAGATTGTTGAAACTGACTGCAAAAATGTTAGCAATAGTAGTGAAAGGAATTGGAACATGCAATAGTATGCTAGTAAACAATTTCAGGAGCAATGCCATTGTGTGACATTGGTACCCCAATAGCTTATATTGATTTCCATGAGCATGTTATGACCATTATGATGGTTTTGAGGCAGGGATATGCCTTGGTTTTTGGACCTTTCAATGTGAGGAAACCTTGCTAAGGAAGGGGTCACCTTAGGGATTGTGTAAAAGAGAAGGGGATGCCCATGAAACCTTTAAGGTGTGTAACTTCACGGAAGGGGGTGACCGGATTTACCAAGGGACTATGTAGTAGATGAGGGAAGGTCAGAGAATTAATTTGTTTTGGTCATTAGCATTTCCAGATGGAATTAGATGCACATTGGGAGTGTGCCATGGAACAATGGGTCGGTAACTGTTCACTGGGAGAACAAGTGGGGTGGGATTGTAGTGTTGGACATTGGATGTATACTTTGATTATGCCAGTGGATTCTAGACTTCCTAAGAAGGAGGTGAATCCTGGAATTACTTTTGAGGGTAGAGGTGTGAGCCTATGGATTCCCTTGTTGTTGATGCAGGTATCATATCCTTTTATGTGTTAGGTAACAAAATGTGCATATGTGTATGTTATTGTAAATACTATATCGAGTTGGATTTATAAAGCTCCATAAATAGAGTGGTTATTTGCTAGTTAAGAAAATGTGGTTATTATTGTAAATACCATAATGAGTTGTGTTATAAAGCTCCACTAAATAGTATGTTTTTTATGTTTTCATCAGGATGTCATTGAAAATACTGCAGTGAGTTGTGTTATAAATATCCATGGGAAGTATGTTTTGTTTTCAGCGGTTTGTTGGCTTATAGGTTTCATTGAACACTGAAGACAGTGTTCCCCCAAGGGGGAGGGTTCTGTAACATCCCCGTTTAAACATTCATGTAAAAAAATATAAGACCAAGGTCATGGGACACGTATTACAAGCTTAATGGTGGGAAAAACATCCTAGTGGGTGTCATTTTGGTTTATTGATGGCTAAGGAAATTGGCAAAGGCAATCGAAAAGGAAAAGATGCATTAATTGGCATTTATTTATGAAAATAATGGAAATTAGGAGAAAAGGAAGGTGAAGGATAACAGGTTCCATGTGAGGAGGAAAATGAAGGAAAATAATGGAAAATTAAGAAATCATAGGCCTCAACGATAAAAAGTATTTTGAGGATCAGTTCATGGCTTTTTTCAATTGAGACTTTTGTTAGTTCATTTTTGGAGCTCTCTCTCTCTCTCTCTCTCTCTCTCTCTCTCTCTCTCTCTCTCTCTCAGACACTTAGATTTTTCTTGGAGCACTCTTGGCAAAATGTGGCACACTTGGGATTTGGAGAAAGAAGGCAAAGGAAGAGCAGGAAATTGCAAGAGGACATCAGGATCAACAGCTACAATGGGTTTTTCTTGCAGGTATTGAGTTTCATGTATGATTTCCTTGCTAGTTTTGGCATGCATGGCACATGCATGTGGTTTCTTGGTTATGATCTGTCATTGGCATGGAGGATTTCCTATATTGATAGTGGTTTTCCCTAGAATTTTTATTTCCTTGATAGTCATGGTGTTGTGGTTTTCTTTCCTTTTGTTTTCTGGTTGGTTCTCATGTTCCTTATAGTTTTGGATCGAGTTACTATTTCCTAGAGCCTTGGTTGGACAAATGCTTTGCAAGCACTGTAACAACTTGGGTTGAGTTATGTAGAAATTAATTGTAGATTTGAAACTTCTTGTTGGCTTGATGGGGCCTAGACCCACGTTCAATATGACTACGCAGTCCAATTGAAAACCCACTATTACCGGCCCTTTTGGAAATGACCTACTTGCGCAAATCGAAGTCTCACCCAAGGTAATATAGGGGGATGTTATAATCAGGTTTCTGCATCCAAAGGGATAGAGGATCATGTCTCCAGGGCTTTTCCTTCTTAATAGAGCTTTGCAGGTCAGATCTATCTATAATACAAGCATTGGTCAACACATAAGTTGAAATTACTAATATATTGTGTGATCTTACTTATTCATGCATTAAACAAAGTAAACAACCATAAAAAATACTGTGCTAGATCAAAAACCATTATTCAGCACAATATTCATAAACAACAAGTAAAACAAAACACATCAATGTAAACTCAGATCTTTCTTAACAAGCCTTTCATTCATATCAGATCCTTCTCATACATTCAAGTCCACCCTGTGCACTCAGCTGCAGGGGTCTGCGCACACAGGTGCAGACTTCCTAAGGTCTCCACCCACACAGCAACAAGAGCCTTTCCTCTAACCCAAAACACAGGTTCTGACTTAAAATAATCTTACATCCAAATTCATCTCATCAAATCTATCATTGAATCTTAGCATTTGACCTCTATCTAGACTTTTTATATAGGTTTTACATTTACAATACCATGGTCCAAAACCATGGCAGAGTCCAACGTTCACAAAATTGTCCCATCCCATTCCATAATAAGGGGCTTTGAGCCACCCCAAAGCCCCTAAGACCAAAATAGACTACACATTTCACGCTCCGCTCCTCGATCTGCGAATTCTTTCCCTAATGCTTACTTCGCAGAGATCCCATCTCCAATAGGCTCACAACACAAAACTGTGACTCGTCCCGAGTCACAAAGGTAGTGCGCCTGTTATCTTCGCTTTGAAGCCGCTCTATGGCATCCTTCAATGATAGAACTGCTTCAACGCACTACTTTTCAAAATATCTGACTTTGCTTGCTTGAGCCACGCTCTCTTTGAAGCCTGCTCGCTTGATTCACACTCGCTTGTATGTGCAACCCAATTATAGTCTCATGCCCTAGGCCAACTGTGCGGAGCAGCAAGACGCTACGTCGTCCATATAGTCATTGTGAACTGTCAGGTATGAAGTTGTCTTTGTATAAATTTAATCTGCTACCATTAATATGACTAGGGAACAATTCCCCATTCAGATTGGCGATTTGGACTGCACCTCCTTCCTTCATATCCTAGACAATATACAGGCCTAACTAGTGCATTTGCAGCTTTCCTGGGAACTTTGCAAACTTGTTGTCATAAAAAAAAACTAGGTCCTCATCTTTGAACGTCTTTTTCTTAATATGTCAATCATGCCATGCCTTCTCTCTTTCCTTTTGAACCTACTAATGAAACCCAATGACGAAGCAAGCCTCTTCCAACTCGAGCAATTTTTCCAATCTCTATTCCATGTTGTCATTATCCACCATATTCGTTACTACGTTGATGCGTAGAATAGGTACGATATACTCCATTGGCATTACTACTTCCAAACCATACACTAATCAGAACAAGGTTTGTCCTGTCAGCTTCTTACAGGTAGTTCTATAGGCCCATAAAATTGCAGGCACGCACAAATCCAAATCATTTCTATTAAAATTGCACACTTGTGTTAGCGCATTCTACAATATTTTGTTGAAATCTTCTACTGTGCCATTCTCCTGGGGCTGGTATGGCATACTCTTGTGATGACCCACTTGGAATTATTCAGTAAAGGCTTCAATGGTGTTATTCAGGAAATGTGTACCTTTGTCACTAATCAGGATTTTTGGACAACCAAACTGCATCACAATATGCTCAAATATGAACTCGTTGTTGTGTCTACAGTAAAATTTCAGACTGATTGCCTCTCATCCCACCGAATGAGATGATCGGTCACTGTGATAATATACCATGCACCTTTTTTCTTTCCAGGCAGATCAATTGGTCCCACAAATTCAATCGCCCATTTATCGAAAGCTTGCAACATAATTTGGGGTTGTATCAGCATTTCATCTCTCTGCGACGGTCTCCCCGTCCTTTGACAAACATCACAAAGCGAAAATACACCTTTAAGTCCATATGTAGTGTAGGCCACCATAATCCAGCTTGCAGAATCTTCTACATAGTAGCTTTCCCAGTGTAGTGACCCCTTTCCACACCGCCGTGTGCTTCAACCAGTATGTTGTGTCGCTCATGCTCAGAAAAATATGTCACAAGATCGCATCATCCCCTAGTTTATATAGATGTCCTGCAATTAGAGTAAAATCGGCCACCCTTACTACCAACTCCTTTTGTTGTGTAGTGTACTCTACAGGTGTGATTGTCATAGAGAGAAACTAAATGATATCTAGGAAATGCGTGTCTACAACCTTGGTAGCGAATAATTGTGCATCAGGTAATCCCTCCTCAAGATTCATTGGTTCCTCTCCTGTTTCGATCCCGGAGAGATGATCCGGTCTGGAATTCAAATGACCTGGTTTGAAAATTACCTCGAAATCATATTCTTGGAATAGCAATAACCATTGGAAATCTCCCCCCCCCCCCCCAACACAGACTTGTTAACCAAGTAATTTAAGGAAGAACGATCTGTGAAAAATTTGAAGTGCACACCTAAGGGATAATTTCTAAATTTTTGCAGTGCATAGATCATTTCCAACCCTTCGTGTTTTGTGGTGGCATAGTTCCTTTCTACCTTGGACAAATTCCATCTTGCAAAGGCAATAGGGTGATCAATATCGCCCTCTCCAGGTTGTGCTAACACAACTCCTAAATATATGAAGGATGCATCGACATGTACATTAAATTCTCTCTTCCAATCTAGGAAGATAAGAATGGGCGCAGTCACCATCTTTTCTTCCAATACATCAAGGCTCTTCTGACAATTGTT
Source organism: Pinus albicaulis (assembly GCA_034641835.2). Taxonomy (NCBI): domain Eukaryota; kingdom Viridiplantae; phylum Streptophyta; class Pinopsida; order Pinales; family Pinaceae; genus Pinus; species Pinus albicaulis. The sequence goes on along the minus strand of CM076571.1, from coordinate 562,510,775 downwards.
GTACCAGCAGAACTTGACATCCTTCTTTAATATGTTTTCCATTGGCGCAGTGATTTGCGTGTACGCCTTAATGAACTTTCGGTAATAGCCTGCATGTCCAAGCGTCGTGCGCGGCTGCTTGACACTTGTTGGGGTTTCCAAGTTGATAATCACAACAATATTTGAAGGGTATACCATAAATCCCTGCTTGTAAACAATATGCCCCAAAAAATTTCCATATGGTACACAAAATATGCACTTCTTCATATTTAAAGAAATCTGATACAATGCAGACTAGAAACGTTTTTCTTTAACAGGCTGAATATTGTCCATTCATCAAAGTAAACTTCCAATAATTTGTGGATATATTCTTTAAAATCTGCGACAACCACTCTGGAGAATATAGCTAGAGCGTTCTTTAACCTAAATGGCATGAGATTGTACTAAAAGGACCCCCACTCCGTAACGAAGGTGGTCTTTCTCCTATCTTCCAGCACAATCCGAAAGTGGTGATACCTTGATAACCCATCAATAAATGAGTAGGCTTCTTGCCCACCAAATCTCTCCAATACTTCATCTATGAACGACGTTGGAAATGGATCATGGACACAGACATCATTCAACTTGTGGAGATCAACTCAAATCCTTATCTCTCCCTTGGTCTTCTTCTCTTAGACCACCATGGGTGTAATTCACTTAGATTCCTCGACTGGTTCAATGATGCCAGCACTAAGCATTTTGTCGAGTTCTTCCCTTACCTTCTCCTTGTACTTTGGGTTCAGATGATAGGGGCATTGCTTGACCAGATTCACATCAGGCTTCAAATTAATGTGCATTACTCCTAGCTCTCCTACAATACATTTTAATTCTTAGAATTTTGTTGGGAATAGGTCTTGGTATTCATGCAGCAACTCGGTGACCTTGCTTATTGTATCATCATCCCAATAGTCCCCGATATTTGAAAATTTGGGCTCTGCTTCTGAGCCTATCTTAACTTGTTGAGTCCTGACAGGTTTTGTTACATCCGACATTACTATCTCGGGCCCTCCAATCTTGCATGTCCCTGTGGACTCCAGAATGTTAAGGTCGCACAAATCTTCCTCACCCTCCTCTGCAGCCAAATTGTAACATTCGCGGACTTGTTCCATTCACGCATCCTAATCAGGTTGTATCATAGTCCTTGGTTCCTTAATGATATGGAAGACACCTGCTTTAAATTCTTGAAGATCCTCATTAATACACTCCCAACCATCAGCGAAGTTATGTGTTAATAAGAACCCTTCTATCATCTCATACCAATCTGTAGTTCCTTGGTGCAGCTCTGTTTCTAGATACCACTATTGAGGTATTATTCCAAGGAATGAAAGAACATGTGCACACATTCTAGATGAGCTTTGGTTCCCCAAGCTATAGTCCAGCGAGCTAAATGCTCGCGAGGATATTTCTGACCATCGTACTTCTTCACGATATTTGTATCAACATGACCAAAACTCAGCCTTATCAACTTGCAAAACTCCTTCCATCCTCCTAAACTTTCTTTTTACGCGCCCCACCATCGGGTTGGAGTAGACCTCAATGCAAATTCCAAAGCTTCGTATCTCTATTCCTCAAGCACCTTTTGCTCAAATTATTCTAGAAATAAGACAAAATTCCCTGTTTCATCATAAAAAGGAAAGTCACATACTTTTGATCGGACACAACACAAAGATTTGGCAACCCTATTATAGCGCTTAGTGGTTACCTTATGCAAACAATTTTTCCAGTGCTCCAACTCCTCATTAGAATCTAAAACACATGAATTGTCACGCTTCCAACATATTATGTTATCCATGGTGGGATTGATCCAGTCTTCGTCTTGCACAGTAAGCTTATAGATATGATCAATCCAACATCCCCATATTCATGCTAGATAGGACTTTTATAGTGCGCACCTTCTGAATAATCCAATGGTACTACAACTAGGGTACCATCCTTTTCAAACACCATCTGCCTATTTTCAGGTTGATTATAGAATCCATGTCGTAAGCCCAATCAAATCCTAGCACTGCAAGATAAGGATTACTATCATCAATGATCTCGATGACTTTAAAATCGACCAATACGCCTACACCATCAATATCTATGTTTATTCCCTACAATATCCCCATAGGAATGATCTTTAGTTGATTTTCCATCCTCGGCTGAATTGGCAACCATTGCAGCTTAGGCCTTCCCATTCATTCCCATATCTGCTTCGGTAAAACTTTGGCATATGATCCTAGATCCAAAATGACTTGATCCATATCATAATCTTCGATCTAAGCAGTCAACCGTATCTCCCAACTAGTTATCTTCTTGTTCTTGTACACTTTATTCACTGCATGTTGTTCCAGTTGCAGATTTTCCTCCCTAGCACAGTTATCTATTAGTTCCTGTAATCCTTCTACGACCTGATGATCCCTCAGCAATTTCATACACGTCTCCAAAAAGGACACCAAGATAGACTGATCAACTTCCTTTACTTTGGCATTCTCCTTAGGCTTATTCTTCAATGCAAACAGTTGTCTCCGCGAAGTAGGTGGCAAAGCTTTAGGAGTCATAAATGTCTTCCTTGCTCCCATGAATGTCTCTTTTTCACGTTGTACATTAAATCCAACATTCTTATCTTCTAATTTTCTTACCCAAGTCTTCGTCACAGTTTTTTTCCTTCTGTTTGGTCTCCTCCAGTACTCACACCACTGAACGTTACTATGTTAAAACTTGGGTCTGCCTGGCGCATTTCATCCCTCATCATTTTTATATTCTGAGTCGGCTATTGGTTGCGCTTCTCCTACATTTTAGCTAACAAAATGGGACATTCCTTTATTTCATGACCAAATTATTGAAAATAATTACAGGAAGTTGTAGTAGGATTCTAAAAATCCTTAGCGAAATTTCCAGCATCTCTGAAGTTGTAAGATGATTTGTCCTCATCCATGACCAGCGCCTCCTCTTCAACCACTGATCAAGTGTTTAAACATATGCTCAAAAATGAAAGTTGTCATAATGGTGTGAAACCTGAATAACCATGTCGATCTCATCGTTTTGAATTTGGTGTAACTTGTTTCGCAGAAAATCGACACCATATGCTCTCTGAAACATGTTCTATTCGTTTTCCAAAACAGGCGAATTTTTCAAAAAATAATAGTTGATTGTGTATATTGGGCGAGTGGCAGGCTGCCATGTGGCCTCTTCTAGTTGGCTGAAAGGTAATTTTTTTCGCCAATCTATCCTTTCCACTTCTCTGAATTCTATTGGTTCTGTGTGGATGATTTTTTATTGGTTGGTAGGTGGCCAACCACATTCTGTCACGTGGCCCAACCAGAGTGTTGGAAATATGTTGCAATATGTTGTCCTTGATGGAAACCTACTTGATGAAGTTATTCTTGATAGAAACCTACTTGATGAGTTTCCTTTTGACAGCAACCTATGTGTTAAATATGTAAAAATGATGTATCTACAGATCAGTTCAGATGTGACAGAGAAAGGAATTCCAGTAAGTGCCAGAAAAATGAAACAGGAAAAACTTCTCAATGTATACACATGTTTGATGAAGGAAACCTGCGTATGGATGCAATTTATATGCTAATTTTTTGAAGGAAACCCGCTTATACATCCAGAATTAGCATATACGTAGTTTTTATGAAGAGAAGTCGTGTATATATGTAGGAAAGAAGAAGCAATGCCATAAAAATCAATTTCATGCACACATTAAAACCATAAAAATTCACAGACATTAACACAGTGATTTACGGGAAAGCCTGAAGCTAAAAACCCCAACTATCTGTATATAATATATGTCATACATATCATGTAACAATCCTCATACAAAGCTTATCACAACCTCTCAGTACAATCCAATCGCTACACACTAATTAGGCCCGATCTTGCAAATGCATGCACCGATATCCACACCGGCTAGGCCTCGCCTCTACCGCGCAACTCGCCAAGAATGGCTCTGAATGAAATTGAATCCACCTGGCTTGCACTGCGCAATCCTCATTGGCATCTCCACTGAGTTTTGGATGCAAACCATGCATCACTATAGTCACAACTAATAGTCACACTTGCTCTTTCACTTACCTCTCCACTGGTCTCTACTGAAACTGTCCATGCACTATAGTTAACTGATGTATTATTTAGTTGATTAATGATTTAATATTTAGTGAATTAATTAATAATTAATTCACAACACTCTCACTAGTGTATCAATCAGTTAGACTAGATATAACTAGCTCAACCGTGTCTAACTGAGTTAAACTGAACACAACTCCACCAAACTCTGTCACATGAGTTCTAACTGAAGTCCTCCATGCATTAGCTCCAGTAAACCCTCAGGAATAGCGTAATTTCTTCAGTCAGCTCCTGTGCCACATCCGTGAACTTAACCAAGTGCTCCAAGAATAAGATAATTTTAGAGTCCAAATATTATTAAGAGCTAATAATATTCGCTATATCTTATTTTTAGACCGGAAATCTAAAAATAGATTCTCGCCCCAATATGTCTAAAAACATAAGTCCATCTATTTTTCCAACTTGACCAAACATCCACAAATAGCATCTTGCAACTCATAGAATATGATCGACATGTCTAAAAATAGACATAGTCTAAAAATAGACTTTGCACCAAAAATAGCCTGCGGGCCCACTTAGTGAAGGCGACTCTTTTCACTAAGCTCATCATCTTGTTACAATCTCAACACTCCCTCTCAACAAGATAGGGAATATTTTCCAACCCAATCCTGCCCCTGTGGTATTCGAATTTGCTCCTGGTGAGCACCTTCGTCAAGATATCAGCATCCTGATCCTCCGTAGGAATGTATGAAAGTAACATGATCTTCCGCTACACAAAATCTCTGATATGATGATACCGAATGTCAATGTGTTTAGATCTATCATGAAATACTGGATTAACCGAGATTTTGATGCAACTCTGATTATCACAATATATCACAGTAGGATCTAAGTGTGAACCGAACAATCCAACCAGGATCTTCCTCATCCATATAGCCTCGCATGCAGCCAAACTTGCTACCATGCACTCGGTCTCCGCTAAACTGAGTGCCATGGATCTCTGCTTCCTGCTATACCAAGAAAATTTTGTCGACTCGATACTGAAAATCCCTCCAGATGTGCTCTTTCTGTCCATTGGGCTCCCTGCCCAATCTACATCCGTGAAGCCATGCAGCTTCACCACATCCGACTGTCTGTACCATAATCCATATCCTGATGTGCCTCTGAGATATCTCAATACATGCTTCCCCTCCTTCCAAAATATCTTGTTAGGCTTAACCATAGCTTGTGAAAGCTGGTTAACAACATAGCATATGTCCATTCGTGTATTGACTAGATACATGAGCGAACCAACCAACTGTTGATAAACAGTGGCATCCACTACCTCTGTCGATGTAGCATCCTCTTTCCTCCAACCACCAGGAAGAGGAGTGTCGATAGGCTTGCAGCCTTGCATGTTGAACATCTCTAGTATCTCCCGGGCATACTTGCCTTGAGACAAAAACAATCCATCACTGCGCTGCCAAATTTCCAATCCCAGGAAATAATGAAGGAGGCCCAAGTCCTTCATCTCAAACTCTTTTGCAAGATTAGCCTTGCATGAGAGTATCAACTGTTCATCACCTGTCAGTATCAAATCATCTACATAAAGTACAATGATTAGCAACTTACCCTCCACCACAATCTGGTATAGGTTCGGATCCGCCTCACTCGTGGTGAATCCAAGACCGGTGAAATAATTGTCTATCCGTGTGTACCAAATACGAGGTGCTTGTTTCAACCCATACAGCGCTCTTTTGAGCCTGCACACATGCGACTCGCTGCTGAAGATCTCGAAACCTTCGGGCTGCTCTATGTACACATCCTCCTCAATGACTCCATTGAGGAACGCAGTCTTCACATCCATCTGATGAATGTGCCATCCCATCTGCGCTGAGAGATCTAGGATGCTCCGTATGGAAGAATACCTTGTGACAGGTGCAAAGGTTTCTTCATAGTCGATCCCCTCAATCTGTGAGAAGCCCCGGGCAAAAAATCTTGCCTTGTACTTCTCGACGCTCCTGTCATTATCTTGCTTCACTTTGTAGATCCATCTCAAACCTACCACTGATTTCCCTTCCGGTCTTGGGACAATCTCCCATGCACTGTTTCTAACAATCGAATCATACTCTTCCACCATGGCATCTACCCATGCAAGGTCCTCCACAGCTTCCTCAAAATAGGATGGCTCTGTCATGATACACCTGCTCATCAGAGCCATGTATCCAGTATATCGGTCAGGTGACTGTCTCTGTCTGCGTTGTGATGTAGGTGCTCCTACAATCTTCTCTACATCAAGATTCAGTCGCTCAGCTTCTGTAGTGCGCTTCTGACCTCTGATGTTAGGCACTGCATGAGTGGTTTCTTCCACTCCATGAACCTCGTCTTGTGGCTGATCCACATCCTGAGGCTAATCCTTAGGAACTAATAGCTCCTCATCTGCATGCAAGTGTGGCTCCCTCTCAAGCGAACACTTCATGACTTTCTCCTCATGAAATTTGATATCCCGTCGCACAACAGTCTTCCGACTGTCTGGAAAATACACACGATAGTTGTGGGGTGTTTCTGTGTACCCCAAAAATATCCCAACCTCTACGGTCGGCTCCAGCTTCTTCCTAGCATCCTTCGTCACATGAATGTAAGCGAGGTGAGCCAAAAATCTTCAAATGAGAAATATCGGGCTTCTTACTAGAAAACGCCTCTTCGGGTGTACTCATGCCAAGTACTCTATGAGGACAATGGTTTTTCACATAACCGCAGTGTTGCATGCTTCCGCCCATAAGTGTATGGGAAGGCCCTGATCATGCAACATCGCCCGTGCAGCACCCACGATCATTATTTTCTTTCGCTCCGCGACCCCATTCTGCTGTGGGTTATGATGCGCTATGAGCTCTCTTCGAATTCATTTTGGGCTGCAAAAGTCTTTGAATTCGCCAAAGATGAATTCACCACCATTATCGCTCCTTAGAGCCTTCACCTGCTTCACGACTCTTTCCCTGATACCTTAAACTCTGAGAACTTAGATATGTCTTGCTCTTCTTTGCATGAAGATCCTCCCTTACAAGCAAAGTCATCAGCAAATACATTAACATAATACTGTGCTTTGTTGTCGGGAAGCTACGGAGAAAGTTCCACACCTGCATGTGTGATTCTCTCAGAATCATCGTGGCGCAACTATCCTTCTCATGAAAGGTGGCTTTCACAAATTTTCCCAAAGTACATCCCTTGCACTGATCTGACTGCGCAAGTGTACCTTTGGGAATCCCAGTAGAAATCTGCTGCAAAATTTTCAAAGCACCATGGTCAAGATGGCCCAATCTCCTGTGCCATAGCTCGCCCTCATCTCGGCTCACCATTCCTTCTGCCTTGCCCGCCATTGCTGCGCAGCCATCTACCTACAACTGATAAAGGATCTTAACCTGAACCCCTAAACTCCGGGTTTCACCAGTTGCCTTACTACGCAACAAAGGCTTTCCCTCGCTAAAGACAACATCATATCCCTTGTCTTCCAACATCGCCACAGAGATCAGATTCTTCTTCAATCCTGGAACATGCATGACATCCTTTAATATGAAGGGTTTACCAGAATTCCTCTCAAAGGGAATGGTCTTGACACCAGTCGCACTGTATCTACCATCATCACCCATCTTGATGTGCACTCCAAGATCCTTCTCATCCAGATCAGTAAACAAATCTTTGTCTCCGGTCATATGGAAAGACACACCACTGTTAAGAAACCACACTGAACCCATCATACTTGAGACAAAGCATGCGATCAACGAAAAATCCAGCTCAAACTGTGAGGCTAAGGCCTCTCTAGCTACAGATCTAGCAGCCTGCTTATTTTTCGTCTTCTGTGGAAAATTAGTGGCGTAATGTCCATGTTGGTGACAGTGAAAGCACTTCACCTTGGACATGTCCTGCTTCTTGCCTTTCGCACCAGATTGAGAAGGATTTTTCTTTCCCTTCCCCTTCCTTGCTTTGGTAACGAGCGCAATTTTCTTCATCTTCATTCTTCAATGAAGATCCATCCACTAGTCCTCCCGCCTTATCTTTTCCTGCAAGATCCGACCAAAGATTCGCTCCCATCCTAGCGGTTTCTCCACGACCATTGACAACCCCTCCTTAGGAATGCCAACTAACTCTTCGGAAGCCAAGGAGGCAGCTCACCAAGTCCTCTTCATCTCATTAACCCCCACACTTCAGCTCATCCACACTTGCTTGGACAAACTTCGTGAGGTACTTGGTATCGTCGCCCTTCTCCATTTTATTTTCTGAGTTTATCTTTGAGCGCCAACTTCCTCTGGTCACTCTTGCTTTGGAACAAGTCTGTCAAAGCTTTCCACATCAAGAATGGAGAAGCTTTACCATGAAGGCTGGACACTATGTGATCCTTCACAACTTCCAATAGAATCCTTTGACATTTTGTTGTCTTCTTTTTCCATGCGTCAAGTGTGGCAGCATCGCTAGAAGTAGGTTTTGGAATTTCTGCATCTATGAACTCCTTCAACCCATTACCCTCCAACACTACCTCCATCCTGTCCTTCCATGCAATATAATTTGAGCTGCCCTCAAGGGCATACTCCAATCGCAATCCGTTGAAAGACATCTCAACTTTGACACCAAGAAAACACTGTTGCAAATTCGAATTCCACCAGCACAAAACTCAACCGCTTTAATGTTTTACAATTGCTCCAATGATCAATATAGCTCTGATACCATATAGAAATTATATAACTGATATGTTATATGTCTAAGATTCTCCCGATCATACACTATTTGACTTCATGCACAATACAGAATCTATTCCACCATTGATCATCATATGCGGAAATTAAATCAATTGCATGCACACATTAAAACCATAAAAATTCACACACATTAACACAGTGATTTACGGGAAAGCCTGAAGCTTAAAACCCCAACTATATGTATATAATATATGTCATAGAGATCATATAACAATCCTCATACAAAGCTTCTCACAAGGTTTCATTACAATCCAATCGCTACACACTAATTAGGTCTGATCTAGCAAATCCATGCACCGATCTCTGCCACCTGCTAGCCTGCCTCTACTGCGCAATCCCTGCTGAAGAATGGATCTGAATGAACTTGAATTGGTCTAGCCTTGCTCACGCAATCCTCATTGGCATCTCCAATCATTGTGTGTTTCAAATCATGCAATAGTATAGTCACAACTGATAGTCAACCTACTCTTTCACCTACCTCTCCACTGGTCTCCACTGAAACTATCCATGCACTGTAGTTAACTAATGTATTATTCAGTTGATTAATGAGTTAATATTTAGTGAACTAATTAATAATTAATTCACACCACTCTCACTAGTGTATCAATCAGTTAGACTAGATACAACTAGCTCAACTATGTCTAACTGAGTTAAACTGAACACAACTCCACCAATTGCCTCAATAACTCCACCAAACTCTGTCACATGAGTTCTAACTGAAGTCTCCAAGCAATAGCTCCACTTAACCCTCAGGAATAGCGTAATTCCTTCTGTCAGCTCTTGTGCCACATCTGTGCACTTAACTGAAGTGCTCCAAGAGAATAAGATAATGTTTAGAGTCCAAATATTATTAAGAGCTAATAATATTCGACATATATATTTTTAGACTGGCAATATAAAAATAGATTATGCCCAATATGTCTAAAAATAGAAGTCCATCTATTTTTCCAACTTGACCAACCATCCACAAATAGCATCCTGCAACTCATAGAATATGATCGACATGTCTAAAAATAGACATAGTCTAAAAATACACTTTGCGCCAAAAATAGCATGTGGGCCCACTTAGTGAAGGCGACTCTTTTCACTAAGCTCATCATCTTGTTGCAATCTCAACACTGTGAAAGTGCGTATATAAGCACTTTCAGTTAAGCAAAAGTGCGTATGGAATCTAGGGTTTTGCTGAAGTATGCGGAAGGAAATTTCTGATATGTTTTGTTGTATTACTGTTGTCTGTCAATGATGTCTTCAAACAGATCTGGGTTGTTTGAATATTGATTATGCTGCTAATTGATTATGATTAAAGATAAGTGGTTGGTTGATTGATTGATGATTCAATGAATGAATTTATGGGGTTATGAGTTTCAATTTGATGTATGTTCTTTGAGCTTAAATGTGTGGAGTGGGTCTAGTTTGAAAATCTAATGAAAAGAGGCCTACAAGTTATGTATGTGGAAGTTGTTGGATCCAGTTTAAAAATTGATGAAACATGGTCTGCAGTGGTGCTGAGGGTTAGAGCCTTCAGTAAGGGGGTCATAGCTCCCTTCCAGCGGTTGCTGGTAAACGATATCAGGGGATAGTAGCTCCCTTCCAGGAGTGGCTGGTAAATGAGATCAGGGGGTTGAAGCTCCCTTCCACTAGTAACTGGAGAACGAGAGAAGGTTGCCGCCTTTTGCAGGTGGGTTCCTGCGTGCTAGTATGAGTCTGCGCCAATACAAAATTGTAAGCAGTTTTCTTTATAATAAATATTGAAGACAGAGACGACAGCAGTGGTGGTTTTCTCCCCAATTGGGTTTCCACCATAAATCCTAGTGTTCATGTGTGTTGCTTATGTGTGATGATCTATTTTTTACTTATGGAACATGCTACTACTTACTAAACATCTAATGAATGAATGATGCATTGATCTAATTAAAGAATTATATGCATAATAAGATCTCTAGTGATACGCAATTTTTCTTAAGGATATTCGCGTGTATACACGAGTTGGGTTCATTAAAGTCATGTATGGAATTTAGTAAGGAAAAATTAAAAGTTTTCAGTAAGCTCTAAATACTGATTCACACCCCCCCCCTCTTAGTATTTTTCCCAACAATTGGTATCAGAGCAGGTCCTTCTGAAGAAGCTTGATCGCTTGAAAGAGATCCGTCACAATGGGAAGGAAGTAAAAGAATAGGGCTACTCAAAGAAAGAAGATATCTCATAAATCATGTACAACACAAAATGAAGAAGATGAAACAGGTATTGATTGTTGTTCTTGTGATTCACTTCCTTGTGCATTATGATATGATAGCGTGACAGTGAGGAAAGGGAAAATATGGTGGTCAACGGCAATAATATTGCACCAAACAAATTTTAAACTTTGTTTTCAAACCCCAAGGAGCGATTTTGGAAAAATAAATAAGGTTTATGTTTCACCAACCCAAACTCTAATGTCTTCGCTTCTAAACCACAGCACTCATGAATAAAATCACTGAACAAGCTTTGTCAACTTACTTGGAGAAAATTGAGCTGAAACAAATTGAGTTTTTATGGAGCGGAAATGAATTTTGGCCTTGGGGGCTCTGTACGCCGTGCACAAGCCCAATGCGCCGCGCTCTGTGGGTGCACCGCGCCCGTTGGAAATTACACTATGAATCTCGGCTCTATGCGCTGCGCTCTGTGGATGCGTCGCGGCCTATCCCAATGCGCCACGCTTAACTTAAACACACAGTCAGCCCTTCTAAATCACAGTTTTGTTCTTTGAACTCCAACTCGACTTTTCTCTTGGATTTTTCCCAATAACTCTTGATGCAAATGGATTAATAATCTTGGAGAAATATCTCATATAGAGATGGTTTTAATTTTTGCTTCTCAATAACCCATTTTGTAATGTTATTAGTTTTGGCACTTTTCATTTAATACAACTCTGTCTTTTTGTTTCCTCACTGACTTTCTGAGCTTGAATGATGAAATTGGTTGATTTTTGTAGGGATGGTGGCATTGAACCTTGGCAAAGGATGACCAGAGTCTGCATGTGAAGTACTACATGGCGGAAAGATACATATTTATTACAAAAATAAATTTGACAATTTCTTCTTCAAAACAGAGTTTTGAAGAAGAAACATCCTCGAGCATATTTGACGATGAAAATCTTGAAATGAAAACTTGTTGAAAACAACCTCATGGCCTGCGGGCATTATTTAACATTTCTGAAGACCAAACCCTAGACCTAGAAAGCGAAATGACTCTTTTGACCAAAATAACCATCTATGACTGTAAATGACATGAACCGAACTTTGATGAATTTTGATAAATTTTGACCAACCCAGCAGGTACAAACATGAGGGAAAACAAGAGAACAAAGCCCTTCCGTCAGATAATGGTATGCACCTAACGGAATGCAGATGAATGAGTGGAATGAGACACCTAAAAATGAAATTCAATAAGAGAAATTATCTTTGACGAAGGGATGTAAATCCCGACTCTAACATTGGCTCCAATGGGGATGGTGGCTCCTTGGAGGTGCCAAGAACGGCAGATCTTTGGGAGAGCAGACCAGTGCCTTCGTCCATTGGGCTATGGAGTCCATTATTTTGACAAAACAACTCAAGACTGTTTACTGAATTTATTTGACTGAAACTTTGACTCAAACTGACTCAACCTTTAAAACAGAAATGACTGAACCAAACCGACTAAACAGACTCAAACCAAAACTGAAATCCTTCTTCAAAATTATAGCCTTCACTTCGGGCCCCAAACTGAAGAAAAGACTACAGTGCACACTTACAATGAAATTGAAATAAATGATATGTACAATGATAATGTGATCAGCAGAAAACATCTTAGAAATGGTACCGCTTGAGCAGCCGACCATTGACCAGCCCTCCTGGACAGTCTTCACCGTTCATCTCCTTCAAAAGAAAGGTGTTCTGACCTCGATATGCTGCAATCTTGAATGGACCTTTCCAGAGATTTTAAAACTTACCGTGTTTACCTTTGTCCTCATTCCTAGCATCCCACTTCAGTACCACTTCCTCCAACTGTAATTTATCCACCTTCGCTTTCCTTTCATAGATCTTCTTGATTCTCTCCTGCAATTTGAATGTGTTCTGGAAGACTTCTTCTCTCGTTTGCTGCAAATGAATCATCTGATTTATCCTTCTCTGCATATGGCTTTCTTCACTACCAGCTTCCTGAAGAAGCTTGACCACCGGAACAGCAAGTGAGGTAGGAAAGATTGTATCTACTCCATAAACTAATTCGAAGGGGGACATACCAATGGACTTCTTTTGACTCACTCGATCAGCCCATAGCGCATTTACCAACTTCTTATGCCAACTCTTCTTATTTATGTCCAGCAAATTTTTAATGATATTGACTAGAGATTTATTGGATGATTCCGCCAAACCGTTGCCTTGCGGATGATAGGCGGTTGAATGCCCCAAAATAATTTTATACCTAGCACAAAAATCAATCATTTTTCTTGATTTAAAAGTTGCGGCATTATCAGTGATCAATTTACTCGGGCAACCAAAACGAGACAAAATGTTGTTCTCAAGGAAAGAAATGATTACCTAATCGGTGGCTTGTCTTGTGGGAACTACTTCGATCCATTTCGTGAAGTAATCAGTGGCTGCTAGAATCCATCGGTGCTGTTCTGAAGAAGGAGGATGGATCTCCCCAATGAAATCCAAACCCCACTGCTGAAAAGGGGTGCTTACCTCAATAGGCTTGAGTGGAAATGGCTGTAATTTCTGTCTTCCTTCAAAAATCTGGCACTCATGGCAGCCTTTGACTATTTTATACACATCAGCAAACAATGTCGACCAATAGTACCCTGCTCTCAAAATCTTATTGGCTGTTGTTTTCCAAAAATGATGACCCCCGCAGTCTCCTCTATGGAAATCCTCCATTACCTGCTTCGCTTCTTCCTCCACCAAACAATTCAATAAAACACCACCCGGATCTTTCCAATAAAGTGCAGAATTCAAAATACAAAATTTTGCAGCCTTCAGTTTCAAAGTTCTACCTTTGTTTCTAGTCATGCCGGGCGGTGATGACAAATTTTGAAGAACATAGACGATATCTGAATACCATGGGGAAGCAACAAACATTTCCGATACCTGAAGTGGCGAATTTTCCTCATCCTCATCAGACATAGCAGCAATCAAATTTATGTCTAATTCATGCAAATTCGATTCAGCCATAAGCTTCACCAGCCCCTGTCCCTTGATAAGTTTCGTGGGCCTTATTTCCACATCATATTCTAGCAAAGCTACAATCCACTTGCCACGTCTTCCTTCCGGATCAGTCTGTACTAAAACATCTTTCACGGCAGCGTTAGGAACATAAGCCAAAATATGGGAATGCAAAATGTATACCCGGAAATCCTTCAATGCTTTTACCAGTGCCAGAGCTTGCTTCTCAATGATGTTGTACTTCAAGGCTGCGTCTCTAATAGTTCGACTGAAAAACGCTATTGGCTTCTCATGCCCATCTCTTTTCTGCATTAACACAGCTGCCATGGTATGTTCCGAAGCAAAGGAAAACAAAATAAAGTCTTGGGTGTAATCCGGGTTGATTAACACCGGAGCTGAAGATAGTGCCAACTTCACTAAATTAAAGGAATTTACCGCCTCTTCAGTCCACTTCACTTGGCTGTTCTTTTTCAGCATATTTGTTATTTCTCTTAAATGTTCAGCAAGGTTAGGGACAAAACGGCGTAAAAAGTTCATCTTACCATTAAAAGACTAAATTTCCCTCTTGTTCTTGGGAGGGTCAATTTTCTGAATTGCTTCAACACGTGCTGGATCAATACTAATGCCATCTTTTGAAATAATATGACCAAGTAATTTGCCTTCATCCATGGCAAATAAGCTCTTTTTAGGATTAAGCGAGACACCATATTTTCTGCACTTTTGAAAGACAACTTTCAAGTGATACATATGCTCTTCATCTGAATTGGAAAAGACCGTCAAATCATCAAGGTATATAACAAGGAAAACATATTTCTCATTCGCAAAAGCCATGTCCATCGCTCGCTGGAAAGTTGCGCCAGCATTTTTCAAACCGAATGGCATCTTGGCATAGTGGAATGTTCCCCACGAAGTGGTGAACGTTGTTTTGTCACGGTCGTCCTCATGGACCAAAATTTGGTTATATCCAGAATAACCATCGAGTAGTGACATGCGAGATGCTCCAACTACTCGCTGCAATATATGATCCATCTTAGGCAATGGATAATTTTCCTTCAATGACACATTGTTCAGATTTCGGAAATCAATACACAATCGAATCTCACTTGTCTTTTTCCGCACTGGCACTAAATTGGAAATCCAATCAGAAAATCTGATGGGAACAATGATTCCTGCTTTGTACAACCTGTTTACCTCCTTCTCAATCGATGGCAGCAACTTCGGATTGATTCTTCTTAGCTTTTGTCTGAAAGGCTTCTGATTGGGCTTGATTGGGATAGTATGTTGAATTATATTGGTGTCATACGTCTTTAAATATGAGTAATCCCAAGCGAAAGCATCAGCAAATGAAGACAACAAACTCACATATTCAGCTTTTACCTTTGGTGGCAATGATTTGGATAACTTCACCATCTTGGGGTCTTCAGCTGTTCCAATATTTACATCTTCAACTCCTTTTTCAATCGGTCGTAAGGTTGGCTTTTTAGCCACATCATCCTGATCGAAGAGCTCTTCTAAAGGTATCAAAACTTTAGGAATAACGTTATCTTTCAGCTGCAACACTTCCATTTGATTGACTTGAACATCATCACCATCATCATATTCTACATCAATTGAGGTATCTTTGAACTTCCCTTTATTTTGCAGAAAATCATTAATCTCATCATCATCTTGGAAAACTTGCCAACATCTTTGATTATCCGGGACGATAGGACGGTGCTTCACATGGATCTCGAATTTATTACTTGAATTCATTGGGATCTTCAAGTTACTTGATGCCTTAGCAAGTGCATCTGCAATTCCATTTTTAATGCGAGGAATACAAGTCAAAGTATAATCTAAAAACTGCTTCAAAATATCCAGAACAGCATTACGGTAAGCCCGCATCCGGGGATGTTTCGTTTGGTATTCACCCTTTACTTGCTTAATCACCAATTCGGAGTCGCCATAAACTAAAATTCTCTTAGCATTCAGCTTTCTAATAATCTTTAGGCCAGCAATCAGAGCTTCATACTCAGCCTCATTGTTTGAACAATCAAATGCTAATTTGTAAGAACATACTCGTACATTGCTCAGTACCTTATTTGGAGTGGAGAAAGGGCTACGTACCCAAATACCAATTCCAGCACCATCACTCCCGACTGTACCATCGAAATCCATGGTCCATAGACCCTCTTCATCATCATCTAAGTGCTGGAATTGTGCTAGCTCTGTTTTTTCTGCTTGCTGTCCACTATCTTTAGCTGATTGCTCAACTGTGCTTTCCGGTTTTTGCCTTTCTTTCTGCAAAACTTCTCTGAAATGCTCGGTAATCTCTGGAATATCTTCTTCTTGAACTAACTGACTATCTACATCATTGAAACTATCGGCAAACAAAACAAAAGACTCTAAATCTGTATGTACATAATTAATCGGATGATTGACCGGTTTCTCCTTGGTTGTAATCATATACTTCATTTTTTGTTCCCGGTACAATTTTCTCATTTGGCCAAACACGGGAATCATTGCATAGGATAAATCTAAATGTAATGTCCCTTTCAATTTTTCTCCCCAAGATCTGGAAAGCAGCATACCAAATCTGGGAGGAATTTCTGCTACAACAACGTCCATCAAAACATTCTTTGTAGGAATTTGATCCAAGCTTACAACCAAGTCTTTAATGAGCCCAATACATCTCACTCTGCTAGAATCAAATGAATAAAGATCATGGTACTTCCTAGTGATGTCTAAACCCAACTTCTCCATGACTGCTTTCGGCATAAGATTATGGGAAGCACCGGAATCGAACATGGCATTATGCAATACAAACTCATGTAATCGAAGACTGATATAAAAAGGAGGCACTTCGCTGTCCGGAGACTCACCATCTAAAGATGGTCCAAATATCAGTTCCAGTTGATCATCTTCAATATTCACCATATCAGACATTGGATCGAAATTCAAAATTTTGGAAACTTGACCCTTATAACTGATGTTCCTCATTAATTCAGTCAAGGGAATGGATACCTTTAATTTAGAAATATCATTCTCCAAACTAAAGGCTGAAGTCTTCTCGATCTCTTTGGCTGGAACATCTTTCTTTTTAGCCTTCTCCCTCATTGTAATTGGCTGATTTGATTTTTCTGCTGATGATGACTTGGTGGCAGCGGGATCAACTATCTCTTTTGCTTTCTTTTGTGCAACAAGTGAATCGTTTTTAGGTGCTGAAACTTCCTTTCTCTTTTGGATTGGATTGACAGGCACATCTCTGTTTCTAAGAGAATATTGCTTCTGCTGGGCTGACAAGGCATTCATATAACCTCTCTGATACTCATCCGACTCTTCTTCAAGAGCTGCATCATTAGCCAAGATAAAATCCTCATCTCTTTGTACCGCTGAACTTTCTGCATACTCCTCATCTTTAGTGATATAAATAGGCAAATCATCAGGAGTAAAGAAATTATTTTCCTCCCCTACTACATCATCTTCTTCATCTGAATCCTGACCAACAAAATTTTGCTGAAGAGGTGTCTTTACTTGCTGCTGGACTGCTGGTTCTTGTGCTCGCTGTTCTCGTTGTTTGATCCTGAATTGGGGCTGCTGCTGACCACGAAAATTTGGATTTCGAATCTGCGGTTCGGGCCTATCAAGAGTGAACCTTTCGAACATTTTTTCCACTTTACGAAGTAGCTGATATGATGTAGATGTAGAAGCTTCTTCCTTTATCACAACTTTCTTCTCTGCTTTCAATCTAGCTCTCTTGTCATTCAAATTTGCCTCAACACTCACAGCAATCTTCTGCATGTCCTCTAAAGTGGGCAGATCTCTGTCTCGTAATGAATAAGCCATCTCCGGATCAAAACCATCCGGGAACTTAAGCAAAGCTGATTTCTCAGATGGCCTTAAATCATCAGGAATAGCATTATAAACTTCATTAAATCTGATAATATAGTCTTGGACGGACTCACCAGGATTGCGCTTGATCTTGGTATACTCAGAAGTGATTTGAAGTGGATCTTTCTTCATTTCCCACCGATCTAGAAACTATCTTTGAAGCTCTTCTAATGTATTAATACTCCTGGGCTGCAAAGCTCTGAACCATTTACGTATCTCACCTCCAAAAGTTTTCACAAACAATCTCATGGAGACATTCTCTTCATCAATTTCATGGAGATCAAAGAATTTTGTCATTCTATCAATATGCTGCTGAGCAGGAACACTCTGAGGAGTACCATCAAACAAAGGGATTTTACTCTGATAATCAGCGGGCATAGGATCCAAATTCTGGGGCAAGACAAGAGGTGTGAATCTAGCAGCCATTGCTCTTGGTGGATTTATGATATGTCTTGGAGAAACGGGTGGAGTAGGAGCAGTAGGTGTACGAGGTGTATGTGGTGGAGATGGAGGAGGAACTACTGCAGATTGCTGATCAGATATTAATGGTTGTACGGGAATGGTAGGAATGAAAGAAGGTTCAACGTGAACTTGTGAATCAGATGTAACTACTGATGGACCAAGAGTTTCAGAAGCATATTCGATAAACTCAGGAATATTTGATGGCACAATAGAGTTCTGAAGGTTCAAGATGTAATTATCAATGGATCTATTAGCTTGTTCAACCTCAAGATACTTGATAAACTCAAGATTTATGACGGTAGAACCAGTAGCACTTTCAGATTTAGTTTCAAACAACGAAAACTCGAACTGATCATCAAACTCAATATCTTCAATGAATTTAAATACAGTAGGGTATGAATGAGATTTAAACAAAGGGATCATAGGACTTTCTCGACGGAGGATTCTTGAAATCAGATTAGGATTCTCATACACTGGAGGTGGATCAGGATCGGGATTAGCTCTTGTATGTCTTCTGGAAGCCAGTGTGTTGATCTATTCAAAAATCAAAGGACAAAACCGATCTATTTCAGCCTATCAAATTCTAGACTCAATCACCCAGGATTCTAGAACAATGTAATATACTGGGGTAATTCACAAGTCAAATGTCACGTTCACAAGCTAAACCGGATATTGACTGAAGCAGCGTTTATCTACTTCCGCCAATGCAAGGCAAAAGCGTTTCGAAAGCTACCTGGCATAACTTCAGGCTCCGTCTGTAACTTATGAAACAAATAACACCAACAAGCAAACCATTTTATTCCCCAGTATGGTCGCCACTATGTTAGAGCCTAAATCCACCTTAGGCTGAGGTAAGGCAGAAAAAGGACAACACCAAACCACGCTCAGCCTCGTAGCTATCCCTACGAGGACAGGAGAGGGCTCTCTCCGGGTCAATCTCAGCGAAAGGTATTCAAAGGGGCTTGAGATGACTAAAAAAACAACTGATCTTAGGCTAGACAAAAAAATAGGAGGATTTGATTTTGATTTTTTGGGATTTTGTTGGAAAAAGGGGAAAGACAATTTTCAGGCTTGGGAATGAGGCCAATTTCTTGCAGAGTTCAAGTTGGGGCGAGGTAGGCAGCGGCTTTGATGTCTTAGATTCAATGAATGGATAGAAAATACTGCTGAAGAGCTGAAGAGGGCAAGGAGATGCAAGGATCCTCTTTAAACCGACGAAAACATATGAAACTAAACAAAAGTTTAAGGCAGAGCACCAGCAAACTAATGAATTCTACCTTAGTTACTCATTTGTTTAATTCAGAAGCAAAGAGAAGGGAAATGGCATACATATAACATTAATGAAACTTCCAATAACATGAGAAGAACATCATCAAAACTTAGAAGCCACAAGGATCCCAACAAGTGCTGCAAAACTCTGGTCTTTCCTTTGCCAAAAATCTGAAATGAATATACAATGTGGTGCCAAACTTTTCCCAAGAGTCCAACCCTAAAAATGCCTCAGAAAATACAATATATAGACCATCCTAACCCCTTCCCATGCCTCTAGGGGTCGAGATCATCATTCTAGGAGCTGTTTGAACCAATTCTAAACATGGAACTGAAATCTGGGCAGCCAAACAACTTGCCTCTATATGCTAGGAAACTGATCCATTCACTTAATTTTCACTTTTTAGTGAATGAATCCTCTAGAACAAGTAAAAACATGCCAAATTTACATCATAGCCACAAAATTACATCAAGATAGATCAATAATTACATCCAAAAGTGAAACTAGTCAAACTGGCTGAATTTCTGAGCTAAAAAGTGAAATTTGGGCAAAATTCCTCTATGCGTCATGCCAGAAAACTCAATGCGCCGCGCCACTTTAAGCCTATTTTTGGTGCACTTCCTGAAGTCCAAATTGAGATAATGATAGCTCGTTGGAAAGCCCTAGATGTCTGATATCCAACCCAAGTGGAAGTTTTCAATTTGGAGTTCATTTGCCCCTCCAAAACTTCAATATCCCAAGACTGGTTCCTGCTGGTGCAAAAAGTGGCAGAAAGGCCATTTTTGGAGTGTTTTTTACCTTTAAGACCACCCAGAACTTCATGAAATCTCTCAACCATTCCTGAGCATGCATAATTTACCATAAAAAACCCAAAAATATCAATTTTTCCTCCAGAAGATGTCCCAATCATAAGCGCGCGTCGAGTGGCGCGACGCGTCAGGCGGAAAAACCTGTTTTGCAACCAAAATTTTCAAAATGACAAAATTTTCTCCAAATTTGCTGAAATTCGGAGTGAAGGTCTCCCATCATGTCTCATGATCAGCCAAGGAAGCTTCGGCCAATATTCGGAGTGGATCAGGCCTTTTCCAACATTTCAGTGCTCTTCTCAACCTCGCCTTTAGGATCTTCATCTTGGCTCTGCAAACGTGTGTGCGGGCCCAATAGTGGTTCTTCATATGTCTAAGCATGTCTTTTTCTCTATTGGCCTTCACCAAGAGCTTCTCCAGATAAATTTTGACTCTCGTAAGGCAAGTCTCTCACCCAAATGGTGTCATGTCACCTGGTCTCTTCCGGGCTAATTCCCGGTCTTTGCGAATTTGCTGCAACTCTATGAGTGTCTGCTCATCCTCCAGTTGTTTATTCCGCTGCTCCAAGTAATTTATAACCCACTGAGCTCTCTGAAATTTCTCGGTCAGTGTATTGATCTCGGCTTTTTTCTCCTGGATGATTTCTTTCAGTTTTGAGCTGGGAGAGCTCGAATCAACATCGATCAATATAAAATCAATATATTGGCCTCCTGAAGGGCCCTCATCGTGCATAGGCCTCTTGCCTCTGTCCTGAACCTGTACCTGTGCTGATGTCGAAGGCGAGACCCCTTCCACGTCAAGTGGAGATAGTACTTGCGCTGCTGATGAAGGCAACGAGACCCCTTCCACCCCTGGTGGAGATAGTACTCGTCGTGCTGCTGCAAATAAAGCTCTGTGGCCTCTCTGATATGTCACACACACTGGAGCACTGATAGGCTCAGTCTCGGGAAACTCAAACTGATGCGAAGGCTCTCCCTCATCATGAACAATCTCGGGAGGAGGTTGAGGGGTTGCAAAGAAGTCACGAGAAATGAACTCATCCCATGCGATGCCCTGCAATCCAAGCTGATGTACTACAATGATTTTGATGAGCGCATAATGATAAATGTTGTTATTTTGCTGCTATGGAGTCTTCTTCTACACCAGGGTAGTCATCCGCTCTATGTTTTGACACATGAAATATGGAATACTCATCAGTATCACTCTCGTAAAATGCATCAAAAGTCTGATGTGATATGCATAAAGACGTGAGAACCGACCCTCACAAATGAAATATCTAATGATGAGCTTCATTAATGGCACATAAGACTCCTTTAGAAACTGGAATGGAAATACTCTGCTCAGCTGCCTCAAATATCCAGGTCTGATGTAAGGCTCATAATATGCTCTATCCAGCTGCTGTCTCTTATTCCACTCTTCACCAATGTTCGGTATCCCGGTCGCCTCAGAAATAGTCTCTGGTGTCAAAGTGAAGTTCACTCTAGCAAGGTTTACATGACCATCACGCAAATGTAAAACAAATAAGTGAACCAACTCCTGATGGTGCTGAATCTAAGATATCATCTCACAATACCGAAAACATGAATGTTGCTGAAAGCATGTCATTGCAAGCGGGCAGGCCTGCAATTGAGCCAAAGAAGTGGGCTCCTCCCTGACGTGCCTGCCACTTTTATGAGACCTCCTTGGTACATTTACCTCTGCGGTTGAATCACTGTCCTGCTCATATCCCTGCTCATATGATGAATTTGTCTCTGACATCATGCTGAAAACAAGGTGTTTGACAAGTATGTGTTGATATATGTATGGTGAAAACAAGATTTTGTGTATGTTTTAATGCCAAATGTGCCACATATGTAATGAGAGGCTGCAAGGAAATATTACAATGAATACAATAGACTGTCAAGGGAATTTGGAGTGGAAGTACAGACACTCACTGTTTGAGAAACTTCGAAATTTGGACAATTTATAAGTGATATGGGAATGAGTGATAGTGATGGGGGTAGTTTTTTAGGAATAGGAGTGAGTGAAATGACAAAATATACCTGGGTCAAGTGAATTTAAGGATATAGAGACAATCCCTGAATGTTCTGGAAATTAGGATTTTGTCAATGGAGGGAAGTGATGGCAAGTGATAGGGTTTGAGGATTTAAAACCTGGGACAAAGGGTATAAGGGATATGGGACAGCGGGAATAGGAGAGGGGATTATGATATGATAGTGTGACAGTGAGGAAAGGGAAAATATGGTGGTCAACGGCAATAATATTGCACCAAACAAATTTTAAACTTTGTTTTCAAACCCCAAGGAGTGATTTTGGAAAAATAAATAAGGTTTATGTTTCACCAACCCAAACTCTAATGTCTTCGCTTCTAAACCACAGCACTCATTAATAAAATCACTGAACAAGCTTTGTCAACTTACTTGGAGAAAATTGAGCTGAAACAAATTGAGTTTTTATGGAGCGGAAATGAATTTTGGCCTTGGGGGCTCTGTACGCCTCGCACAAGCCCAATGCGCCGCGCTTTGTGGGTGCGCCGCGCCCGTTGGAAATTACACTATGAATCTCGGCTCTATGCGCCGCGCTCTGTGGATGCACCGCGGCCTATCCCAATGCGCCGCGCTTAACTTAAACACACAGTCGGCCCTTCTAAATCACAATTTTGTTCTTTGAACTCCAACTCGACTTTTCTCTTGGATTTTTCCCAATAACTCTTGATGCCAATGGATTAATAATCTTGGAGAAATATCTCATATAGAGATGGTTTTAATTTTTGCTTCTCAATAACCCATTTTGTAATGTTATTAGTTTTGGCACTTTTCATTTAATACAACTCTGTCTTTTTGTTTCCTCACTGACTTTCTGAGCTTGAATGATGAAATTGGTTGATTTTTGCAGGGATGGTGGCATTGAACCTTGGAAAAGGATGACCAGAGTCTGCATGTGAAGTACTACATGGCAGAAAGATACATATTTATTACAAAAATAAATTTGACAATTTCTTCTTCAAAACAGAGTTTTGAAGAAGAAACATCCTCGAGCATATTTGACGATGAAAATATTGAAATGAAAACTTGTTGAAAACAACCTCATGGCCTGCGGGAATTATTTAACATTTCTGAAGACCAAACCCTAGACCTAGAAAGTGAAATGACTCTTTTGACCAAAATAACCATCTATGACTGTAAATGACATGAACCGAACTTTGATGAATTTTGATAAATTTTGACCAACCCAGCAGGTACAAACATGAGGGAAAACGAGAGAACAAAGCCCTTCCGTCAGATAATGGTATGCACCTAATGGAATGCAGATGAATGAGCGGAATGAGACACCTAAAAATGAAATGCAATAAGAGAAATGATCTCTGACGGAGGGATGTAAAGCCCGACTCTAACAAGAGGAAAGATTAGACAAACATATTATGATTCCTATGCTCCCTTTTCTGGTCACATAAGATGTTATGCTTGTAACAAGTATGGGCATGTAGAGAATCAAAGTATTGTGATTAAGTATTAAAAATGATGAGCAGTCTGAAAAGAAAAGCATAGGTCAAAGCAGAATATTAACCCTACTGCAGTCATCCATTTCTAAAGTTTACTTCTAATAATGACTACAAGAGTGATTTAAGATACATTATAGGAATCAGTAATGTATCATCACAAGGGGAGCAATATATGGTGATTCCCATGGTTGGTTTGGTAATTATGGTTGTGTTTATCTATAACAGTGCATCTGATGTGACAAGAGAAGAAAGGTACAGGTGGTACAAATTTAGGGGGAGATGAAGCTGTGAAATCTTCAGTATTTCACTTTCTATACATGAGTTTCATGAACTAAAGCCGCATATACACGCGAGTTCCAATTATGACAGTTGCGTATGTTTTTCTCTAATACGAAAAACAATGAGGAAGACTCAAGAATAGTTTTTGATATGCTGATGATCGTAGTACATTTCTTGATCTGATGTTGATGGTTATATGTGCTGATATGATATTAAGTTTTTATTATCTACTTGATGAAGATGCTTTGATGAATTGGTTGGTGAAGATGTTCAGGATGCTTAGGCTTAGGGGGAGCATTAGCCTTGCTGTGAATAATGCATTGTTGGCATTATGATGATTCTGAACTATGATCTCTCTGTTGAGATCTTTTGGTCTTGGTTATAAACAAAAAACAGAAAAACAAAAGACATATTTGTAATTTGATATTGAAAAGGTCATGTTTAGACCTATGATGTAAAAATGTTATATTCAGTCATGAAAGGACTTGTTCAAAATTTGTAACCCCACTTGGTTGGATAGTTCAGTCAAATATTTAAATCCACTTTATTGGATCATTAATGTAAGTATGAGTCCTTGGTGATAGGAAAGGTCATACTCGGTTGAGTTATAGAGTCATGTACTTCATTGAAAAATATGTTTGAAGATTCAGCATGAACTCAGGGGGAGCATGGTCAATATAGTGCACATCAGATCTGCAGAGCTCTTCTTTATACAAGGAAAGAGAAACCTTGTTTCAGTATTGATCCGCCCTTTTCCCTTGATGTCAAAGGGAGAGTATTTTGGTGTTTGAATAATGGTTATGAGTAATGTATTTATCTATTGTGATGATCAAACACCATCATGGTTGCTATCAAGTCCGAAGGGGGAGATTGTTGGCAATATGTTGCAATATGTTGTCCTTGATGGCAACCTACTTGATGAAGTTGTTCTTGATAGATACCTACTTGATGAGTTGCCTTTTGATAGCAACCTATGTGTTAAAGATGTAAAAATGATGTATCTACAGATCAATTCAGATGTGACAAAGAAAGAAATTCCAGTAAGTGCTAGTAAAATGAAACAGGAAAGACTTCTTAATGTATACGCAAGTTTGATGAAGGAAAATCGCGTATGGATGCAATGTATATGCTACTTTTGTTAAGGCAACCACGTATACATCCAGAATTATCATATACACATTTTTTATGAAGAGAATTCGTGTATATACGCGGGAAAGAAGAAGCAATGTCGCGTATGCCTTTTGCACTCTAAATTTATGATACCAAGGGGCATTACCATGGTATCAGCCCACAGTATTGAGTGTTGTATCTTCTATTTGATTCCATCCAAGAATACCATAGGAAGCTGTGTGGTTTTGGCCCATGGTATTGGTAAAGGCTAAAACTATATAAGGAGAAGAAGATCATAGTGCAAGGGTGTGCATGTGTCTAGGTATTGAATGAATACTTCACTCTGAAGTATATCTGCATGGAATGGGTTACATTTTATTGATAGATCTGAATTAATAATGCACCTATGAATAAAATGATGGATCGGGATCTCTAGACTTGAAATGACTATGTATTTTCTAGATCTGTTTATGGAATGTTTAGATCTGTGATCTAGCGAATGTTTGTTGAAGTGAAGGGTTAGATCTAAGATGATTATTTATTCTGAAGAGTTGCGCAGTCCTGAAATAGTTGCAGATCTATACACGATTTTGTCTCTGTAAAAGCGCTTATATATGCAGGTTTTTTTTAGCAAAAGCACGTATGGAACTATTTTGAAGAGATGCATAGTTCTGTAATGTTTGCAGATCTATACGTAGGTTTGTCTCTGTGAAAGTGCGTATATATGCAGGTTCAATTAGCAAAAGCGCATATGGAATCTAGGGTTTTTCTGAAGTATGTGGAAGGAAATTTCTGATCTGTTTTGTTGTATTACTGTTGTTTGTCAATGATGTCTTCATACAGATATGGGTTGTTTGAATACTGATTATGTTGCTAGTTGATTATGATTAAAGATCAGTGGTTTTTTGATTGATTGATGATTCAATGAATGAATTTATGGGGTTATAAGTTTCGTTTTGATGTATGTTCTTTGAGCTTAAATGTGTGGAGTGGGTCCAGTCTGAAAATCTGATGAAAAGAGGCCTACAAGTTGTGTTATGTGGAAGTTGTTGGATCCAGTTTGAAAATTGATGAAACGTGTTCTACAGTGGTGTTGAGGGTTGGAGCCTTCAGTAAGGGGGTCGTAGCTCCCTTCCAGTGGTTGCTGGTAAACGAGATCAGGGGGTGGTAGCTCCCTTCCAGGAGTGGCTAGTAAACAAGATCAGGGGGTTGAAGCTCCCTTCCAGTAGTAACTAGAGAACGAGAGAAGGTTGCAGCCTTTTGCAGGTGGGTTCCTGCGTGTTGGTATGAGTCTGTGCCAGTACAATATTGTAAGCAATTTTCTTTATAATAAATATTGAAGACAAAGACGACAGCAGCGGTGGTTTTCTCCCGAATTGGATTTCCACCATAAATCATGGTGTTCATGTGTGTTGCTTATGTGTGATGATTTATTTTGTTCTTACTACACATTCTTACTACTTACTAAACATCTGATGAATGAATGATGCACTGATCTAAGTAAATAATTATATGCATAATAAGATCTCTGGTCATACGCAAGTTTTCTTAAGGATATCCGCGTGTATACACGAGTTGGGTTCATTAAAGTCGCGTATGGAATTTAGTAAGGAAAAATTAAAAGTTTTTAGTAAGCTCTAAATATTGATTCACCCCCCCCCCCTCTCATTATTTTTCCCAACACAGAGGTCGTCACGTGGCAGCACGGGGGCCACCAAAAATTGGTTAAGTCCAAATTTCACCTCCATGGGATTCGAAATCGCGACCTCTTTCCAAACAATGCCAAGTATTCACATGTCATGTTACCTTATCACTTGTTAGCTATATGTATTAAACTATATTAAAATGTGATATGGGCGAACTATGGGGTAAGGTGCCAAGGCTTAGCCCCAGCCCCCCAAAAAATCCACCATACGACCTCACGGTGGAACGAAGGGCGCAGAATAATGGTGCAGGTTTTTAATTCAAAAATTTTTGACCACCAAAATATTGCATTACATAAATGCACTTTTTTTAATTAAAAAAAAAAAAATTCAAACCATATTATATGGTTGAAAATGCAGATTTATGGCGTTAGTGGACAAACTAACGATCTGACAATTTTGCCCTAAATTTCGCGAAATTGTCACTCCGTTAGCAAAATTCCAGGCAAATTTGTAGGATCAGTCTGGATTTTGGGGAATTTGTGGAGCAGTTAGTGCCAAAGCTTGGGGAAGTCATAACTTCTTCATTTTTTGGCCAAATTCAAGGCAAAAAGAGGCTACAAAAGCATTTTTGGGAATTCTAATACTCATGGAACATGTTTCAGAGTTGTTTGATCATTGTAAACACATGTAATCACACTTTTGAGCATAATAGAAGAGGGTCAAGCCATTAGAAGCTGGAACAAGTAGACGTAGCACACACGGGGTGAACTCCTTCATCATGTTTTGTTATGTGACTGTTTATGGTGATGTTCATGTACATTAGATGTTGTTGTTCAATGCTTCATTTATCTTAATTTTCTCATGAAATTCACATAAAAACACATAAAAACTCATGTTAAACTTGCAATTAACCTCATCATCCTCAAGCACTTTCTTTATATTCTAAATTGGATCTTAGCACAACAAAACTAATATTCCCATTCAGATCAAGTTGGTAGCATAGCACTAGGTTTACTTGTGCAAGGAGGATTTAATTTTTTTTGCAAGTGTTTAAATGCTTACAAGGTTTAAGCTTAAGAGAGGAGAAGGAAAGCTTGTGGGTGCAAGTTCTAAAATTGGAGCAAGGAGAAGGAGGGAAGAGTTGCCACAATCTCCACCACAATTTTCACCCCCTTTTGTACCTGAGGCTTCAGTAAGCATGTCACATGAAGGAGAGTCTGGAAGTATGTCAGAGGATGTGAAGGCTTTTAGGAAGGATTTCTTTGACATGGCAGAAATGGTGAAAGTCCTTTATGAAGAGAGGAACACCAGACTACAGGGTGAAAACTCCAGACCTCCAAGAGGCGAGTGTTCTCTAGGAGGAGGAGGTAATGAGAATGGTGATAAACCACCATCTTCTCCACCATCATCATATTTTTCCACAGCAACTCTTATACAAGTGGCTAGTGTAGAAAGTCCCTCAAAGAAGGAAGATGGACAAGTATGCACCTTTTTTCCACATGATGATGAGGATGAGGTTCTATCAGCACCAAAGTCCAAAGAGTTGAAAGAAGAAAGACCAAGAGTCCAAGAGGACACCTCAAGAATCAGGAAAGAGTTTAAGAGCATCTTTGTCCCTCAGTCTAAAGATGAGGAAAATTCTAAGCATATACATGCAATTTATTTACATGAAACTGTTGATTTAAGCTCTTTTGCAGCCTTTGAAAAGCATAGCAAAGGCATAGGAACAAAGCTCTTGTCCAATATGGGCTTCAAGGGAGGAGGCCTTGGAGTGAACAATCAGGGCATTATCCATCCAATTGATGCAAAGGAGAGACCTTGATATGAAGGTTTGGGCTATATCAAAAATGAAGAATGGTCTTCCAGCGATATCTCTCAGGTATCTTGTTATTTTTTTTCATAAGAGAGGGCATGAGGAGGAAAAATGTTGGGATTTTCATCTGGAAATTGTACCAGCTTGGTTTCTAAATAAAAAGGATGACATTAAGTCCAAAACATCTCTAAGGAGAGAAGAGAAAGTTAAATAAGATACTAAGACAATTTCTTCTCGCCATTCAAGTTCCTCGTGTAAGAATCATAACCTAAAGGACAATCATGAGAGGTATAAGCATCCTAATTATTCAAAGGATTTTTATGATGACACACCACATGATGATTTGAATAACATGTTGTGGAATATTTTTTCATGCACTTTATGTCATGCACCTAACCATTGTGTAGCTAAGTTCCACAAAAGGAAATAATTAGTCAAGAAGATGAATATGTCAATTGGAATTGAGACCAAGACGGGAAATTATCATCCAAGTTTAAAGACATTTGTGCCAAGAGAGGATCACAAAATCTTTTGGACTCATTTCAATATCAGTGGGAATTGGGTCAAGAAGTGTTGGAAATTGCATTTGCAACTTCATCCTTACAAGGGCAAGCAAGCCATGCAAGCACCTAAGGAGGAAGTGACAAAGCAAAAAGTGGCACAAGCTGCGACCATCCATGAAGCGACTCAAGAAGGAAAACAAGTTCAAATAGAGGGTTCATTCACCTAATTGGGTAAGAAATGAACAGGCTACTTGTCTAGTTGAGTATCATAAATATTTTTAAAGCACTTGTTGCATATCCCCACAATTGGGCATTTTGAAAAAGTGATGTTTGTGAATAAATCACTTATATGCCACAGTGATTTCTTTGGCATTGTTATGTTATTTTGGCTTGATGATGATTCATTTTGTATGGGAATTTGAGAGTCAAATTTATTATGATATTGTAAAAGGAATTTCTATTTCTGGACATTTTAGTAAGCATCATAAACTTTGGGATGGGCAGTTCCAGTACATTCAATATGTTACAAGTGTCTCACTCATTTACACAAGTATTTACCATGTGAAGCTTATTTGGGTTATTTTACAAAGTCTTTTTGGATTTTATCCTTGGTAAATATTTTTCAGCAAGAGTGTTCTATTTGTGACATTGGCATACATCAGATGTCAAAAATGCAAAGTGCAGAAATACCAAAGCAAAGCCAAAAGTTGTTGAACAATGGAACCACTCAACCATTTCTTCTGCCATGTAGTGCACCTATGGTTTTGGTGCCCAAGAAGAATGGAAAGCATTTTTTGTGAGGGACAAAGGGATTGGCTTTCATCAAATAAGAGTTGTTGAAGTAGGTATGTGGAAGACAACGTTTAACACCAAACAAGGTTTGTATGAATGGCTTACTATGTTTTATGTTCTTTGTGATTCTCCTACTACTTTCATGCATATGAAGAATGATGAATTGGAGCCATTTCTAGATGTGATAGTCCACTTGTATGACATTGTCATTTTAAGAAATTTCGCTATGAACATGTCATGTATAAGAGAAAAATACTTTGTCATAAAGCATGAACATTTGTTTTTGAAGATGTCAAAGTATGAGCTAGGTAAAAATTATTTGATGTACTTGGGCTTTAATGTTGGAGGAGGTAAGTTAAAGGTAGAACCTCTCCAAGTTTGACACCATTGTAAATTGGTCAAAACCCAAGATGGTCATCTTGATAAAAGGTTTTTTGGGAGAAACCCAATGTTGGAAGAAATATTTTGTAAATATTTATATATTGCAGCTCCTTGGCATGCATTTACATGTGTGAAAAAGGTCTTCTTGTGGGGAGGAAAACAACAAGAGGCATGTGATGCTTTGAAGCAAAATATCATTTCATATTTTATTTTCTCTTTTAACTTGAAAAGGTCATTGTATAAATTTGAATAACTGTTAAATTATTCACCGAGATTATCCTGATCACACAATATTTGAGCTTCATGCATAATACATAACCTCTTCTACTATTGATCATCAATTTTCAGAAATTAAACAATCGCATGCGCACATTAAAACCATAAACAATCACACATATAAACACAGTATTTATGGGAAAGCTTAAAGCTGAAAACCCCCAACTATCTGTATATTATAATGATAGAGATCATGTAACAATCATTGTACAAACTCCTCACAAGCTCTCGGTACAATCTCCAATTGTTACACACTACACAAGCTCAGATCATACAAAACACATGTTCCAATCTGCTCCACTTGTTAGCCAGCCTCTACTGCGCAGTCCAATATGGATAATTACCAGATCAAGGTTCAAATCCCACTGGTATGTACTGCGCAATCCTCATTGGCTTCTCAATCAATGTGTGTGCAAATCTCATGCACCAGTATAGTCACAACTGATAGTCACACTTGCTCTTTCACATACCTCTCCTTTGGTCTCCCAGAAATATCCATGTGAGAGTTAAACGTGTATTCTTTAGTTGATTTATGAGTTTATAATTAGTGAATTAATTAATAATTAATTCACCCCACTCTCACTAATTGTATCTATTAGTTAACTTGGATACAAAAAGCTCAACTATGTTTAGATTAGTTAAACTGAATACAACTCCACTAACTTCCTCAATCAACTCCACCAAACTCTGTCACATGAGTTCTAACTGAAGTCATCATGCAATAGCTTCACTTAAACCCTAGGAAAAACGTATTTCCTTCTGTCAGCTGCATGTGCCACATCCAGGCATCAAACTGAAGTGCTCCAAGAGAATAAGATAATTTTTAGAGTCCAAATATTATTAAGAGCTAATAATATTTGACATATCTATTTTTAGACTGACAATCTAAAAATAGATTCCGCCCAATATGTCTAAAAATAGAAGTCCATCTATTTTTTCCGACTTGACCAACCATCCACAAATAGCATCCTGCAACTCATAGAACATGATCCATATGTCTAAAAATAGACATAGTTTAAAAATAGACTTTGCGCCAAAAAATACCCTACGGGCCCACTTAGTGAAGGCAACTCCTTTCCACTAAGCTCATCATATTGTTGCAATCTCAACACTCCCTCTCAACAAGATATGGATTATCTTCAACCCCTATCTCGCCCCTGTGGTATTCAAATTTTCTCCTGGTGAGCACCTTTGTCAAGATATTAGCATCCTGATCCTCCATAGGAATGTATGAAAGTAACATGATCTTTTGCTGCACACAATCTATGATATGATGATACCAGATGTCAATGTGTTTAGATATATCATGAAATACTGGATTAACCAAGAGTTTGATGCAACTCTGATTATCACAATAAATCATAGTAGGCTCCAAGTGTGAACCGAACAACCCAACCAGGATCTTCCTCATCCATATAGCCTCGCATGCAACCAAACTTTCTGCCATATACTCGGCCTCTGCTGAACTAAGTGCCGCGGATCTCTGCTTCCTGCTGTACCAAGAAACTGCTATCGACCCGATACTGAAAAATCCCTCCAGATGTGCTCTTTCTGTCCGTTGGGCTCCCTGCCCAATCTGCATCCGTGAAGCCACACAGCTTCACCTCATCCTCCTGTCTGTACCACAAGCCATATCCCGATGTGCCTCTAAGATAACGCAATACATGCTTGCCTGCCTTCCAGAGGAGCTTGGTAGGCTTAACCATAGCTTGCAAAAGCTGGTTAACAGCATAGCATATATCGGGTTGTGTATTGACTAGATACATAAGCGACCCTACCAACTGTCGATAAACAGTGGCATCCACTACCTCCGCTGAAGTAGCATCCTCCTTCCTCCAACCTCTAGGAAGAGGAGTATCAACAGGCTTACAGCCATGCATGTTGAACTTCTCCAATATCTCCCAGGCATACTTACCTTGAGAAACAAACAGTCCATCACTGCGCTGCCAAATTTCCAATCCCAGGAAATAATGAAGGAGGCCCAAGTCCTTCATCTCAAACTCTCTTGCAAGATCCTCCTTGCATGAAAGTATCATGACTCATCACACAGTCAAAATCAAATCATCTACATAAAGTACGATGATCAGCAACTTACCCTCCCACACCAATGCGGTATGGTTTAGGATCCGCCTCACTCTTGGAGAATCCGTCGAT
This sequence comes from Pinus albicaulis, assembly GCA_034641835.2. Taxonomy (NCBI): domain Eukaryota; kingdom Viridiplantae; phylum Streptophyta; class Pinopsida; order Pinales; family Pinaceae; genus Pinus; species Pinus albicaulis. The sequence continues at coordinate 562,477,930 of CM076571.1, read as the reverse complement.
TGGCTCTTCATCTGTCCGTGTGTGTTATGTAGATTAATCCATCTTGCAGACAAGACCGATCTCTCTAGTACTAAAAGTAACTAGCAACAAACAGCCAATTATACTAATCTCTCTCTAAGCATACAAGATTCATAAAAATGCTATATAGGTGTAAGGCCTACCTTATATCCAGCGCTTGCTTGATCTCGTTGAAGTCCTTCCCGTGCACTTGAAAGAACGTTCCTCGTGAATCTGCAGTCACAAACAAGCAAAAAGATTACACAGCACCTGTATAGACATTATTATAAACCATACTTATCATAATGATCAAGGAATTTATGAAATAAACCATGAATAAATAGTTTAATGAGAGAAATGAGTATATTTTTATTAACTTCAAATAAAGAAAACCTTTACAACCTGTGCCTTGATGTCGTGCAGGTCCTCCTGGGGTCCGAAGCAGGAATCTCTTCTAATTTGACAAGCATTGCACTCTTTCAACCAAAACCAAGAGAGGTAAGTGATTTAACCTCACAGAAAGTCTTAGTTAACTGAGTCTGAATCTCAACAGCATTTAACCTCAAATATATTAAAGCTTGAACTCCCCTTGAGGCTACCCATGGCCTCTTTTTATAGTGTAAAAGAGGAGGTTTTCTGTTCCAAATATGAAGGGATAGAATCCTCCTTCAAAGGGATTAGCTCCTTACATCAAGGGGTTAGCTCCATCAAGTGAGGGATGCATGAACCTTATCAAAGCGTATCCATTCCCGAAAATTCCCATCTAGAATCTTCTAGAATTCATCTGAAATCAACTTTTTAACTTTACTTTCTCACCTTTTTTATTTTTACAGAGGTCCACACCCATAACACAAAGAACGTGCGGTATGGTTCCGCAGGAAGGCTGAACTTTAGGTGCGGAACCGCAGGAAATGAATAGAGAAAGTGCGATACCAAAGTTTAGGGGATTTTTAGGAACTTTTCTCTGATTTTGAAGCTTGACATGAGGAACTGATATGTTAGACTTGCAAAGGGAGGAAGTATGAGTAATAATGAGCTCATACTCATAGCAAAATGTCAGGATGACATTTTTTAGTGTAACAGTGTGTACCAAGCACGAGGTGCTTGTTTCAACCCATACACCGCTCTCTTGAGCCTACACACATGCGACTCGCTGCTGAAGATCTTGAAACCTTCGGGCTGCTCTATGTACACCTCCTCCTCAATGACTCCGTTGAGGAATGCAGTCTTCACATCCATCTGATTAATGTGCCACCCCATCTGCGCTGAGAGAGCAAGAATCGTCCGTATGGAAGAATATCTGCCATAAAGTGTCTCTGGGTACGATCCTCAACCGTGAAAAGCCTCGGGCAACAAATCTTGCCTTGTACTTATCCACACTCCCGTCAGCTACCTGCTTCACTTTGTAGATCCATCTCGAACCCACCACATATTTCCCCTTCGGTCTCGAGACAATCTCCCATGCATTTTTTCTGACAATCGAATCATACTCTTCCACCATGGCATCTACCCATGCGGGGTCCTCCACATCTTCCTCGAAAGAGGATGGCTTTGTCACGATACACTTGCTCATAAGAGCCATGTATCCAGTATACTAGTCAGGTGACTGTCTCTGTCTGCGCTGTGATGTAGGTGCTCCTACAACCTTCTCTGCATCTTGAGCCAGTCGCTCAGCTTCTGTAGTGTGCTTCTGCCCTCTGATGGCTGGCGCTGCATGAGTGGTTTCTTCCACTCCATGAACCTCATCTTGTGGCTGATCCACATCTTGAGGCTCATTCTTAGGAACTAATAGCTCCTCATCTACATGCAAGTGTAGCTCCCTCTCAAACGAACACTTCATGGCTTTCTCCTTCTGAAATTTGATATCCCGTCGCACAACAGTCTTGCGACTGTCTTGAAAATACACACGATAGTTGTGGGGCGTATAAGTGTACCCCACAAATATCCCAACCTCCGCAGTAGGCTCCAGCTTTTTCCTGGCATCCTTCGTCACATTAATGTAAACAGGTGAACCAAAAATCCTCAAATGGGAAATATCAAGCTTCTTACCATAAAATGCTTCCTCGGGTGTACTCATGCCAAGTATCCTCTGAGCACAATGGTTCTGCACATATACTACATTATTGCATGCCTCCGCCCACAAGTGAATGGGTAGGCCCTGATCATGCAACATCGCCCATGCAGCACCCATGATCGTTCTGTTCTTCCGCTCAGCAACCCCGTTCTGCTGTGGGTTATGAGGTGCTATGAGCTCTCTTTGAATTCCTTCTGTGCTGCAAAATTCCTTGAATTCGCCATAGATGAATTCACCACCATTATCACTTTTAAGAGCCTTCACCTGCTTCCCCGATTCTTTCTCAACCAGTGCCTTGAACTCACAGAACTTTGAGTATGTCTCGCTCTTCTTCTGCATGAAGAGCACTTACGAGAAAAATCATCAATAAATATCACATAATACCTGTGCTTTGTTGTCGAAGCTGCTAAGAAAGGTCCACACACGTCTGTGTGAATTCTCTCAAGGATCGTCGTGGTGCGACTATCCTTCTCGTGAAAGGTGGCTTTCACAAATTTTCCCAAGGTACATCTCTTGCACTGATCTGACTGTGCAAGAGTGCCTTTAGGAAGCCCAGTAGAAATCTGCTGCAGTATCTTCAAAGCTCCATGGTGAAGGTGGCCCAATCTCTGGTGCCACAACTCACCATCATCCCAGCTCACCACTCCTTCTGCCTTGCCTGCCATTGCTGCCCAGCCATCTACCTGCAATTGATAAAGGTTCTCAACTCGAACCCCTATCCTTCGGGTCTCACCAATTGCCTTACTGCGCAGGAAATCCTTTCCCTCGCTAAAGACAACATCATATCCCTTGTCTTCTAACATCGCCACAGAGATAAGATTCTTCTTCAATCCTGGAACATGCATCACTTCCTTCAATACGAAGGGTTTACCAGACTCCCTCTCAAAGGTAAAATGATCTAGGTACGGTCAGAGCCCTCTACTATCATCGCCCATTTCGATGTGCACTCCAAGATTTTTCTCATCCAGATCACTAAACAAATCTTTGTCTCCGATCATATGGAAGACACACCACTGTTAAGAAACCACACTAATCCCATCACACTTGAAACCAATCATGCGATCAGCTAAAAATCCAGCTCAAACTGCGAGGCTAAGGCCTCTCCAGTTGCAGATCGAGTAGCCTGCTTATTTTTCTTCTTCTGTGGACAACTAGTGGCGTAATTTCCGTGTTGGTGACAGTGAAAGCACTTCACCTTGGACATGTCCTACTTCTTGCCTTTCGCCTTTGGATTGAAGATTTCTTGCTCTTCCTTCTTTGCTTTGTGACCATGCAAATTCTCTTCATGGATTTACCAGCAGTGAAGAATCCATGGTGCAGTACTTTCAGCCTTATCTCTTAAAGAGAGGGTCTCGTAGAGATTGCTCCCATCTGGCAATTTCTCCACGACCATTGACGAGTCATTAGGAATGCCAACTCTTCAGAAGCCCAAGGAGAGCCAAGCTCACCAAGTCCTCATCATCAACAGTCACCCCCACACTTCCCAGCTCATCCCTGCATTGGATGAACTTCGTGAGGTACTTGGGCATACTGTCTCCTTTCTCCATCTTTTTGTTTCTGAGTTTATCCTTGAGTGCCAACTTCCTTTGGTCGCTCTTGCTTTGGAATAAATCTGTCAAAGCTTTCCACATCAAGAATGGAGAAGCCTTACCATGAAGGTTGGATACTATGTGATCCTTCACACCCTCCAACAGAATCCTTCGACACTTTGCTATCTTCTTTTTCCAAGCCTCAATTACGGCAGCATCGCTAGAAGTAGGCTTTGGGACTTCAGCATCTATGAACTCCTTCAACCCATTGTCATCCAGCACCGCCTCCATCCTGTCTGTTAGTGTCAGTCCAGTCATACTGCCATCAGTGATCAAAACTTCTCTTTTTGCATTTGCATATTAGGTGTCTCATACCAATAAATTTCACCATTCCGCTAGGTCATGGATTCATTTATGGCAGTAATGTTTCATCAGTTTTCCCTCATGAGGTACTTGCTGATTTTCCTCCCTATGGTTTTCAGTCATTAGTCACTTCCATTCTCAAAATCATATCAGTAGGCCATAGGATGGGTCTCTTTAGTATCTAAGGTCTCATCACTGTCAAAATAAATGAGTCAAGTGTCAAATAAAGATCAGCAGGGTCATGAGGAAGTCAATAAATGCAAAGTTATAGCACCAGGAGGATCAAAGATATCATTCATTCAGTTTGAGGTAATTTTCACCTCAAAACCATGTTTTGAGGTGAAAACATAATGCTTTGCCTTTCATCCACAATTCAGAAGCTGTTATCTCCACAAAGTGAGGTCCCTGCCTTCAAAGAAGTTCTCCACATCGTGTTCGGCACCAGGTCATCTCCAAAGCAGATCCATCAGAAAGAGCCCGGAAAGAGATTTCCAACGGTATACTACACTCTCAAAACTGACTTCTGGATTGAATTTTATGCTTAAGTGAAGTAAAGCCCTTATATCCTCATATACTCCCTATTTCCCATTTTTCCCTTTTTTTAACTTTATAATATTCCCCTTTAAAAACCCCTTTTACCCCCTTTCCGATTATAAAATCGCATTATAAAACTTTCGAATACATATGCGATTTAATTATAACCATTCCCCCTTTTCCACACCCCATAGACCTTACAAAAAAGTTATGTCATATATATAAACCCCCTGCCAATTAAACCACTTCCCCACCATGCGTTGGAAACTTTATAGTAAAAATTTATTATAAAGTTTGATATTTCAAATCGCAATCGCAATCCATTATTCAATCGCAACATGTTTATTGAATGCTCCGATCGGCACATCACATGAAACTCCGATTGCGATCACCCGATCGCATTCCCCTCCGATCGCGACCTCCAATTAACAAACCCCGATCACCCGATCGCATTCCCCTCCGATCGCGACCTCCAATTAACGAACCCCCGATTGGTCCAACACCATCGATCTTCCCCGCCATTTGGACGGCCCACATTCAATCGCACCATTGCAATCGGCATTCCCATATATGTCACATTTCGCTCCCTCCCGATCTCTGATTGCGATTGGCCCTTGGGTCCCACCATCAATACCTCCGCTCATTCATATAAAGAGCTTATCTCCTTCGTTAACGCGAAATTTTGGTTTAAAATATAATATAAAGGGTTTTCCCCTCATCGCATCGGAAATATTATATACACCATCCCACTCCGTCCCACCTCCCGATTTGCGATTGCGATTAATCCCTCAGGCCCACCATAATACTTCCGCCCAATTCACATATAAAGGGCCCAGTTCTTTGTTAATGCGAAATTTTGGTTTTGAATTATAATACAAATGTTGTCCTCCCATCGCATCGCATATCTGTAATATCACTCCCCTCCCGCTCCACTCCGATATTGCGATTGCGATTACTATGTTATATCATATCTCTGGCCCGCTCCTGATCCCGATTGTGATTTTCATAAGTTTCCCGCCTCCATTTCCCTTCCCTTTCCCATTTAAATACATTCCTCCCTTCACGAACGCATAAATTCATTTTTCCAAAGCAAATATAAGAAAAGGCAGTTTTATTTAAAGAAATAATGGAAAGCGAACAGTCAGAGGCCGAGAACCCAGATTGTAACAGTCACATTTTCGGTTACATTGCAGAGATGATCCACGCTATAGGTTTCGCCTCCTCATTGGGAATCAGAGAATTTCAAATGAAATTATGTAACGCAGCGAAAATATTATTGGCTCTTGGTTTTCCATCTTCAGTTATGATTTCTCCTCTTTCTATCGTTCTATATTCCCACAAATCTGTCTATTTACTGTAATTTCTAATCATTTGTAAGGGATTTGAGTTCTGGGGAAACGTGTGGAGATATAATTCAGCGTTTGGTTGTACAGTTTTGACAGAGTTTTTAATGACAAGATACAGCTCTGATTCATGAGATTCATGCGGTACGATGTTTGGCATATGTTTCTTCTCTGTTTCATATGTTTCTCGTTATGTTTATTGTTCATTCATAATCATTGTCTGTTGAATGCTTTTAAGTAGAAAGGTAGAATCCAATTCATTGCTCTGCCTTGGGAAAGTATTCATTTTCTGTGTATCTTCTTCTGTCTGAAAAGGATTCATGTATTCATGCCCTTTTCAGCTTCTTAACATTCTTTACACTCCATATTTATTTCCAATTGAATGCTGAACCTCTTGCCTATCTTGCCTCACGAAATACTTGCGTCTTTGATTTCATCTCTGCTCATGTTTTTCCTTGGTCCCATACAGCCCAGAAAACTCAGTCATTTATCAAATTACCTTTTTCCTATCTATTTACTAGCCTAAAATCAGTTCCCATTTTAAGTCATCTCGCACCCTATTGCTCATTCTATCGAGATTGATCGGAGAGAGCCCTCTCTTGTCTTCGTAGGGCTAGCTACGAGGCTGAGCTTGGTATGATGTTGCCTTGAACCTCGCCTTCCTTCAGCCTGAGGCAGATTCGAGCGCTAACATAGTGGCGACCATACTGGGGACCGCAATTGCAAACTTTTTGCATGGAAGATTTATCACCCCAGTAATATTTTTCTTCTAAAGTCTCGATAATGATATTTCAGAGCTTTCTAGGCTGATATAAATATTGTACAGTAGTAATTTGACCACACTGGCTTCAAGAAGATATACAAGGGCTAACCCTGATCCAAATCCTCCCCCTGTGTTTGAAAATCCAAATCTTATCCCAAGAATAGTTAGAAGACAAGAGGGATCGCTAAATCCTACACCTATTCTCAGGTCCCATACTTGGCCCAGTGAGTGGTTGTTTGTAGAAGAGCTTTCTTTTGATGATAATTTTGAGCTTTCTTTGTTTAGAAATAAGTTTGAAAATGCACTTGAAGACACGGTTTTAGATCCGGAGTTCCTTGTAGATATTGAAGTTCAGAGAGAAAATTCTTCCATTGATGACTACATTTTGAATTCACCTCAGTCCATCACTGCAACTTATATTCCTGAGCCTTCAGAATCATCAGGAGCAGCATTCCATCCTCCTAATTCATCAGCATTCCCATCAATCGATTCCCAGTTTTCATCTCCTCCATCAACACCTACCTCAAATTCCAGCACTACAAATGCTGTGGTAAATCCTCCCAGAAATATGGCTGCCCGGTATGCACCCTTGGTTTTAGCTCAGGTTCTCAATGATATGCTTGCTGACTATCAGAGTAAAATTACTATATTTGATGCCACTTAGGGCATTACAGCCCAGCAGCATGTTGACAAGATGAATGACTTTTTTGACTTGCATGAAGTGGAAGAAGAGAATGTAGCCACCAGGTTGTTTGTTCAAAGCTTCGGAGGTGAAGTGAGAAAGTGGTTCAGAGCTTTACCAGCAGGCTCTATTCACACTTTGTAGGAGTTACACACACAATTCTTAGACCGATGGGAGGTGAAAAGGAATCCACAGCAAATTCTGTTTGAATATGAGAATATTAAAAGAAATGCGGGTGAAACGATCAAGACTATTGTTTTAGATTCAATACGGTATACAATGCTATTTCGGCTAACCTCAAACCTCCTGTCGATTCAGCTATGCTGAGGTTTCCAGATGGTTTTGATGCCGATATGGCATATCAACTACGTGAAAGAGATCCACCGTCACTTGAAGAAATGCAAAAGATGGCAGCAAGCGTCGAAGCAAATCTGATGGCTAGAAGAGCTCGATCCCGAGCTAAAAAGAAAGTCGTGGTGAAAGAAGAAGCATCCCCTTCGGACAGCAAAATGGACACCATAATTCGTACAATGGAAAGGATGGTTGATCGATTAACAATTTCGGACAAACCGGAACCCCAAATAAGAAATCCGAATTTTAGAGGACAATAGCAGCCGCAATTCAGAATTAGAAAGAGAGAACAGAGGGCGCAGGACCAAGTGGCACCACAACAGCAGATTAGAACGCCCTTATAGCAGAACTACGTTCAAGGGACCAACTCAGATGACGATGGTCCCCTGTTTGAAACCAATCATTTTTTCACAGCTGATGGTGCACCCATTTTCCTCACAGAAGAAGAAGAATACACAGTGGTGACTCCAGACATTCGAGGGGATGAAGATTTCATTTTGGCAAACGACGTGGTGTTAGAAGAAGAATCTGATGACTACCAGAGAGGGTATATGAACGCGTTGTCATCCCAGCAAAGGCAGTATTCTCTAAGGAACAGAAACGTTACAATCAGCCCCATTCAAAAGAGAAAGGAACTCCAGCTAAAGGACGAGGCATAGAAGAATGCGAAAGAGCCGGTCAATCCTCCATCCAGTAAAGCGCCCGTAGTTACTAATACAGCAAATGGAAAAAGCCAGCAGAGCATAGCGAAGGAGCAAACAGAGAAGAAAGACCCTCCTATTAAAGAGGTAGAAAAAGCTCCCTCCTTTAATTTAGAAAGTGAAATTTCCAATTTGAAAGTGTCTGTGCCCCTGACCGAGTTAGTGAAGAATAGTATATATAAAAGTCAGGTGTCTAAAGTTTTGCAAATCGATCCTCTTTCCGATATGGTTAATGTGGAAGATGACTACCCTGAACTTATTTTTGGTCTAGCCACACAAGAGTCTAAAGAAAGTGAAGTCCCCCCCTTTTACCTAAGTCTGAGGTTGCATGAGTTTATCTTGCATAACGCCATGTTGGACTCAGGGGCCTCACATAACTTGATGCCCAAAGCTGTCATGGAGAAGTTAGGTCTTGATGTTACTAGAAAATACCACGATTTGTATTCCTTTGACTCAAGTAGGGTCCACTGTATTGGTCTCATCAAGGATTTGGTGGTGTCTCTAGATCAAATCCCAGCTAAAAATGTTTTGATGGATGTAGTGGTTGTTGATGTCCCACCACGGTTTGGAATGCTTCTATCTAGGTCTTGGGGTGCAAAACTTAAGGGAACCATACAGCTTGATTTTTCCTATGCCACAATCCCTGTATTTGGCCAGTTGAGAAAGTTATATAGCGAAAAGAAGATGAAATACATGATCACTAGCAAAGACAAGCCAGTAAATCATCCCATCAATGCGGTCCATACATATTTAGAATCTTTTGTCTTATATTCAGATGGTGGTATGAATGATGAGGCTGTTCAGTTAGTACAAGTGGAGGAGATACCTGAGATTTCAGAAAATTTCAAAGAAGTCCTCAAACAGGAAAAAGACAAAGCAGCAAATACTTCTGAGCCTCTTGACTGCCAGCAGTAAAGGGATAACGAAAAGCCAGAAATCAACCAAGGTGAAAGAAAGGAAGAAACTAAATTTCAGCATCTACAAGAAGAAGAAGAAGGCCTGTGGAGTATGGATTTTGATGGAGCTGTTGGTAGGGATGGAGCTGGCATTGGAATACGGGTAAGGAGTCATATGTTTCAACCTGAAAAGGTCCCTAGTAATGTCAGAGTATGTGCTTATAAGTTGGCCTTTGAATGCTCTAACAATGAAGCAGAGTATGAAGCTCTGATTGCAGGCCTCAAAATCTTGAAAAAGTTGAACGCAAAAAGGATTTCTGTGTATGGCGACTCTGAGTTAATAATCAAGCAGGTGAAAGGAGAATACCAAGCTAAACATCCGAGACTGAGGGCATACAGAAATGCAGTTCTGGACATTTTGAAGACATTCCCAGAATACACTTTGACAGCGGTACCCAGGATGCAGAATCTCATTGCTGATTCTCTTGCCACTACTGCAAGTAACCTGAAAATTCCGATGAACTCCAGCAACAAATTCGAGATTCATGTCAAACATAGGCCCGCTGTTCCGGATAATTTAAGGTATTGGCAAGTATTTTGGGACGATAATGAGATCAATGCATTTTTACAGGGCGATGGCAAATTCAAGGACACTCCCATAGAAGGTGAGTATGTGGTTGATGATCAAGAATTGGAAACGAACCAGATGGACATATTGCAGCTGAAAGATAATGTAATTCCTAGAGGCCTCATACCTCTAGAGGAGCTGTTTGATCAGGATGATGTTGCAAAGAAGCCAAGCTTGGTGCCCACAGAGAAAGGAGTTGAAGATGTGAATATTGGAACAGCTGATCAGCCCAAGTTTGTCAAATTGTCAAAGACATTGTCCCCTGAAGTGAAAGAGAAGTATGTGAAGCTGCTTTCCGAATTTTCTAATGTATTTGCATGGGATTATTCAGATTTGAAGGTGTATGATAAGAACATAATCCAGCATACTATTCCTATCAAGCCGGATCAAAAGCCTTTCAGACAGAAGCTGAGAAGAATCAATCCAAAGCTGCTGCCATCCATCGAGAAAGAGCTAAACAGATTGTACAAAGCTGGTATCATAGTCCCCATTAGATTTTCCAACTGGATTTCAAATTTGGTCCCAGTACGTAAGAAGACTGGAGAAATAAGGTTGTGCATAGATTTTCGAAACTTGAATAAGGCTTCCTTAAAGGATAATTATCCACTTCCGAAAATGGACCATATTCTGCAGAGAGTAGTTGGAGCATCCAAGATGTCACTACTTGATGACTACTCAGGCTACAACCAAATCTTGGTGCATGAGAAAGACCAAGATAAAACTGCCTTCACAACACCCTGGGGAACCTTCCAGTATGCCAAAATGCCTTTTGGACTGAAGAATGCAGGAGCTACTTTCCAGCGTGCAATGGACATCGCTTTTGCAAATGAAAATATGTTTTTCTGGTTGTTTATTTAGATGATTTGACATTGTTTTCAGGATCAGATGATGAGAATTTGAACCATTTGAGAGTTGTTTTTCAGCGATGCAGAAAATTTGGAATTTCTCTCAATCCCAAGAAGTGCCTCTTTGCCATGGATGAAGGCAAGCTACTGGGGCATATCATCTCCAAAGATGGTATTCGCATCGATCCAGCCAGAGTGGAGGCAATTCAGCTCATAGACCTGCCACGAAACAAAAAGGAGATCCAAGCATTCAATGGTAAGATGAACTTCTTACGTCGATTTATACCCAATCTGGCCGAACATTTGAGGGAAATTACTAATATGCTGAAGAAAGACAGCACTGTTAAATGGAGCGAGGAGGCCATCAAATCATTCTATCTGGTAAAGTTTGCGTTGTCCAGTGCCCCAGTTTTGATCAATCCCGACTATACTCAAGACTTCATCATATTTTCATTTTCTTTTGAGCATACTTTGGCCGCTGTTTTAATGCAAAAGAGAGATGAGGTAGAAAAACCAATTGCCTTTTTCAGTAAGACTATCAGAGATGCTGCTTTAAGATATAACGTTATCGAAAAACAGGCATTAGCTCTTATCAAGGAATTGAAGGATTTCAGGGTATATATTCTGCATTCACATACTATAGCATACGTCCCAAACATAGCAGTGAAGGATGTGTTGATGCAAACTGATCCAGAAGGCCAAAGAGGTAAATGGATAGCGGCTATGTTAGAATACGATCTGGAGATCAAGCCCACGAAGTTGATCAAAGGCCAAGGCTTGGCGAAATTGATGGCCCAATCAAATCTGCGTGCTTTAGATATAAAACTCATAACAGCAGTGGCAGAAGAGGAAGATGAAGGTTTGCTGGTTCCAATTGCAAACATTTTTCTACAGTCCCCGTGGTACTAAGATATCGTCTATGTCCTTCAGCATTTGTCACCTCCTACGGGTATGTCTAAGGGTAAAGGAAGATCTCTGAAGCTAAAATCTGCAAAATACTGCATTTTAGACAGCGCTCTGTATTGGAAAGATTCGGGTGGCGTTCTGGACAATTGTTTGGTTGAAGAAGAAGAGCAAAAGGTAATGCACGAGTTTCATAAAGGCGACTGCGACGTTCACTTGTTTTGGAAGACTACAGCTAACAAGATATTGAGAGCCGGATATTATTGGCCCACATTATTTTCTGATTTATATAAGACCATGATGAAATGTCATGAATGCCAAATCTTTCAAGGGAAGAAAAAATTTCTCCCACTCCCTTTCAAACCAGTTTCAGTAAACGCACCATTTCAGCAGTGGGGGCTCGATTTCATTGGAGAAATTCATCCAGCATCCTCAGCACAGCACCGATGGATATTGACAGGGACAGATTACTTTACCAAATGGATCGAGGCCATCCCAGCCAGACAAGCAACAGACACGGTAATTATTCAATTCCTGGAATCGAATGATTTATCTCGCTTTGGTTGCCCATGCAAAATCGTAACAGACAACGCAACAGCGTTCAAATCAAAGAAAATGATCGATTTCTGTGACAAATACAACATTGCACTGGGCCATTCGACAGCATATTATCCACAAGGAAATGGCCTAGCCGAGTCATCTAACAAATCGCTGGTGAATATAATCAAGAAAATGTTGGAAGCAAACAAAAGAAATTGGCACCGGAAGCTCATCAACGCACTGTGGGCAGACAGAGTTAGCAGTAAAAGATCAATAGGTATGTCACCATTTGAGTTGGTTTATGGTACTGATGCTATCTTTCCTACATCCCTTACAGTCCCAGTTATGAGATTATTGCAAGAAGTTGACAGCGAGGACAAATACAATCAGTGAAGGATCAATCGGATGATCCACCTTCAGCAAACAAGAGAGGAAGTGTCACAGAACGCTATTCAGTTGCAGGAGAAAATAAAAAAGATCTATGATAGGAAGAAAAAAGTAGAAAGGTTTCAGCTGGATCATATAGTGTTGAAATGGGATGCTAGAAATGAAGACAAAGGGAAGCATGGTAAGTTTGAAAACCTGTGGAAAGGACCATACAGGATCTCAGCATACAGAGGAGAGAATGCCTTCTTGCTTCCAGAAATGGATGGCCAAGATTGTCCTGGAGGAGCAGTGAATGGTAGGCTTTTGAAGCACTACCATTGTTGAAAAAAAAGGATCAGAATCTATGTCATCACCATTGTATATACCATGTTATGTTTATCAGAGTGAAAAATACACAGTCATTAAAGTTTGGGGCCCAAGGTGAAGGTTATAAGACTTGGGTGATTGGTGTATGGTCTGGTTTTATTTCAGTTTTTCAGTCTTAGTCTTGAGTCAGTGTCAGTCTGCATTGTGTCATTCTTTCAGTATTCTTTACTCCATGCCCAATGGATAAGGCTACTTGGTCTATGGTGTTCTTGGCACCTCCAAGCAGCTACCATGCCCATTAGAGCCAATGTTAGTGTCAGTCCAGTCATACTGCCATTAGTGATCAAAACTGCTCTTTTTGCATTTGCATATTAGGTGTCTCATACCAATAAATTTCACCATTTCACTAGGTCATGGATTCATTTATGGCAGTAATGTTTCATCAGTTTTCCCTCATGAGGTACTTGCTGATTTTCCTCCCTATGGTTTTCTGTCATTAGTCACTTTCATTCTCAAAATCATATCAGTAGGTCATAGGATGGGTCTCTTTAGTATCTAAGGTCTCATCACTGTCAAAATAAATGAGTCAAGTGTCAATAAAGATCAGCAGGGTCATGAGGAAGTCAATAAATGCAAAGTTATAGCACCAGGAGGATCAGAGATATCATTCATTCAGTTTGAGGTAATTTTCACCTCAAAACCATGTTTTGAGGTGAAAACATAATGCTTTGCCTTTCAGTCACAATTCAGAAGCTGTTATCTCCACAAAGTGAGGTCCCTGACTTCAAATAAGTTCTCCATAGCGTGTTTGGCACCAGGTCATCTCCAAAGTAGATCCATCAGAAAGAGCCCGGAAAGAGCTTTCCAACGGTATACTACACTCTCAAAACTGACTTCTGGATTGAATTTTATGCTTAAGTGAAGTAAAGCCCTTATATCCTCATATACTCCCTATTTCCCATTTTTCCCTTTTTTTAACTTTATAATATTCCCCTTTAAAAACCCCTTTTACCCCCTTTCCGATTATAAAATCGCATTATAAAACTTTCAAATAAATATGCAATTTAATTATAACCATTCCCCCTTTTCCACACCCCATAGACCTTACAACAAAGTTATGTCATATATATAAACCCCTCGCCAATTAAACCACTTCCCCACCATGCGTTGGAAACTTTATAGTAAAACTTTATTATAAAGTTTGATATTTCAAATCGCAATCGCAATCCATTGTTCAATCGCAACATGTTTATTGAACGCTCCGATCGGCACATCGCATGAAACTCCGATTGCGATCACCCGATCGCGACCTCTGATTAACAAACCCCGATCACCCGATCGCATTCCCCTCCGATCACGACCTCCGATTAACGAACCCCCGATTGGTCCAGCACTGTCGATCTTCCCCGTTGATCGAACGGCCCACATTCAATCGCACCATCGCAATCGGCACTCCCATATATGTCACATTTCGCTCCCTCCCGCTCTCCGATTGCGATTGGCCCTTGGGTCCCACCATCAATACCTCCGCCCATTCATATAAAGAGCTTATCTCCTTCGTTAACGCGAAATTTTGGTTTAAAATATAATATAAAGGGTTTTCCCCTCATCGCATCGGAAATATTATATACACCATCCCACTCTGTCCCACCTCCCAATTTGCAATTGCGATTAATCCCTCGGGCCCACCATAATACTTCCGCCCAATTCACATATAAAGGGCCCAGTTCTTTGTTAATGCGAAATTTTGGTTTTGAATTATAATACAAAGGTCGTCCTCCCATCGCATCGCATATCTGTAATATCACTCCCCTCCCGCTCCACTCCGATATTGCGATTGCGATTACTATGTTATATCATATCTCTGGCCCGCTCCTGATCCCGATTGCGATTTTCATAAGTTTCCCGCCTCCATTTCTCTTCCCTTTCCCATTTAAATACATTCCTCCCTTCATGAACGCATAAATTCATTTTTCCAAAGCAAATATAAGAAAAGGCAGTTTTATTTAAAGAAATAATGGAAAGCGAACAGTCAGAGGCCAAGAACCCAGATTGTAACAGTCACATTTTCGGTTACATTGCAGAGATGATCCATGCTACAGGTTTCGCCTCCTCATTGGGAATCAGAGAATTTCAAATGAAATTATGTAACGCAGCGAAAATATTATTGGCTCTTGGTTTTCCATCTTTAGTTATGATTTCTCCTCTTTCTATCGTTCTATATTCCCACAAATATGTCTATTTATTGTAATTTCTAATCATTTGTAAGGGATCTGAGTTCTGGGGAAACGTGTGGAGATATAATTCAGCGTTTGGTTGTACAGTTTTGACAGAGTTTTTAACGACAAGATACAGCTCTGATTCATGAGATTCATGCGGTACGATGTCTGGCATATGTTTCTTCTCTGTTTCATATGTTTCTCGTTATGTTTATTGTTCATTCATAATCATTGTCTGTTGAATGCTTTTAAGTAGAAAGGTAGAATCCAATTCATTGCTCTGCCTTGGGAAAGTATTCATTTTCTGTGTATCTTCTTCTGTCTGAAAAGGATTCATGTATTCATGCCCTTTTCAACTTCTAAACATTCTTTACACTCCATGTTTATTTCCAATTGAATGCTGAACCTCTTGCCTATCTTGCCTCACAAAATACTCTGCGTCTTTGATTTCATCTCTCTGCTCATGCTATTCCTTGGTCCCATACAGCCCAGAAAACTCAGTCATTTATCAAATTACCTTTTTCCTATCTATTTACTAGCCTAAAATCAGTTCCCATTTTAAGTCATCTCGCACCCTATTGCTCATTCTATCAAGATTGACCGGAGAGAGCCCTCTCCTGTCCTCGTAGGGCTAGCTACGAGGCTGAGCTTGGTATGATGTTGCCTTGAACCTCGCCTTCCTTCAGCCTGAGGCAAATTCGAGCGCTAACACTATCCTTCCATGCAATATAATTCGAGCGCTAACACTATCCTTCCATGCAATATAATTCAAGCTGCCCTCAAAAGCATACTCCAATCGCAATCCGTTGAAATACATCTCAACTTCGACACCAAGAAAACACTGCTGCAAATTCGAATTCCACCAGCACAAAACTCAACCGCTTCAATGTTTTGCAATTGCTCCAATGATCAATACTGCTCTGATACCTTGTAGAAATTTGAATAACTGTTAAATTATTCACCGAGATTATCCTGATCACACACTATTTGAGCTTCATGCATAATACATAACCTCTTCTACTATTGATCATCAATTTGAGGAAATTAAACAATCGCATGTGCACATTAAAACCATAAATAATCACACATATAAACACAGTATTTATGGGAAATATTAAAGCTGAAAACCCCCAACTATCTATATATTATAATGATAGAGATCATGTAACAATCATTTTGTAAGCTCCTCACAAGCTCTCAGTACAATCTCCAATTCTTACACACTACACAAGCTCAGATCATACAAAACACATGCTCCAATCTGCTTCACTTGTTAGCCAGCCTCTACTGCGCAATAGAATATGGATAATTACCAGATCTAGGTTCAAATCCCACTGGTATGTACTTCGCAATCCTCATTGGCTTCTCCATCAATGTATGTGCAAATCTCATGCACCAGTATAGTCACAACTGATAGTCACACTTGCTCTTTCACCTACCTCTCCACTGGTCTCCACTGAAACTGTCCATGCACTGCAGTTAACTGATGTATTCTTTAGTTGATTTATGAGTTAATAATTAGTGAATTAATTATAAATTAATTCACACCACTCTCACTAATTGTATCAATCAGTTAGACTAGATACAACTAGCTCAACTAAGTTAAACTGAACACAACTCCATTAATTGTCTCATCAACTCCACCAAACTCTGTCACATGAGTTCTAACTGAAGTCAACCATGCAATAGCTCCACTAAACCCTAGGAATAGCATAATTCCTTCTGTCAGCTGCATGTGCCACATCCAAGCATCAAACTGAAGTGCTCCAAGAGGATAAGATAATGTTTAGAGTCCAAATATTATTAAGAGCTAATAATATTCGACATATCTATTTTTAGACTGGCAATCTAAAAATAGATTCCGCCCAGTATGTCTAAAAATAGAAGTCCATCTATTTTCTCCGACTCGACCAACCATCCACAAATAGCATCCTGCAACTCATAGAACATGATCCATATGTCTAAAAATAGACTTTGCGCCAAAAATACCCTGCGGGCCCACTTAGTGAAGGCGACTCCTTTCCACTAAGCTCATCATCTTGTTGCAATCTCAACAGTCATTTGAGTTTCAGGTTGATGCAAGTGACTTTTCCATTTCATTTCATTCAGAAAATTTTAATGGTGCAATGATTAAGTTGCAGCGATTAAGGCACGTTCATTTGATGGATGTTCGTCGACCATTCCGCTTGGTCAAAAGATATAAGAAAGGTATAAGTGACAAGTTTGTAGATATGCCTTTTGGGCCTATTATTTGGGTAACTATTATACTCACGTATCATTTTGTTTTACATGAAATTTATGTTCAGCAATATGCATACATTCAATATGTACATTCAAGCTTGAGTCAAGTAAACCAAGTAGTGGAATTTGTTTACCATTTGCATCATAATTTGTTTAAGAAGGATGTTTTTTTTAGTGGCAAGATGGACAAACCCAAGTAGTTCATTGAACAGTTTAAAAATGGTACATGGCAATGGCAAAAACACTTGGTCAAATTTTGGCACAAGTACAAGGCAAGACAAGCTTAAAATAGCCATGTCGATAGTGTTCAAGGTGAGAAAGTTTTCAAGTTATTCAAGTTTCATATGATTGAAAAACGAGGAGGGAAAAAGTTTGTTTCTTCAAGGACAGTTTGTTGTTTTACAAATCCTAGGAAATTGCATCATGATGGTATCTACTACAGCAAGACAGGATCTCCAGAATCAAGGAAAAAGATCAGTTTTTATGAAAAGCTCAAATTGTTGAATTTAGGAAAATTCCAATGGATTGAGACTAGAAGGGTGAGGGAAATTGATGCAAGCCTAGAGCTTGCAATACCCAGGAACTTTAAACTATGTTCATATACAAATGCATCATCATCATATGCCCAAATCACTTTCGATAACTGGCAAATTCACAATTCCCATTTTATTGCGGAAGATTTCCAACTTATGTTTTAAAAACATTGTATAATAAAATCATTTGTGATCATTAAACCATTACATAAACAGAAGCATGTGACTCAAAATCATTCAACATATATAACTAACTTCAACTTCAATCCGGCAATTTCATACCCTTTCCCTTCCTGTGAATGTTCCAATTCAATATTTTATACTTGTTTGGTTTAATGCCAGCACTCCAGTTTATACAATCTATCATCTGCTTTAGTTTAACAAATTATGCCAGTTGCATTGATTTTATTACAAGTTGATTATTAACTGAGCCAGCGCTTACCCCAATTCACAATTCAACTTTTGTTACATCGATTTCAGGCTTATTTAAAATCGAATGCTAACCACATACTTACCTTTCCCTTCTATCTGAAGATTAAATTATGTTTTCGAATTCATCCATAAATGGACTCTAGCCAACAATCCCATCCAATTCTTGATAACGCCTTTTCTGAAGTATTCATTGGTTCATTGCTTACATTCCGCACACTAATTATCCATCTGGTCATTATTCATTCGTTTTGTTGTTTGTCACAGCTTCGTTCTCCATATGTTTCTGCAAACAATCTTTTCTTTGCCAATCTACCACGTTATTCAGACTATTCACTGTTTTGGAAACACAACAATTGAAACTGTATTTTGCGTTGATTTCTCTTCTTCTGTCAGCATATCAGTATGCTGATCCAAACTCAAAGAACTCTTAAGACTACCAGCTAGTCTCCCCTTCTCATCAGCTATTTCAATGATGTCTTCCAGCATTTGTCCACTGTAGTGAACTAATTCTTTCCCAACCTCTTTATCATATTCTGTTTCAAAACTTTCATTTTCTGGAAGGTACTCTTTCACATCTTTGACAGCTTCAAAAGACTGCCTACCTGCAATCACACACAAATCATTAGTTTTAAAATCACAAGACCTTACGGTCTTATTTGATGCTTCAGTCATCAAGTCTTCGGGCTACTTCGAATCATTCATATGATTCAACTTCTCTAGCTCTTCATCACTTTCAAAAATTAATGGTCCACTCTCTGGGTAACATATCGAAGCTTCAACATCTTCTTCAGCATCTTCATTTTGTTGTAGCTCAACTCTTTCGAGCTTCTCTATCTTCTGTCTGGCATCTATAACCTGTTCAAGTTCCCTTAGTTCCTTTATCAACTGCATATTCACCTGATGATTCCTCTTCTCTTGTAGCCTCTGCCACTTCAGCTTCTTTCTCATGACATAACCATGCTTCTGGTCTTCCTCATTTCTTTGCAACATCTCCATTAACACCTCAAGCTGAACTGTTATCTCAGCCTTCTCCCTCTCATATTCCTCTTTGCTTAACTGTCTCTGTATGCCAATTGCCTTGGCATCCTTCTTCTTTTGTCCTCTGCTGTGGTTTATTTCAGAACCTCTGTTACGATTGTCACTAGTCATCATCCTTTCCATCTCTATGAGTTCCTCACTCACTTTACTATGAGTTGCACTAAAGCCTCTTCAGCAGCAAGTCCTGTCCTGCTGCCACTTACCTCACCAAGCTCTCCTCACTCAGTCTTTTGGCAAGCAATTGGTTCTCTATCTCTGGAACCTCCTTTGAGCACTTCTCTTTGCTCTTCCTGGGCTTCAACTCATCTACCTGTTCACAACTGTCCTCCTTATCCAATCTCTATTGGAATTTCTCAAGGTTCTGCCACATCTATGTTTTCACTTAAAAACTTTCACCAGCTTCCTTTATCTGTTAGCAATTCTAATCACATTGCCTTTTGGGAGTTACTTCAATGCAAAGACTACAATATTCTATTCTTCAAATCCAAATAAAACCATATCATATTACCTCCAAGATCTCGTCTGATCTTGTCCTTCCATTCACTTGCACTTCGATTACCTTCAGAATCTCACCATTCCTGCAAATCTGTTTCAACAAATCTTTATGCTTCCTTTGCGCAATTTCTCGATATCCAACTACTGTCAATCAGATTTTAAAATCTGATCCTCTCTTCCAATCTTCTGGCTTGATCTGGCAAACTTTAGCTGTCAGCAACAATTCCTTCTTTGCTGAGTTTCTTCCACTCAGAAATCATTAACAGCTTCTTTCATTACTATCCCTTGATCTCCTTTGCTGAGATACTTCATTGCTGCAACCATCAATCCTCATTCCATTTCTTTGTCAGTAAAACTCAAATCAAAATTAACCAAACACAATACCTGCACGATCCAAGTGAATTTCCATTCCCCAACGTCGTTGTGGATTCTTTCTGTCTCTGCAATCTCTGCTTAATTCTGCTTTACCTGCCTCTAAGAACTTAATTGTTCTTCTCCATTCTCCCAGCTGTACTATGGTTGCTTGACTGTCAGATTAGAATCTGATCTCCCTTATCTATATGCACATCTGCTGTCATAACTTATCTCTGCACTTATCGCCTGCAATTTGACAATCACTCATACGAACCATATCAAATTTTACCAATCAAAACAGAATTCTATTATGTTCGAATGCATAACCGAGAATTACTTCTCAAGAACTTTCATACAGAGCCAAGCTCTTATACCAAAATGATGCAAGCCTAGAGCTTGCAATACCCAGGAACTTTAAACTCTGTTCATATACAAATGCATCATCATCATATGCCCAAATCACTTTCGATAACTGGAAAATTCACAATTCCCATTTTATTGCGGAAGCTTTCCAACTTATGTTTTAAAAACATTGTATAATAAAATCATTTGTGATCATTAAACCATTACATAAATAGAAGCATGTGACTCAAAATCATTCAACATATATAACTAACTTCAACTTCAATCCGGCAATTTCATACCCTTTCCCTTCCTGTGAATGTTCCAATTCAATATTTCATACTTGTTTGGTTTAATGCCAGCACTCCAGTTTATACAATCTATCATCTGCTTTAGTTTAACAAATTATGCCAGTTGCATTGATTTTATTACAAGTTGATTATTAACTAAGCCAGCGCTTACCCCAATTCACAATTCAACTTTTTTTACATCGATTTCAGGCTTATTTAAAATCGAATGCTAACCACATACTTACCTTTCCCTTCTATCCGAAGATTAAATTCTGTTTTCGAATTCATCCATAAATGGACTCTAGCCAGCAATCCCATCCAATTCTTGATAACGCCTTTTCTGAAGTATTCACTGGTTCATTGCTTACATTCCGCACACTAATTATCCATCTGGTCATTATTCATTCGTTTTGTTGTTTGTCACAGCTTCGTTCTCCATATGTTTCTGCAAACAATCTTTTCTTTGCCAATCTACCACATTATTCAGACTATTCACTGTTTTGGAAACACAACAATTGAAACTGTATTAAATTCCAAACAGAGTTTGAACCACGGTTCTGCGCCTTCCTGTATTCTATTCACCAATCGATCATAAGACTTCTACAGCAAATGAATTAAAACCGGATTTTGTTTCCAGCTGCATACATTGCTACTGGATTGGAGTCAAACCTGCGCCTATTTCAAAAACCCATCGATTTACCCAACACCCACAATCGATTTCTACAGTTAACAATGATTGACACAAACAGCGCTTTCAACACAACTGTAACTCAATGTAACGCAGAGAATGCAGACTTATGCTAGACATTATCATTCACAATCGACTTTAATTCCATCAATCCGCATCACCAGCGTATTCAATAACAGCAGTTGGCTTTTTAATACATTTAACATTCATTACTTTCTGAATTGAATCACCTGAACGGTTTCATACAATCCGTCAATGTTAAAACCAAAACTCACTTGGTTCCTTATGAAGATCTACACTTCACATTCACTGGGTGTTTCCTCATTTCCCATCGCTGTCAATACTACAGATCGATAATCAAATTACTGGACAGACATAGATTTAACAATACCATTTATCAATTGCCATACCGATATTAATAGCTTATGTGCAGAGCCACCTTTAAACCCAAACATATTCACATAAATCGAATTCAGTTCTGCCCAAGACTTATGTCTTGTGGCTTCAGGCGCTCAGTAAATAGCATTTACTGCAATCGATTATATTTAAGAGGACTGGTTCAACCTTAAAATTACAATCACCATTCTTGCAGAGATTATATTCAATTCCATCCATAAACACTCAGCGAAGGCACATGATTTAACTCTTAGTCACAAATTTAACACTCTCAAACCATAACCCACATTCGAAAGCTCACTTAGGCAAAATTTAACCATGCACAAACCAATCCATTAAGGCGCATAACTCAAAATCACACTTTCATAAAAATTAACATACTTACAAACTGATCTTCTTGGCCAAATATTCAACGTTCTTGGCCCTTACAAATTGCCAGAGGCTTACAGCCTTGGCTGTTCAAAACCAGCTCTCTACCACACTCTCACTCACAATCTCAATGTATTTTTCTCTCAAAACCCCTTCCTATTTATACAATTTTAAAAATGATCTAATTAAATGCTCAATCCCCTTAATATCTCAACAAATCCCTAAATCTCTCAACATCCCTAAAAGATAGATTCTTATCCCTAAAACTTAGAAACTAATTCCAACTTAGGCTCCCTCATTAATTCTAAATAATCTAGAAACTAATTTCTCTCATATTTACAATTTCTCACAAATAATTAATTAATCACTCAAAATAATATTAATGTTTACATGAAATTTAATATTTCTTCAAAACATGAAACCCCCTAGCTTAGATAAAATACAATGTGTTTTTCGGAGCTGATGCTCTTGCATCAGAAATATACCCTCATCCACGTGTTCGATAATTAAAGATATTTTTGGGTCCAAAAGCTTCCATTGGGGAGGCTTGATCATGTGCTCAAAATTATGCTCAAAAATGAAAGTTGTCGGAATGGTGTGGAACCTGAACAACTACGTATATCTCGTCGTTCTAAATTTGGCGCAACTCGTTTTGTGGAAATTGACACCATATGATATCGTAAAAGTGTTCTATTCTCTTTCCCAAACAAGGGAATTTTTCAAAAAAATGACAGCTGACTGTGTATTTTGGGCCAATTGCAAGATGCCACGTGGCCTCTTCTTGTTGGCTGAAAGGTATTATTTTTTGCCAATCTGGCCTTGCCACTTGTGTGAATTCTATTGGTCCTGTGTGGGTGAATTTATTGGTTGGTAGGTGGCCAACCACATACTACCACGTGGCCCAACCAGAGGATGTCACGTGGCATCACGGGGGCCACCAAAAATTTGTTAATTCTGAATTGCACCTCCATGGGATTCAAAATCGTGACCTCTTTCCAAACAATGCCAAGTCTTCACAAGTCGCACTACCTTATCACTTGTTAAAATATATGTATTAAACTATATTAAAATTTGATATTGGCAGACTATGGGTAAGAAGTGAGAGCTTAGCCTCGACCCCCCAACAAATCCACCATACGACCTCACTGTGGAACCAAGGGCACGGGTTTTTTAATTCAAAATTTTTTTACCGCCAAAATTTTGCATTAAATAAATGCGTATTTTTTTAATTAATTTTTTTTAATTCAAACCATATTATATGGTTGAAAATGCATATTTATGGTGTTAATGGAAAAATTCACGAAATGTTTCCAACAATTTCGCGAAATTGTCACTCCGTTAGCGAAATTCCAAGAAAATTTGTAGGACTGGTCTGGTTTTTCGGGAATTTGTGGAGCGATTAGTGCCAAAACTTGGGGAAGTCATAAATTCTCTAGTTTTTGGCTAAATTTGAGTCATAAAAAGGCTACACAGGCATTTTTTTCATTCTGGAGCTGATAGAATAGGTTTCGGAGTTGATTGACTATTGTAAACACATGTAATCACACTTTTGAGCATCATAGAAGAGGGCCAAGCCATTGGAAGTTGGACCAAGCAGATGTAGCCCAGGTAGGATGAACTCCTTCATCATATGTTTTTGTGTGACTATTTATGGTGATGTTCATGTTTGTTAGATGTTTTTTTTCAGTGTTTTATTTATGTTAATTTTCTCATGACATTCACATAAAAACTAATGTTAAACATGCAATTAACCCCATCATCCTCAAGCACTTTCTGTATATTCTAAATTGGATCTTAGCATGGAAAAACTAATATTCCCATTCAAATTAGACATGTTGTCAACCTTGGAAACCTCCTCGTGCAGTCGGCGAACCTGAATATTCGCGCCCTTCTACCTGCATTCGATATGCACCAAAATTTTTCTGCATCATCAGATCATAGCTATTATAATTTTTCTCATCATGTCCAACCGAACTACAGAAATTGCACAACAATTAATTCAGCGATCTCTCAAACTTTTTCAGTAGAGAAAAATAATCTGTAAAATGGTGGCCTACAACTTCGCATATGCTACACCATACATGGGGCCCTGTACTTGGCCCAACACTCGATCTAGGTTTTAATGGACTCGATGTCCCAGCACCCAAATATTCCCTATAAATAGGGCACTTCTCTTTATAGTGACCCTCTGCTTTGCACTCGATACACTAGACTTCCGAACTTATATAAGATTGAACCTCCTTTCCCTTCTTTAGATCCTAGAGCTCCGTATGCAAGCTCGCCTACTGAGTTTGAATATGTTGCACTCCAATTCTTGTAACAGCTGTTGGCGATGCTTCTAGCTTTATCGTGATCTCCAGCACTTTAGCCTAAGTTGCAATATTATGTTGCGACAATGTCAGTCGAAGATGAGGCAAAAATGCAACAATGAACCATTCTATATGTTTTTCATCTAGGATCTTCAAACTAATCTGGCTCAGTAGTGTCTTAAACCTCTGATCTACCTCCCATATGGTCTCAATAGCTAGCTTCTTAATTTATTTGATTTTTGTGATACACTGGGACTGCAACTTTGGTTTCTTAAATTCAACGTTTAGTGAGGTCTTAATCTTAGCCAATGTATCATTTGCATTCATCGTAACATATTTCATGTACTAGGATCTCCGCGATGCTCTGTTGACTTTTCGATCTCATTGAAAACTTTGCGGAGTAACGGGGTTGCTTTCTCCTCCTTTAGTCCCAAAAAATGGACTATATCCCTTTCAATGTACGTTTCCCAACTGGTCCTAAATGTTGAGATTCAACAAGAAAAATTTAGCAACCACACCTGGTGCATTAAGCACCTACACTAGGGTGGGGCCCACAATGCTATTTTTGGTGCATGTTTATTTTAGTTATCCCTTAATTAAGATGGAAAATAAACTGTAATATTTTCTCTTTGATAACTTGTAATTGTTAAATGAGAGTGATAAACTCAGTTAGCTAGTGGATTTCGAGTTAGAGTTAGTTGGTGAGGCATGTAGAATAATTCTAGTTGTAACAGGGTTTGAAGTGCAATGGTGCATTAGTTAATGTAGGTTGTAATCAGTTTAACTTAGTTAAGTGAGTTAAACTCAGTTGTGCTAGTTGTAACCAAAGATACACTAGTGAGAGATCAAGTGAATTAAATATTAATTAATTCAAAATCAGTGATCTCACATGCAACTGAGGATTTACTATTATTAGTTGCATGCATTTCAGATCCCGCGGAAACCCAGTTGAGATCTAGGTGAAAGGGAAGTTGACTATCAGTTGTAGGATTATTAAGTTACACACATGCAACCAAACACCCATTGGAGTGCCCATGATACTTGCACATTCAAGGAAGTCCATAATTCCTATATTTTAGGGGTTGCATTCATCAGGGATTGTGCAAGCAGGGCAGGCTATCTGTAGGCAGTAAATTGGCTAAGTATTGGTCAGTTTTTGTATGACAGTGTGAGACAATTAGCTGAGTACTGGAGGGCTCTTGTGAGAAGATTTTTCTATGTAATTTTTTCGTGATCCATGTTGGATATACAATAGAGGATATTGGGGTTTTGAGCAGCAATCTTTCCCCGGGAAATTATATGTGTTGTGTTTGATTTTATTCTTCTTTACTTCATGTGATTGGAGATTTTGTTTTTTAATTCTGCAAAATATTTGTACAAGTGATTCAGTATTTAAATTTATTACATTGTTAGATCAATTGAATCCAAGATATACATGCATGTTGTATAATTTCTACATGGTATTAGAGCACAGGAAATTGCAGAAGTGAAGCAGGAGCTGAGTTTGTGACTAGATAGAATTCGAATTTGCAGAAATAATTTCTTGGCTACAGATGATTCAAGATCAAAATAGATTTAAATGGCTTGAGGTTGGAGGGATTTAAAAATATATTTCTTGGAAGGATAGGATGGAGGCAGTTCTTGGAGACAATGGCTTGAAGGAATTCATTGACAATGATGTTCCTAAACATGCTGTGACAGATGCTGCAAATCTTGATGCATGGAAAACGAAAGTGGAAAAGGTGAGGAAGATCCTATTGGAGGGAGTAAGAGACCACAATGTCTCAAGCCTCCATGGAAATCCATGTCATATGCAATGTGGAAGGCTTTGACAAATCTATTCCAGAGCAGTAGCGACCATAGGAAATTGGTGCTCAAAGATAAACTCAGGAATATCAAGATGCAGAATGGTGACTCCATACCAAAATATCTAACAAATTTTTTCCAATGTCAAGATGAACTGGGGAGCATTGGTATAACAATTTTGATGATGATTTGGTGAGCTTGTCTCTCCTAGGACTTCCCAAGAGTTGGCACAATTATCAATACTTTGTCAATGGAAGGGAAAATTTTCCAGATTAGGAACGATTGTGGTCAGATTTGGTGTAGGAGGAGTTCAGACGGAACACCAGAGATGGATATTCATCTAAGAATGAAGATGAAGAGGATTGTGCTTTGGCTACCAAGGAAAATAAGGGGAAGGGGAAGAAATTCCATTCCAAATCTGAGTCCAAGAATGGCAAGAAGCAGGACATGTCCAAGGTGAAGTGTTTTCACTATCACGAGCATGGGCATTTTGCTACTAACTTTCCACAAAAGAAGAAGAAAAAGAAGGTTGGAGGATTTTTAGCTGGTGAGGCTCTTCCCTCATAATTTGAGCTTGAATTCTCATTGATCGCATGCATTGTGTCAAGTGCATTAGGATCTGTGTGGTATTTGGATAGTGGTGCTTCCTTTCACATGATGGGAGAGAAGGAACTTTTTAGTGACTTGGAGGAGAAGGATCTCCATATGCATATTGAAATGGGTGATGACAGGTGGTACAGTGCTACCAGGATTGGTACTATTACCTTCCAAAGGCAGTCAGGTAAACCCTTTCAATTAAAATATGTAATGCATGTACCAGGTTTTAATAAAAATTTAGTCTCAGTCGTAATGTTGGAGGATAGAGGCTATGATGTTGTTTTTAGTGAAGGAAAATATTTCCTGCGACATAAAACAACAGGACAAGACAAGAGGATAGGGATTCAAGTTAAGAATCTCTACAAGCTAGAGGTATATGGTTGTGCAGAAATCATGGGCAAGGAAAATCAAGTGATCAGCTGGGATGAGGGCGAATTATGGCACAGGATATTGGGCCATCTTCACCATGGAGCCTTGAAATTCATGGAGAAAATTTCTACTGGTCTTCCGGGGGTACACTTGTGCAGTTAGACACATGCAAGGGATGTACTATGGGAAAATATGTAAAGGTCGCCTTTCATGAGAAGTATAATTGACATGTGGGGATCCTTGAGAGAGTTCACACAGACGTGTGTGGACCATTCTCTATTTCTTCGACAACAAAACATAAGTACTATGTAATATTTGTTGATGAATTTTCTCGTAAGTGTTGGATCTTCTTCATGCAGAAGAAATATCAAACAGTCTCTAAGTTTCTTGAGTTTAAGGCACTGGTGGAGAAAGAGTCGGGGAAGCAAGTGAAGACTCTTAGAAGTGATAATGGTGGAGAATAAATCTCTAACGAATTCAAGAACTTTTACAGCAAAGAATGAATTCGAAGAGAACTGATAGCGCCTCATAACCCACAGCAGAATGGGGTCATGAAAAGAAAGAACAGAACGATCATGGGTGCAGCAAGAGAAATGTTGCATGATCAAGGCCTACCAATGCATCTATGGTCGGAAGCATGCAACATTGCGGTATTTGTGCAAAACCGTTGTCCTCATAGGATATTTGGCATGAGTACACCTAAAGAGGCTTTCACTAATAAGAAAATCGATGCTTCACACTTCAATATTTTTGGCTCATCTGTTTATGTGCATGTGACCAAACGCTAGGAAGAAGCTGGAACCGACAGCTGAGATCAGGATTTTTGTGGGGTACACTCAAACACCCCATAATTATCATGTGTATTTTCCAAACAGCAGAATGACTGTTGTGCGATGGGATATAAAATTTGATGATAAATCCATGTGGTTGTCCCTTGAGAGGGAGCTGGACTTGCATGCAGAGGAGGAATTTTGGTTCTCAAGGATGAGCCTGAAGATGTGGAACAGCCACATGAAGAGGTTCATGGAGTGGAGGAAAACACTCATGCAGATCCATCCATCAGAAAGGGCAGAAGGCACACCATGGAAGTTTATAGATTGAGACTTGATGTTGTAGAGAATGTAGGAGCCCCTACTTCACAGCGCAGACAGAGACAGTCTCTTGACAGATTTACTAGATACATGGCTCTTATGAGAAAATGTATTGTGACTGAACCATCTTCCTTTCAGGAAGCAGTGCAGCAACCAACTTGTGTTGATGCAATGACGGAAGAATATGACTCCATTATCAAGAAAAGTGCATGGGAGATAGTCCCAAGACCGATAGACAAATCAGTGGTTGGATCGAGATGGATCTATAAGGTAAAGCAAACTGTTGATGGGAGTGTGGAGAAATAAAAGGCCATATTTGTGGCTCGGGGATTCTCACAGATCGAGGGGATATATTATGATGAGAATTTTGCACCTGTTGCAAGGTACTCATCCATAATATCTATCTCACACTAGTACATTTGGGGGAAATTCTGACACTTGGTTCCAACGCTTTTGACCAAATGTCGGAAATTTCCCCAAATTTTTTCAATCCCACCCAAAACCATCGTTATACCGACGTTTATAGAAAAGTGTCGCAATATCGACACTTAGACAAAGTGTCGCAATTGCGATGTTTGGAGGAAGACGTCGCAATTGCAACACTATGCCCCAAAGCGTCGCTATTGCGACGGCTGCCTCCAAACGTCGCAAGTGTGACACAATGTCTAAGTGTCGCAATTGCGACGTTTGGAGGCATCTGTCGCAATAGCGATGCTTTGCCTGCCGTCGGTATAACGACACTTATATGCGCGCTACATAAAAATACGAAACTTATATGCGCGCTACATAAAAATGATTTTATTAAAAATACGAAACTTATATCCGTCGCAATAGCTACATTAACGTCTGATATCACGTGCGCATTCGCCCTCCGCTCTTATGTACTCAAAGATTCGCCCCCAGCTCTCGTTGCATCAAAGATTTTCAATTGAAAGATCACCCCGTTGGACCTTGGTCGGCCTGAAAAAAGATTCGCCCTCGCATTTGCCCCGAGCTCTCGCAACAGCATTCGCCCGCATTCCGCCCCGAGCCCCCGTGCACGCATTCGCCCTCGCATTCGCCCCGAGCTCTTGCAAAACAAAGATTTTCCCCTCGCGTGTTTTCCCCCCCCCTCGTAGAACAACATTCACCCTCGCCCTTGCCTAACAGCATTTTCCCTCGCATTCGCCCTCACCCTCTTGCAGAACATCACCTTCCCTCTCGCATCCCCCCCCCCGAGCTTCCGTGCACGCGCATTCGCCCTCGCCCTCGCCCCCCGCCCCAGAACCGCATTCGCCCCGTATTCGCCCTCAGCCGTTCGCACCTCGCCATTGCGGCACGCATTCACCCTTAGCTATTTCGTAACAAAGATTCGCCCCCGGCTCTTGCAAAATGGTAAGTTCTTACCGGCAAGCCCTTCCTCCTATAGTAGGGTTGACTCTATTTGGGTTTTTTGGTCAATTCCATTGGATTGTGTTAGGCTGTAGGGTTCTCTCTAGATGTCAAGAATCAAGATACAATACCCTCTATTATCTTCATCACCCAATACAAGATTTAAATTTTTCCCAAAGAAACGCTTATTAATTTGGCAGCCATTATTTCTCCCTGCTTTAAAAACCTTACATTTAAATGAAAACAAGCATTGCATTTCAACTACAAAAATCTATTAGTGTTCAAATGTACATGTGTGCATCACTTGTGTAGGGTATTCTTTTTCCACTTTCACATTATCCAAGAATGTGTGCAGTATAGTTCATATTTTTTGTGATTTAGATTATCTTGAAAAAGGAAAGGTAAATTATTTCCCATGGAAAAAAGAAGGTTTTCCCTTTTTACTACTGGAAATGGTACAACAAAGTTCCATTTCTACCCGAAACTCCTATGAAACAGGAACCAAATAAAGGCCATGTCCTCAATGGACATCATTTGGCTTTGAAAATGGCCATTGCACCGTGTTGTTTCTTATATTACATCACGATAGTTTCTTAGGTCATTTCTCGTTTCTTGAGATGAAAAACAACCAAAGAAATTGTGAAGATCCTTTCAAGAAATAAATGACCATTTCTCAATCATATCTCAACTATTTTTTATTTTATTCAATGGTTGCTTACTTTGAGAGAAATTTGACACTTTTATAAGGAATATAACATAAAAACACAAAATGGGAAGGAATCGATGAGGTAGATGACCTTTAGTTGTTGTCAATTAAGAATTGATAATACACGATGCATGTTCTGTACTACAAACTAGATTCCTTCCTGGAGTTAGGACACAGAGTATTGAATCAAAGTTGTAGTTTCTAACTACTTGTATTGGTTCATCAATCTTGAAATTCAGACATTGCATGTCTTCATTGCTTCATGTTTGAATAATTTGCATTATATCGTACAATAGGAAATTAGGAATTATGATTATTATTACTTTATGGATCTGTTAAGTTACTTTTAAGTTTGTATGGTTTAGTGTGAAATTATTCTTGTGTGCCCCTAGGCCCAGGTGAAGGAATGCCAAGGACTGAGAACCCTAGTTTTTAAATGGTATTGTTTCTTATACCCAAAAACCCATCAACATCACTTCTTATTAGTTCTTAACAATAGTGTTGTAAACAATTTGAGAATTGATATAGCAAAATCTCGCACTTCTCAAGATAAAGTCCTAAAGCTAAAGTGTGATACCATGTGTAATTCAATAGCCCCATTGTCACCTCACCAACCTCTTTTCACTTCGGGCTAGCTCTCCTCCAACTCAAGGGGGTTCTCCCTAGTAGATGTTAGGGATCTAATGGCCCAACCAAACCAAGTCAAGAGCCCCCTAACTCTCTATGTTTACTACTATAAATCAAAATATTGAACAATAGGGTCAGACATGCATCCTGAAGATAAAATTGCCAGGGTATTTTTGGGTAATTTCAAAGGGAAAGTCCCAAAACACATATAATCAAGGAATTATAACGTGATTTCAAACATTAAATATCAACAAAATCGTTTAAAGGATATTGAAAGGAAAAAGGTGATGGAAGATAGAAAGTGCCTTACTTAAATTCTCTAAGGAGTTTTCAATAGTTGCTCCAAAAGCTTCACTTCAAGGCCCTTCAAGATCGTCTCCAATAATGATATACCATCAGCTTCAACAATGTTGCTCCAAAAATGTCCTCAAGGTCTTCACAAAAAGTTTACTAGAAGTTGCTCCAACAATATATTCAATAAGGTATTCATTGTCAACTCGTCTCTTGTTTGGGTGCCTTAATGTGCAATGACATGTTTCCAGGACTGAATTCAATGCAAGGCATATTTGAAACTCTAACTCTGTCTTCCGGTGTCTTATTAGAAATTATTTCAGCTTTCATTTTGTGTTTTCAAGTTAGATATTGTTTTCAAGTTTTTACATTTATAATTTTATTGCAATGTGGCAGGCTGATCAGAGCAGTGCAGGAACAACCCCGAGACGGGATGATCGCGGAAAGAGGCCAGCGGAAGAACATGTAAAGTGCCAGCATTGCTCTATCTTCAGGTATTTTAGTTATTTACATAATTGAAGTAATATTAATTTTGTTCAAATATGCAAACACCTAGCCATGGTACGCCTGATGATTCCCTCTTTGAGGAAGAGCTTTCTTCATCCCTATCTCCAGTGTTCTTGTTGCAAAAAAAGGCACGAGATGCAAGGTCGGAATTTAATACTTTGATAGACGCACCTCAAACACCTGAAACATAAGAGAGGATAAAACAACTTATGAGCCAGCTAGAAACATATCAGGTAATAATAAAAAGTCAAAAGGATATTTTTTTTGTTCTGCATGAGATGAATTGTGATAGTTTGATTTTTAATTTTTACATTGACTAAACTAACAAAAGTTCTTTTGTATGTAGCGTTTTCTGGCACTTTCTGAACCCGGTGTTGGTGGTAGTGGGACACAAGGGCAAAAGATTGCCCAGCAACCCTCTCGTACACCTTCTACTCCTTTAGGTGCCAGCCAAGAAACACACCCTGCCCAAGCAGACACCCAGCCAACCGCTGAACGTGTTGGCAGTGATGAGGCTGATATGGCCAACTACATTATTGCGTTTCCTAAAGCTACACGTGCATGTCAGCTCCACAGGGACCATTAATGGCACGTTGTTGGTGAACGATGAAGGTGTCCCTATAAAGCGCGTACAACTCCCAGGTAAATTTTAATATTTTAACTATTTCATGTACTCTATCTAAAACATATTTATCATGATTTTTATTTTTAAATTAATGATAATATATATTTTATTATGTGTAGGAAACAATGAGTTATACAGGTTTTTGGAGAGCCATGCGTTGGTAATTTTTGACCCAGCCATACGCACAGGGTGGAATTCCCAGAATTCCAACCTGAAAAAATAACTTCTAGATTATCTAGAAGCCCTTTTTGGGGTCGGCACATTTGATAGAACAACGGTGGCCCAGGTAGTCGGCAAATATTTGAAATATACCAGGGAAACCTATAGGACACAATTGAAATTTAACCCTAGATACGAGCATCCTCTCACAGTTCTAGAGAGTGAGTGGAGAGCACTCATCCATGATGGAAAAGAGAAAAGGGCAAAGAAAGAAGGAAAAATGCCAACTGGACCCGCAAGGTAAATTACAACTTTAATTCAATAGCTTTAATTTTCTCTATGTCTAAAATAAAGGTGTGCTACGTCATATCTGACTTCAATATTTTGATGCTAGGTTGCCTGACACCTCAAAGGAAACCAAATCTAGGATTGAAAAAAAGGGCCATCACAAGCTAGGCTAGGGCAGCTACTTGAAATTTCTGACACTTTCTGAACCCGGTGTTGGTGGTAGTGGGACACAAGGGCAAGAGATTGCCCAACAACCCTCTCATACACCTTCTACTCCTTTAGGTGCCAGCCAAGAAACACACCCTGCCCAAGCAGACACCCAGCCAACCGATGAACGTGTTGGCAATGATGAGGCTGATATGGCCAACTACATTATTGCGTTTCCTGGAGCTACACGTGTCAGCTCCACAGGGACCATTAATGGCACATTGTTGGTGAACGATGAAGGTGTCCCTATAAAGCACGTACAACTCCCAGGTAAATTTTAATATTTTAACTATTTCATGTACTTTATCTAGAACATATTTATCATGATTTTTATTTTTAAATTAATGATAATATCTTTCTTTTCTTTTTTATGTGTAGGAAACAATGAGTTCTACAGGTTTTTGGAGAGCCACGCGTTGGTAATTTTTTGCCCAACCATACGCACAGGGTGGAATTCCCAGAATTCCAACCTGAAAAAAGAACTTCTAGATTATCTAGAAGCCCTTTTTGGGGTCAGCACATTTGACAGAACAGCGGTGGCTCGGGTAGCTGGCAAATACTTGAAATTTACAAGGGACACCTATAGGACGCAATTGCAATTTAACCCTAGATAGGAACGTCCTCTCACAGTTCCAGAGAGTGAGTGGAGAGCACTCATCCATGACGGAAAAGATAAAAGGGCAAAGAAAGAAGGAAAAATGCCAACTGGACCCGCAAGGTAAATTACAACTTTAATTCAATAGCTTTAATTTTCTCTATGTCTAAACTAAAAGTGTGCTACGTCATATCTGACTTCAATATTTTGATGCTAGGTTGCCTGACACCTCAAAGGCAACCAAAGATAGGATTGAAAAAAAGGGCCATCACAAGCTAGGCCAGGGCGACTACTTGAAATTAGCCGCAAGAATTGTAATTAAGTAGCTAAACATCTTATAATTAATTGTATCTCCTTCCAACGTTTTTGTAATCCTATCAAATATGATTAAAAATACACAATCATATGTAATGTAGGGTGATGACTTCGGAACAGAAACTACAGAGGAAGATAAAAATATCGCTTTCCATTTCGGCTATCAAGTCGTAGTTGAACGTCGCAGAAGCTTGGGGCAGGTCCCAAGATCCAGAATGCCTGATAAGGTAAAACATTAACCTTTCAATATGTTTTTTTTCGTCCATAAATTTAATGTCTAACAACTTTGTTTAAATCAGGGGAGCAGCACTACCGACGAGGCAAATAACCCAGTTTTAGAGCCAGATGTAGATGATCCTCACGTGCAACCTGATCATTGTAGTGGGGACCAGGCCGACAATGCTACTATCAATGAGGGCCGTGACGGTAATTAATTTCCACTTATAATTTTTTCTAATTATACCTTGATGGTTGTCCTTATAACGTTTTTTGTTTAAATGACAGAGAATGTTTCCCTTGAGGATCTTACTACCAGAGAGGAAGACAGGGCAACAGTCCCAACGGCGACAACTGGTGCACCAGGTAAATAATCTCATTGCAATTTTTTTTATTAATATTACCGAACTAGTTCAATGATATTTAAAAACTGACAATTAAAATTTAATATTATCTCTTTTTGTAGGCGATGCCCCGTCACTGGATGAGACCAGACATCGTGACTACCCAACTAGGTCAACGCCGACAACTGGTGCACCAGGTAAATAATCTCATTGCAATTTTTTTTATTAATATTACCGAACTAGTTCAATGATATTTAAAAACTAACAATTAAAATTTAATATTATCTGTTTTTGTAGGCAATGCCCCGTCACTGGATGAGACCAGACATCGTGACTACGCAACTAGGTCAGCGGCGACAACTGGTGCACCAGGTAAATAATCTCATTGCAATTTTTTATTAATATTACCGAACTAGTTCAATGATATTTAAAAACTGACAATTAAAATTTAATATTATCTGTTTTTGTAGGCGATGCCCCATCACTGGATGAGACCATACATCGTGACTACGCAACTAGGTCAGCAGTGCGGGTCGAAAGGCACGAAACAGGAGCAGAGCACGATGATATTGATGATGTAATTAGGAGCTTTAGAAATAGGAAGAAGAAAAAGAAAATTTTATAATGTAAAATATTGTATTATTATAAGACAAACGTTACCATACTTGGAACGTTTTTTGCGTTATATAAAAAACTCATTTATCATACTATTTTTATGTCAAGCATTAATTGAAATGTTTCCTTGCGTACTTTTTGTTGAATTGTTTTTTTATTAGTTATTGAATATTTTTTTTATGCTCATGAAAGTAAAAAATGAAATATAGAGTGGGTATTGGGGAATTGAGAGTGATGTGAGGGGGGGGGGGTGGGGAATGGCCATAAGAGCTTCCACCTTCACGTGGTTGGCCCTGTTTAGTAGAGAATAATTTATTGGAGCAATTTAATCTTGGAGCAAACCTCCCTCGATCCAGCGTAGCAACAAAAAAGTCACCGTTGACTTAGTTGCTACTCTTTCAGATCGTGGGAGGCTTGTTCCAAGTTCATGTGACTCCAATAAATTGTTCTTGAAATGAAGAGGAGCTTATTCAGGTATGTTTTGACATTTTCAACATATGTTCTAACATTATCATAAGAATGCATCTTAGAGTAAAAAATACTACATCAATTACTTGTATTTATTGTATAGATAATGATGGATTTTGATTTACTTGGCAGTGCAGGTACAAATCCTCTTGCATCATGAGCAATACAACTTGTCAACCAGGGTCATGTCCAGGATATTTTTGCTTGTGCGCTTGACCAAGTTCGTAATGTCACATTTTGTAAGTTCCTTTACAGTTCATAATTCAATATTAAGCTTGTTCATGATTATTATCTAGGCTTTTTGTATGTGTTTTTTCATCTATTTGATTGTAAGCAACTATGCATGTTTCCTGTTGTTCACTATGATTTCTCCCATTACCACTCCTAGGATGAATCCAACTTTATTGTTACATAGGTTACTTTATTGTTACTATGATTTCTCCATTTACGATTTCATAGGTTACATCATGTAAAGTTGTCAATCTCAAGTTGGTGATGAGCTTTAGTTCTCTAGATTTGGGGCTTTTCTGATATTTTCTCCCTCATGTCATTCCTGCATCACCTCGTTGTTTGAGCATGCCAATTGTCTACCACTTGTACCAATTGGCACATTTCAATCTCTGAGTGGTGCCACATTTCACCTATTTTCAGTGAGAGTTTAGGGTTTCTCTAACATAGCTTCAGAAATCCGATTCAGTGCCTGCTTGAATATCGTCACATAATACTCATGGTTTGGATTGATGAGCATGTTCTGAATGGTTGGTCGATTCATAAGAACCACCCATATAGTCATCTTGAGATATTTCAGAAGTTTTCTCGGGTTTCCTTTTTCACCGTTTCTAGTGGGTGGGATGGTGTGGGGTGATCCATAAATATTGGTGCTCTTGTAGTAGGGAATTTTTTTTTGGGGATATAAAGGAGCATTTGATGTAGATATCCCATTGGATGCATTCATAGATGGGCACGAGAGGTCAAGAATTTAAATTAAAAATATGCAACCTCTAGCATGGCAACCTGAAGGCCACGAGAGACACTGGTTAAAGATTGTTTTGTGCCGGCCTTAATATAGTCGTGATTTCTTTCTATTATCTTAATGCAAATATATAGTCCGGTCTCATTAAAATGAGGATTGTGGTTGTATTTCTCTTTGGTTGTTTCTCTCTTAATGCTCCAAAAGTTGCCAAAAGTTGCGATAGTTGTTTAGTTTGCCTGTTAAAACTTAAAAGTGGTTTTTAGCAATGGGAGTCATGTTTTTAAAGGTTCATACTAATACGAAGATCTTGTAATTCTATATTCAGCATAAGAGAAGATGGCCTCTGATTTGGGCGGTATGACAACAATTGCCACATCTACCTCATTGGGTAACAATGGAAAGGGGAAGAAGTTGGGTGTAATGTTTGATAATTATGGCAGACAATTGTCTTCTATTTCAGTTTTTTCACCCATTTCCTTTAATCGCTCAAGCAGAAGAGGGACTCTGAGATTACGCGACAGAGAGAAGGTAGTTAATACAAGAGCTATGGAAAAGGAGTTTTACTTCAACAAGGATGGCTTAGTGACAAAAAAATTGCAGGTCAGAGAAAAAATTATGTTTAAAGGAAGGTCACCTGCACGTGAAACTTCACTGCGGTGGATCTTTCCTTGTCCACTTATATTCGATTTTAATGTGTTATTTTAATTTTTCATGGAGGTTTGTTTTGGCATATGGTCTGGCATTCAATTGCACACTTACTGAAAGCATTGTCAATTTGTCTTGCAGGCGGTGTGAACAAACTTGTCGATCTTGTTGGAGTCACCCTTGGGGCGAAGGGCAAAATGTTGTCTTGGAGAGCAAGCATGGTTCTCCGAAAATAGTTAATGATGGTGTGACAATAGCTAAGGAGGTAATTTGTAGATGTGTGCTCTGGTTTTCTTTTTAACATTGTATTAGTTCCCCCTCTTAAATGTCTTAGATTTGGTAGGAATAATTTGAAAACTCAAAGGTGAAAGGAAACATATTTGTTACCCAGTGGTCTACTTGGCCTATGGACTAGCCACATTAGAGTAATGCATAAAGCTTTTCACAACAATAAAAGGAAAGGGTTATGGTTGAGTCAAATTTTATTATTATTGACAGTGTAATGAAATTTATCTCAATGCTATGGTTTTGGCCTTTTTATTGGTTGAATTAGAGGACCCAGTTGAAAATATTAGGGCCAAGTTGGTAAGGCAAGCTGCGGCAAAGACAAATGATTTAGCTGGGGATGGAACCACAACATCTGTTGTTCTTGCACATGTTGGAAGATTGAAAAATTCCAGAACAATGAATGGAGAATAAATCTCCTTCCTCTAACATAGAGAAAATAAAAATTTCTTTGACAGGAGATAGAGTTTCAATACTTTGAAAACAAAATTCTATTCCCTTCAATAACTCAAAAAAAAACTATTACACTACTTCCTCACTGAGAGGGATTACAAAATTATGACTGCTACAAAATGCAGTGCATAAAACCAACTCACTGTCTGTTCAAAACAAACATACTCTGTCTCTAAAACACTCTGCTATGTTTTTCACTTTCGCACTGTTGTGCATACACACTTAAAAAGTTACACTCAGTCTTTCACTTTTTACACACTGCTGTGTAATAAAAAATTTACGTATTTTCTATAAAAAAAACTACCAAGTTTTTTTTTCCTTTTTATTTTTATATGTCGTAACATATAAAACATATTATAATAAACCCTCTTTTTAAAAAAATAAAATTAAAACTAAATTCTATGGCCCACCTTTCATTTATCATATGATATATATATAACATATGTTTAAAACATATGTATATATTAAAGCATACATAAAATTAAACTATCAAAACATTAAAGAACCCTTTCCGTCAGACTTCAAAAGTCTGAATAGATTGAATTTCAAACCAAATTAGCATTCCAAAATGGGATGCTGACGTCTGCCTAATTTGTAACGCGAATTCTCAATCCAATGTGCCTTATAAAAAATTTGGGTCCGGTTTTCAGGTTTTCAGATTCCCTTCAATTTCATGCGATCCAATATTAATGCTCCACGTGTCCTCCTTTTGAATTTACAAAACTGTTGGGTAAATTTCTGTTTGTTTAATTTCTGGTTGGTGAATTGCGTTAATGCCGGTTGTTGTGTTTAAATACAATCCTGTACAGAAATATGGCTGCGGCCGTCTACAAAAAAAACTTGCAGGAATTTTAAATGCTGAATTAAATTTCTGGATGGCGTGCAAGCAACCTCCAAAAAAAAAATGTTGCTGCTGCATCCGTCCTTCTGCTGCAGCAGTTGAAGTTAAAATTCAACAGCACAGGGTTTAATAAGTGAGGGTGTAAAGGTAACTTTTTGTCGATAGTACCGGATTAAGATCATCTATTCATTTTTGTAGGGTCTTATGGTGTTTGGTTTTTTAGTTTTGGGTTGGGCTTATTGAGTCTAAGATAGTTTTTGAGTGAAAAAATTGCTATCAGGTATTAAAAAATTTTGGTTTTTTTGTCAAAATTTATGAGCTTGTTAGGAAATACAAAACTGACAATGGTTGTATCTTAAATTTGTGGAAAATAATTTGAAATGAAACCTTTTGTTTAGGTTGTTGCAGCAGGTGCAAACCCCATTCAAATTACTAGGGGCATTGACAAGACAATAAAGGCCCTTGTTTCGGAACTCAAAATTTTTTCAAAGGAGGTAAACGCTTGCCTTTTGAGTAGGCTGGTTTTCCTTTTTGCTGATGGTTTGGTGTATCTAATTGAATTAGTTGCCTAAGTTATTTTTGGTTGCAAACTCCTTTTCATTTTTCATACAGTATTGGCCTTGTGGAATACATTTGATTGTGTGGTCTTGTTAGATCTACAACATTTGTAGTTGTTTAGTCTTATGGCCAAGGTGCACTTTTATTATGGAAATAGTTGATGAAATATTGTCATTTAATCCTTACTGCAGGGTAGCATGTTGAGAAGTTTCTTGTGAAACATTTGGTATTCAAAATGACACTTGATCCTATACAGCATCATGCACTTGACTTCAAAATTCATATTCAAAGTGTGCCAGACAATTCTTTCAAAATTTAAAATATTTATGTTGTTTTAAACCACTATCTTTTTCATGTATTGGATGCTGAAAATGTGAAAAAGACTTTGGTATGAAACCAACTGGTGAATAATTTCCAGCAAAACAACCACTTCCAAGACATGATTTAGAATTAGAACATATGTACTTATGAAGCATAGAAAGATATCCTTGATGCATTGTCAATGTTTAGCTAGGGTTATTTTTGGAGAAAATAACTCCTTATTCCTAGAATAGTGATCTTCAATACAAGTAAATGCCAGAGAAGAGAGATCATCGTGTGACATAAAACTATTAACAAAAGTGAACAAGGAATGATTATTAATTATGGCATACTAAGTTGTCAGTGTTTTTGACTATTTGTCTTTAACATGTAAAAATGTTAAATTCCAAACTTACATCATCATGGTTTGGCATCATGAGCTTGAATAATTGTCCACCATTCTCATAATTCCATTGTTGTATTCATATCTATAAAAAATGTTTCAAATAATAATAATAAAGTTCTATAAGTAAAATCCAGACCTCCATGTTGCTGCTCCTTGTGAGACAAAGTCAAAATTGCATTACACAATCGACACATAAGAATCTCCTATATCCCGGTGGTATGTATCCAAATTCTTATAATAGTGTCTTCAAGACTTATGTTGACATTTCCAATGAGATATTTAAGAAATGAAAGATGGAGCCTTCTTCATTGTTGTATATGTAACATTATTTTATTAATATAAAGATTGATGGTTTTGTCTTTCTGAAAATGAAATGTAAAAATAATTTATTGTGGTCAATTGAAAAGTTTTTTTTTAAAAGCTTTTCATTATGGAAGGGCAACATAGATATATGCCCTTCTAATTGAAATTCGGACCTGCCCTTCAAATTTGATCACTGTGTGGGACCTTAAAAAACAATAAAACTATTCCCCCGCGCGTTATATAAAACATATAACAAAACCTTTGTTAAAACTTCAAACGAACCCTTTAGCCGTGGGTATTTCATCACGAATTGATCATTTTACCATGTACCTTCTTCTAGAGGAATATTCTTCCACTTGATTAGGTACTTCATGATGGTTATATGTCAAAGAGATACAAAATGTTTATCTATAACTTTTTGTGGTTCAAGAATCAACTTTCATTCTTCATCTAATTTTGGAAGTTCTATTTACATTGGCATATTTTTTCCCAAAACCTTTTTTAGGCAAGATACATGAAAAACCGTATGAATGCAAGAAGAAGGAAAATATAACTTCTATAGCACTTGTGCAATCCTATGAATAATTATTTAGGGCCATAACATAATAATTATTACCATTATTCCTCGACGAACCCACTTCATCCATTAAGATTTCTTTTCTAAAGAGTAACATTGTAGATAACCTTAAAAACATTTGTTAACTATTTTTGTTTGACCATTTGATTGTGTTTGATATGTAGAACTCATGGCAGCTAGTGTTTCTCCACTCATATTAAATAATTATTTCCAAAAATTTTCTTGTTACTATTACTTTAGGAAAACCATGAAGACTATGAATTTATTTCACGGACACTGATAGATTTGGCGCAATTTCTGACGGCCAAATCGTCGCTATTCCGACACACAGTCGTCGCAAGAGCGACAATTCGAGGCCGGGAAAAATGTGGTTTGTCGTGCAATTCCGACGCCCTTACAAAGTGTCGCACTACCGACACTTCCCCGTCGCTTCCAAACACGCGTCGCTCTTCCGACGTCTCCCAAACCGACGTTTGTAAAGTGTCGCGATTCCGACGAAATTTCGTCCGACGTTTTTAACGTCGCTCTTCCGACGTTTGTAAAGTCTCGCCATTCCGACGAAATGTCGTCCGACATTTTGAACGTCACTCTTCCGACGTATTTATACTGTCGCTCTTCCGACGTGTCTAAACTGTCGCATTTCCGACGCCGTACAAAAGTGTCAGAAGACCGACGTATTGCAAAAGTGTCACAAGACCGACGCTTTCCAGAAGCGTCACAATATCGACGCCAGGAAGAACTGTCGCAATTCCGACGAAATGTGGTCCGAAATTTTGAACGTCGCCCTTCCGACCTCTTTTTTCTGTCGCTCTTCCGACGTTTCTAGAACTGTCGCAATATCGACGGATGTCACAAGACCGACGAAAATGGAAATCGTTCAAAACGTCAGAAGAGCGACGCTTACAAGGCGTCGGTATGCCGACGGCGGTTTCAATTTAAAAAAAAAATGAAACTTTAAAACAGGACAGTAAATCTCCAATGTTTGTTATCACAATAAGAAATCAATGATCAGTGATCACGTCAAATTTTCCTCGTAGCGTGATGGGTCTAATAAATTTTATTGTAAAGGTTGCTGGCCAGTGACAACTGGTGCAGCATTGAAGGAAATGCATTAAAGAAAATTAATTAGGCTGCGAACTCCAAGCCAACTGGCAACAACCCTGATAATTTTCCTTACCAACTTCCAAGTTGTGACTCGAGCTTCAGACTCCAAAGCTAAGAATTTTCTTTTCATCGTGTTGGAGAAGAGAACTGCAACTTGCAGCAAAGGAGCAATTCCTCAGTCTCACTGCTCAGGACTCGTAGTCATTCCTTGCTAACACGGTATGTGGAAATTTTGATAAGATAACTTTATTCACCCTCGTTTTTACTAAATTTATTCTTTTGAAAAGGGCCTGGTTCCATTTCAGAAATTTTCAACTTTCGACTTCTAGAATTTGTACATATGATTTTTGGACTGAGGTTTTGTTATTAATGAGGAGATAGTGTCTTGGTTATATCTGTATAAAATAATTGCCTTTTTTTTTTCTTCATGTTCAGGGTTTTTGATTTTATCAAACCCTATCTCTCTTTTAAGCATGCCTGCAAATTAATATATTCCAGGAATGTACACAATTCCAGGCTTCATGTACAACATATTGTATCAACTATATTTTAACAAGTGAGCCGCATGCCCATATAGTGTTACAGATTACAGGGCTTCATTTGGAGAATAAATGATAAGCCTAGGAGCACTAAATCCAAGTAATTCCCCTCATCCCTTAAAAGACACCTCTAAATATAACTAGAAATTTCAAATAGTTAGTAAAGGAAAAGTACAAAGATATAACAAATATGTGTTGAGCCAAAAACCTGTGCATTCACAACAAAACTGGGATGGATAAAACTTAAAAGCAATTATGGAATTTGACAAAAAATCATCTTATGCATACAAAATGAAAGAAGCATTGGCATACTACTATGTTTACAAATTTAAGGACAGGCAGAGTGAGTCTCCGGGCAACACAGTTTCATGTGGAGACCCTAGATCCTTGTACCCACAATATCTAGTGACTTAAAAAATGATTGCCAAAACAATGCCTTTGCTATGCATGTAAGAACACCACCTGTATAATGAGGGAGATGTAATATTTTCCAAGAAGAAGATGTATACAGAGTGGTCCAAGATTGTGTATTTATGGAAGATACAACTGATTTTGGCATGAAACATGTATCCAAGATTTCAATGTGGCCTTATTTTAGAGCCCATTGATGATTTACTATGAAACCTAAAATTTCAAAACAAACACATTGAAATCATAGGATCTCCATCACGAATATCATAAATATTAACTGTCTTTTGGGCACTGGCAGTAGATACCATAAGAGGCCCACATGGCCTGTACCACTAATGTTGATTCTCTGGCACAACATTTGCAAAGCCAAAATTTCTCCCCGAGACATCCCTCTCTGCCAAAACTGGAGAGATGGTACTGGACGTTGAAGTGAAGGCCTCTAATTCAGTATGGAATGCCATAATTTCTTTATTATAAAAGTCCCATGAACAGAAACCTGAGTCCAATGTACAACCTGCAGATGCTGCCACAACATATTTACCAGAGCGACCATCTGAACCAACTGCTCTGATCAACGAGCAATCACCCCACATGTTTGGGGTAAGCCCATATGGAGCTTTATATTCAGCCTTCTCCTGGAGATTGGAAAAAAACAATACTGAGTATTACTCATACATCAACTGCCCTTTATGTTAAGGGAAAATTTAACGAGTGCATAAATATTCTTGAAATCCCAATCATAGTTTCTAGAAAATTTCAACAGTCTTTGAAATGAACTACATCCTATTTAAACTACATCAAATATTTAGGCAAATCATTTTTTTAAACAGAAATTGGTGAATTTTATTTCAAATATAGAAATTTAAACCATGATAATAATCTAACCCCTAGGCTTTTCCCTATTTCTAATAGAAAATCCCAAAATGTATAAATTATAACACCCATAAACCCCAAAATTAAGTACAATAATTAAAACCTCCACACCTCTGAATTTGCTATATCGTGAAAAGAGCAGCATCCATCATCATGGGAAAGAAAAACCCATTCTCCTTCTGATACAAACCAGCCTGTAGTAGATGTCTTATGGCTGAGTTGATTCAATCGATCACAGGAAACCTCTTCAATTTCTTCAATATTTCCAAAATGCTCTGGCTTGTTTTCCTGATCATCATCAAAGTCCATATTTTCATCACATTGAATTAGTTGGGGTTCATTACGATCAGGTCCAGTGCCTATTGCAGAGCTCCGGACATCCAATCCAATATTGGAACTACCATACCCGTTCCCATTAGAGATTGTAAATCCTGTTTCTGGCTTTAATTTGGTAAGTTCAAGAGCACTAGAACTGGATTCATTTGATTTAGACTTGGTATAGTTGTCCTCTAATTTGTATTCCGATACAACACTATACTTGTG
Organism: Pinus albicaulis; assembly: GCA_034641835.2. Lineage (NCBI taxonomy): Eukaryota > Viridiplantae > Streptophyta > Pinopsida > Pinales > Pinaceae > Pinus > Pinus albicaulis. Next base: position 562,433,374 of record CM076571.1, on the reverse strand, counting down.
CTTCAACGCAGACAGAAATTCTGCAGCAATGGGATCTTCATCTATGGGGATTATGGATCTGCCCTCAAAAGCATCCTGAATATCTAATTCATTTTCATTCAACTGATCATGCAAATCCACCCTCGTCTTCAGCACAACAAGCTGAACTGAAGGCCGGTTTTTCAGCAATTTATGGTGGGGGTAAAGCCTGTCTTCCAGATCTTGACTATTTAAGTGTTTAATTGGTTTTTTCAGAGACCTGACCATAGAATCAAATGAATCCTCCGAATCCTGCGAAATAATAAACAATAGTAAGGCCATTATTTATTGGTTTGAAATAATAAACAACATGCAACAAACCCGCATAATTAGTAAATTATTTAAAGACAATGTTGGCAATATGTTTCTTGTATCCTATTATATGATTGTCCTTGATGGAAAGCTCTGTATTTAATGGAGAATCGATATAAATAAGGACGAGTTAATTCATGTGTGAACATATGTATGCATCCCGATGAAGGATAATTGACATCCGTAAGAAACCCTGTGCTCTGTATGTTGATCGAGGAACCGATGTTAATACGGTTGACAGTGTATCCAAACTGGTAGACAGTGGAGTTATATATATTCGTTAAATATATGATGGAAGGGTCTACTCTATTAGTAAGGAGCTAACTGGCTTTCATGGAGAAAGGAACGAGGAGCGAGAGCAAACCAGTTATAACGCGAAAGAACTAAAACAGAGTATTTGGCATTGAACTTTCGGTGGAACACGAACTAACCCTTTGGAATCATGAACGGAACCTGGAAGGAAAGAGGTGGAACATAACAAACGGAAGCGCGACGGAACCCTGCGTGGAAGAGCGGAACCATGACCGAGAAAACAGTAAAGGTGGTTTGTGGTTTCTATCGCACCACCTTCGACGGGCAAGCAGTTTTCAAGAGGTATGGGTGCGATTCCATAGAACGCGCGACACGCGTCCTTGTACGACTCCACAAAACCGCTTGTCACTGCGCGCCATCGCGCGTTATTGCTCGACCCAGGATGCCCAGCGATATTGATAAGCACCGTTGATCTGGGAAGGGGTCATCGGACGGTGTTCATTTGCTATAGATGCGCGAAAGTTACCCAAGGTACGGCGCGCCATCACGCATTATCATCCGTGCATCATCAACGAACGATATCCGTCAGATCATCTGATGCCGAGCGATGTGTTCTCCGCCGTCGGATGGAAACGATCGTAAGCGATGGGCCCCAGTTTTTTAAATTATGTTGATTGGGCCGTCGATTATGTATGTGGGGTCGGAACCAAAGGTCTATTTAAAAGCCTTTTGATAAAAGCGCTGGTTATTACTATAAAGTTCTATTATATATTTAATTGCCAAAGGTTGTGAATAATATTTATTTATCAAATTCCACGAATTTGATAAATAAAAGAAAGGAAACCATCAGCGGCACGCTATTGGTACTTTACCTTGGCTATAGTATTATTTGGATTGGTTCGAATTTTAATAATACCATTAGCAATTGAATGGTTTTGACCCATGGTTTCAATAAAGGCGAAAACTATATTGATCCGAAAACTATAGGCGAAAACTACTCGAAAAGCTACAAATCCATTCTACACAATTGTTGATCCATCAAGCGAGCCTGCACAGATTTGTTCTCATGTGCTGATCCATCAAGCGAGCCTGTTTTTCCTTGTTTTTGTCTACAGGTTTTTGAATTGGCATCAAGTGCGTTCATGTGAGCCTGGATCTTTTCATCAGATGCCGACCTGATATGTGGGGCTCAATTACTTTTCTAACAGATTTCTGCCGTAGGAATATATAGGCTCCGTTTTTTTTTTTAGTTTTTAATGCATACAGGTCCATACTTACTATCTATATCTACAATTTTTCGGTTCATCTCTGTCTTCTTGGGATGTCTATTTCCACAGGCGAGCCAGATCTTATTCCTCGTCCCTATGGCTTATGATATGGTAGAGTCCTGATGTTTTATGGACTCGATATTTGTATTGGGTGATATTTCCCCTGTTATGTTTAATTGGTCAAAACTCAATCCTCTGTCTTGACACCTTCTTCCTTAGAAGTTGTGCATGAGATGGATAGGTTATTTTGATCAGGCTTTTTCATCAACCTTGATGGAATGTTATGTCGAACTATGCACTGTTAATTCAAACAACGTTTTTTTCTTTCTGAAAAAAAATATAAGGTGATGAGAATCATAGTACGAGGTGTGCATGCAGAGGCATTGTAAATAAAAATCTCTTTATGAGATCTGCATGATCGAACTCTGTTGTCTGATAACGCTGAATCCATGATGCACCTATGGAGTTGATCAAGGAAATGAAAAAGCTCTAGGAAGATCAGCAAAGAAATAATAAAGATCTGATGCAAGTCTGATGAAGAAATTGAAGAAATTCGGTGGATCTGAGGGTTGAAGTCTTCTGCATAGAAGTGGAAGCTTTCTGCCAGTTCAAGCTGGTGTTAAATCAGGGGGTCGAAGCTCCCTTCCAGGAGAGGCTGGAGAACGAGAGAAGGTTGAAGCCTTCCGCAGGTTGGTGCCTGCGTGCTGGTATGAGTCTGCGCCAGCACAAAATTGTAAGATGTTTTCTTTATAATAAATATTGAAGACTGAGACGACAGCAGCGGTGGTTTTCTCCCAAATTGGGTTTCCACCTTAAATACTGGTGTTCATATGTGTTCCTTTTGTGTAATGGCTTATTCTGTTATTTCTTTTCACATGTTTACTAAAAGAATGATGCAATAATCTAAGTAAATAATTAACAACATAATAAGATCTCTGGTGAAAAGTTTTCAGTCAGCCCTAAATACTGATTCACCCCCCCTCTCAGTATTTTTCCCAACAGACAATAATTCCTACATATTAAAATATAAATTTATAACATACCAGCTCATACTCGAACATAAAATCTGTATCAATATTCTTCTTTTGTATCTTCTTGATCTTCATCCAACTTATTGGCATCTATATCAACATCTAATTCAGAAACGGTGTTGAAATGATCGACCATGTCATCATCATCATCAATTATGTCATTTTCAATAATATCCTCATCGACATCATCATCAATAATTGTTGCCTCATCTCCTATGCCTGGTTCATCTTCTAATATATCTTCTTCGTCTGTCAATGCATCTTCCTGCTCATCTGCCACTGAATCATCTTCTTCTTGATCAATATCATCTTCTTCCTCTACAGTATACTCTACTGGCCTTCCTCTTGGATCATATCTAATAGCAAATGACCATTCGTTCTCACTTGGAACCTCTGAGTAAAAGACTTGTTCGCATTGGCTTGAAAAAACATAGCGATCTTTTCTTGCTTCAAACTGCAATGTTTTAACCATTGGAAATCCATTTTCATGTTGAATAAGTGTTCTATCATCATCACGTACATTCATTCATAGCCTATACCATTTGACGTCGAACAAAACTATTTTGAAGGAATTAAAGTCACACTCAACTATATCATCTAAGAACCCATAATATCTATTTTCAGATTCTCGAGGATGCCTGTCACTCCTGGAGGAAACATTAGTGACCTGGAATACTGAAGTTATCCCACTATCAGAAGTTTTCCTGTTATCATCCAACTGTTTAACGCGAAATTGACGACCATTGCACCACATAGCCTTGTGGTGTTTCAACTGCAACATGCCAAACATGAAAAAGATGCATTCTCAATTAATAATTAAACATATAATTTACACAACATGAAAATTAACTGAAAAATCAAACTTCTTGTCACATTATAAATAGGTGAATTATTTGCTTACCTTTCTATCTTTCACACCATATGCTAAATCGATTTCCCTGTCCGTAACGTTCCCATCTCCACTACGATACGCTTCTCTAATCAATTCAGATAGTATTTGCCATGATAACCTACCGTCGTTACATGCTTTACATGTTTCAATCCATTCACTCATCCACTCAAGATTGTTTGCAATGTATAAAAGTAGCGCCTCATAATCTTGAGCACCTGAATAAAAAAACAATAATTCACCAATATTAATAAATATTACTTATAACCATGGTAAATTATATTAATTAATAAACTATGAAAGAATAAAACATGAATGAATATAATGATCATATACATTATGTAAAAAAATGAAACATTATATGTATTATACATAATAAATCTTTTACCTCTCACTTTCTTCATTCTACCTTTTCCCAACAGGTGCTCCTCTTCAAATTTTTTGATGGAGTTCACATCCCAAATGAAATCCACCGCCTTCATGGCTGGTGCAGCTAATTTAGGAAGATAATGACTAATATACACCATGGATTGATATACCACATATCCCTCCACCATAGAACCCTCAAGTCGTGCTCTTTGTTTAACCAAAGCCTTCAAGGATTTCAGGTGCCTCTTGACCATCCACATTGACCTTATGTGTACTGGTCCACACATTTCAATCTCCTCAACTTGGTGTATCAAGTAGTGTTCTTGTGCATTGAAAAATGTTGGAGGTAGATACTTTTGCATTTCACATATTAGCCGAGGAATTTCTCTCTTCCAATACTTTATTTCATCTTGATGGATTTCTTTCAATGACAACCATCTGCAAATCATTACGCAAGGTTATTTCAATGAAACATAATATATATTTCATTACAAGTAAATTAATACATCATTTCATCAAGTACAAAAATAAATTGTAGCAATTAGATTTTGCATATAAATCAAAACTACTTACCTCATGTATTTACTAAGACCATATATAACTTGTTTGACATTGTTTTCGAAGTCGTTTGGGAGAGATACAGGTAGAACATACTATAACAATAAAAAATGAATCATTATTGGTTTCCAAATTAAACAGAAAAAAGGAAAATTTAAAATATGTATTCAAGCAATAACAAACAAAAATGTATACCAAAAAAATTACCTTAATAAAGGTATGCCAATCATGTGTTTTCACCCCACTAAAGTCACCTTTCTTCGTTAAGATATTATTTATGTTTGAAGCAAAACCCGTTGGAAATTTAATTCTTCTAACGACCTCTTTTACATCATTTCTTTGTTGTTCTGTTAATAACCATGGAATATTATTATAATTTCGACCTCCATTGTTATTTGATCCGTCGATCACACTTTTCATTGCATGATTTGATTTCTCAATGTCAGCACAAATTTTGTCAATTTTATCTCTATCATGTGCACCATCTATGGTTCGCTATAACATTTCTGTCACATTCTTCCCGACATGCATTGTATCAAACAAATGAGCTATTTTTAGGTCCTCATAGTAGGGAAACCTCGTGAATTGAGAAGGATAACATTTCATTCCAGGTGGAAGTACAATATTAGTACCTTCACGGCGACGATGACCTTTATATCAAAGAATAAAATAAATCAGAACAATATTAATTATAAAATACAATAAAATAAATTCATTAGTTAAAACAAAAATTCAAAACATTACATAAACAAATAATATATATATATACACACAAATTACGTACCAGCTGCTCGATGATTATTAATTCTGTTATATTCCAACATCCACAACTGAGGTGTCATTCTTCGTGGTTTTAATCTAGTTTCTTCTTTATCATTGAAAAGATGTTTTTCAGTAGTACGATACTTATGGTTCCTAGGGAGGAAGTGCCTAAACTCATGAAACACCATCTTTTTTAAGTCTGGTGAATGACGATACTTCATCTTAGGGCCACAAACTAGACATGCAAATCTACCCTTTGTTTGAAGACCTGCAATAGATGGATCAATAACAATTAATATACTATGAGATCATTTTTAAAACATGCAATATGGTATATCTATTTTAGATAATTATGTATCATATTAAAGTGCAATGAAATATTACATACCACAAACATGTGTTAGTCCTGGGGCATCATGAATTGTCCATACAAGCATTCCATGACATTGAAATCTCTTCTGCTTGATTGGTTTAGTGATGTCATACATAGTGATGCCATGCCATAACTGTATTAGCTCATCGATAAGAGGCCCAATATATACATTCATATCTTTGACCTGGTACTTACCTAATTGTTCAAAATTACGGTACATAATAACTACTCCCATGATATATGTATATATAAGTAAGTAAATAAATAAAATATATATTTATGCAAACAACGAGAGAAATGAAAATGTTACATTCAAAAAAATAATGTATCAAATACCTGGAATAATCATAGTCAACATTATGTGCTCCCTCTTTATTGACATCCAAGGAGGAATGCTATTGTTGATAACGAAAATAGGCCACACTGAGTAAGTAGATCTAAGCTCTCCGAATGGATTAACACCATCAGCTGCCAATGAAAGCCTGACATTACGAGGTTCATTTTTAAAATCTACATATTTTTCCTCGATTTCTCTAAATGCAAAACCATCTGTAGGCATTCGAAGAACACCATCTCCACTTCTATTCTTTGAAGGGTAATCCATTAACTGTGCTATGCTGTTACACCTGAACATTTGCCGCAAACGTGGAATTATGGGAATATGACGAAGAACCTTTTGAGGCACCTTTTTGGTTAGTTGATCTGTTCGATATCTACTGGTACCACATTTCGGACATTCTTTTTTCAACGCATGTTCTCCATAATATATAATATGATCTTTAGGACATGCATCTATAGTGTTATATTCCATTCCAAAGTGTTTCATAATAGCACGTAGATCTCGATATGTTCGAGGTAAAGTATTTGGCGATGGTAACAAATATTCACCTAACAATCTACAACAGAAACAAAAAGTAGTGTCTTGTAAAGATTATTAATCATATATATATATAATAGTTATTAAAACTAGAACCGGTGACCGGATCGGTGCAGCTAATGAACCGGGTTTCGAACCGGAACCGGTCTAACCGGTAGCGATCAGATCTCAATGAACTAGTTTTAAAAAAAATACATTAAATAATTATTTTTTAATAAAATGAAAAATAAATAAATAAATAAAAACTATTTTTAAGATTTGCAACCATGATTCCAAGCCAATAGAGACAAAATATGAAAAGTTTGCTCATTTATATACCATGCAAAGGTGAATATATCAAAATGGCACCAAATGCAATACATATCATCAAAAAATACATAAGCAAACTTGTTGAAGTAATGTATCAGGTTTCTCTTATATTATTCACTGTGTTTTATTGCTGAGTTAATATTATAATATACAATCTGTCCCTGCTCAGATCTGTTGTCAATTCATTTTATCAGCCTTAAAGAAAATTCTGGGTTCAGTATATATATATATATATATATATATATATATATATATATATATATCAGACCAACATTTTGAAGATATTGTATTCTTCATTAT